>OY776111.1:265730363-266330363 GCA_963675035.1 Allygus modestus
ATGACCAAGCTGTCAAATATCTCGGTGTATGGTTGGATAAAAAACTAAACTGGAATACACATGTAAATAAGAGATTAACTCAAGGTTATGCTCGATTAGCGCAACTATTTCCATTAATAAATAGAAATTCATCGTTGAAAGCTGAATGCTCTGTTTTGGTCTACAAATCTATTCTGAGACCGTTAACTTTATATGCCTTTTATGTTTGGGGTTTATCCCTTTCGCAGAAGAAACTTCAACGAATCCAAGTGTTTCAGAACAAAATTTTGAGAATCGCAATAAATGCGCCCTGGTTTCTGCGAAATGAACATATACATGAAGAACTTGGAGTATGCCTAGTTAAAGACTTTATTACGAATTGTAGCCGGAATTTCATAAATGCACTTGGACCTGTTCCCGGTGCACAGACTTTCAACATTGGACAACCTACTCATATCAGAAGACTAAAGGCCAGACACTTTTCCAAGATATCATTGATATACTGGTCTAATGGTTAAAATTATTGTTCTTATCTTTTATTTTATTTTCTCTTTCTTCCATGAACACTTGCTCATTATTTTAGTGTTATGTTTATTTTGTTTTTGTTCCCTGGTGACTCCAGTTTAGAGCGAACCAACTACTGTTATTAATATGTTAAAGCTATGTTGTTATGTATTCTGTGTATGATGCAAACATTGAACCGGAAATAAATCTATTAATAAAAAAAAAAAACAAAAAAAAAACTGGTGGGTCAAGATCAACCATTTTAATAGACCAGGTGATATTTTAAATATTATGTTATACGGAGAAATGATCAGCTGGCCTAGTTCAACATTTGTCCTTGACCATACTTTATAAAGGTCTTCGCAGTCGATATAATTAAGGTTTTCTAGCTAAGGGAAAGAAAACAGCTGCAAAGTCACGAGATCACCAAACCAATCTGCAATGTTGCTGTAAACACGATATTTATCCAAGCGAACCATAATTTCCTCGTCATTGTAATACAAATAATTAATTAGTGTTTAATCACTTAGGCTACTTACTTTGATCAACATTTGTTTTATGAAACTAACATTTTGGTTTGATTTATTTGTATTATTAGATCAAACTGAATATAAAATACTAAGCCTAAACAGAACAGAAAAGTGTTTGATTTCCTCCCAAGTGTCTACTTTACTGTTAATCTTTGTTTTAATAATAGCATAGACCAAAACTACAGTATAGACATTGCACCTTATAGCCGGGTTTACACGATGCCAGTTGGTGAGACAGTTGTCTTGGCCAATTGTCATCACGTGATTGCGGGATTGTCGGAGGTCAGTCAAGTTGAACGTTAACCTGTTTACACGGGGCCAACTATTGCCATGGCAGTAGACAGCGAAACATGGCTGAGTGCTCGTCGTCTGTCGTGTCCCGCGAGGACTTAAAACTAATGTTTAATGCTCTGTGCCGGGAATTTATTAGTGAGTCTTGCAACGTGCTAGAAGAAGAGTTAAATAAGAAGAGGGAGTGGACAAGGAGATGGCTTTTAAAAAGAGACAGTCACGGTGCGTCATCTCAATTGATAAGGGAACTGCGTATGGAAGATCCGTTGGAATATAAAGCATGTTTAAGGATGAGTCCGGAGATTTTTTATGAACTTTTACAGATGGTTGAAAGTAAAATATCCAAAGAGGATACTTTAATGAGAAAAGCATTGCCCCTCAAGCTAAAATTGGAAGTGGCGCTTTCATTCCTTGCTACAGGAAATAGCTACAGGAGCCTACAGCATTTTTTTCCGATGGTCAAAACCGGCAATATCAAACTTCATTCCTGAGGTGTGTGAAGCCTTGTGTACTAGCCTCAAGGAATATATCAAGGTAAGATGAAAATAGTATTGCCTCTTTAGGAATAAATATGTGTTTATTTAGAAAAATGAAGTTATACGTTATAAGAAAATATAGCTAAGGTGTCAGTATAAACTTAATTTGTATTAGATATAAAATGACACTAAGTAAATATAAACAAAACTACTCGTTTTAATTACAAAATTAAATTCAGCGTTGTAAAGTCCTGTGTTTACAACTACAAACTACAACTATTCATAGTTATTATCAACAAATCTAAAATGACACGTTATGTTATAAGAGAATAAAGTCTCTAATGTTGGTAGGCTTAGTTGAAAATAATAACAAAGTAAATCAAGTGTATACGAACAAAATTGTACCTTTTGATGATCCTATAACATATAGCGTAGTTAAGTCCACTACCCATCATGTTTGTAGCCAAGAGCGGTAAAAACTTGTGAAAATGTAGTGGGCACGGATGTCACGGGTGTTGCAGTAGTCGATATAATTACGTTGTGAGACATATCTTCTTCAGTCTCCGGAGATGTCACGAAAACGTCACTGGAGCTGTTTGAAGGATGACACATAGTAGACACAGACAAAAGGCGGTCTGGTGCAGTAAATGCACCGTATAAATCATTGAAACGGCACTTTGTCAGGGCATTATTTATTTCCATTTGGGCAGTGAGTGCCTGAGCAGGAGACAAACATTTTAATTGTGCTGCCACGGACCTCCCGTAAATGTCCCACTCACTGTCTTTGGCAGGATCGCTGCGTGAAACTGATTCACTTAAATTCTTAAGTTCACGAGCAGTAAAAGCAATCTGCTGTATTTTTGACCGTGGTTTAAATTTATTTTTTGGATGGTAGTCCGGTGTTGTTTGATGATGAGAACCGGAGGGCGAGTTACTCATTTCCTGAGATTGTTCTGGTATTGGTGTGGAGTCTCCTGGATCATTCACCTGTTCATTCGATTCTTCTAGGTTACCGTCCGCAGAAGTTGGTTCTGCCGGATCGTCATCATCAGCAGTTCTTGTAGATGTACTGCAGGCACCAGGCATCTGGAAAGCACACAATATTGCTAGTTATTTGTTAATATAATAATTTACATACAGCATAAAATAGAAATATTAATAAATACATTAATATGTAACTTGTTTATATATGTATATATTTACGTACACAAGTTGCGTATTTTGTACTAATCGATATTTGTAGTTTGTGTTGCATGAAAATTATTATATTAACATAAATATACAGGACAATTTTTGTAAAAAAATAGGTCCCGGAACGCTTTGTGAATCATCATAACAAGGGGTTTTCCAGTGTTACTTTAATGTGGGAGGGTAATAGGGGTTTAATGCAACATAGGTTTTAGTGTGGTCGAACAATTTATTTATACTTTTGGTTATAGGTTCCTGAGACCGTTGGTGACTGGAAAAAAATTGAGCAGGGAATTCGAGATCGATGGAACTTTCCGGGCTGCTACGGAGCAATTGATGGCAAACATGTGCATATAAGAGCGCCGGAAAATTGTGGGAGCACATTTTTTAACTATAAGAAACATAACAGCATAAACAGCATAACAGCATAACAGCATTATCCTTTTTGCACTAGTTGACCACGACTATCGTTTCACTTTCATTGACGTTGGAAGCAACGGTACCATCTCGGACAGCACAGTTTTTCAAAGATCTTCTCTATTCAAAGCACTTGAAGGTGGGTTGCTGCCTACAGATGGAGTTGTCGTGGGAGACGATGCGTTTGCGTTGAAAGAATACCTCATGAAACCGTATGGAGGACAATTGTTGGATTTCGAAAAGAAAACATTTAATTACAGGCTATCAAGGGCAAGGCGCATAGTGAAAAATGCATTCGGAATGTTAGTCAGTAGATTTAGAATATTTGAGAAACCCATACCTCTATTTACCTGAAACAATCGACGAGGTGATTTGTGCTGCTTGTGCCCTTCATAATTTTCTGCGGAGCAAATCGACTGCAACGTACATGCCTAAGGGAATCAGTAGACCATGAGGATTTTGACTTTTTGACTTAGGCGCCATCATTGAAGGCAGCTGGAGTAAAGAAACCAACGGGTTGCAAAGTGTAGCAAGAGTCAGGCCACATCAACAAAGCAAGAAAGCCAAGGATAAAAGGGATGCTTACAAAACCTACTTTGCCAACGAAGGAGCTGTGGAATGGCAAGCTAAAATGATACACTAGTTGTTACAGGAAGAAGCCAAAGAATTAAGAGTCTTCATCACCTTTGAGAAAAGTTCGACCGTACAGTCTGGTTTGATTCCAAAGGACCTCGTATAGTCAGGTGCGCCAAGCTTGGACGAGGGGCGAAGAGGGGGTTCTTTTCTAAAAACATCAGACCATCTACCACCGCGCCGCCACGCCGCCGGCCGTCGCGGTCGTCCCAATGGGTCGTCCTTCCCCGACTGCTACGCTACCCCAGCTCGCCATGTAGAGCTCGCCAAATGGACAGAAAAGGTCCGCGCATTGTCAGGCCAGACCATAAGTGAGTAATCCCGAGTGGTGAGCGCGATATCGTTTACACTTTCCTGTACATCGTAATAATAATAAAACTACAATGAAACTTATATATTAATTTTCTGCATAAATTTCCGCATCCAACAGTAAAAATATATTTTAGTTTACAATTATGTGTAATTTTTAATAATAATAATACTAGAAAGCTGTAACAGCATGACATGAAAAAGTCAGCAAGCGAGAAACTTTTTTATTTTTGAGGTAGAAACCAACTTCCAGCGAGAAAGTTGTAGCTAATTAGATGATCTTAAATTTTCATTCAAAAAAATTTTCGATATAACTTATAGTTTGTTCTATAATCCGATCTAAATAACCACTATGTTCAGTTATACGCGCGCCGTCGTCACGGACCACGGCTCCACGCTGATCTACCACATCCAGCATAATTAAATGGTCCTCATTTTACTTAGATTTTCACCTGTAAAATATTAATTATGTACATTTTACTCCATCTTGTATTGAGATTACAGTTTTTTGACATAGCTTTCGATTTTGATAGAAAATTCAATTATCGAGATGTAATTAGGCTCATGAGGAATCTTATAATTCGATTTGTAAAGTAAATTAGACAGTAAATAATAAGAGACTTACTTGTATGAAAGAATAAAACATTATTTGATAAGATAAACATTATCCGATTAGTGATTACGGATTATTATTTGTAAAATATTTTACTCGTGAAGCAAAAACTTTTTTGAATCAATAATGAAATAATATACTTCAGAAATACTTCATAACGTTGCCTGTTATAAAACAAAACCTACATCCTTTTAAACTATCTGTTACTTAAAAATTTATCCTCCCTCCAAAAATGAAAGCTACTTAGTCGTAAATGAATTGTTGTAGCTACAAATTTGATTAAAATGACGAATAAATATATGTTTTATATAAATACCCCCGTAGCAGCAAAACTGCGTACTCAGCGAATTTCCAATGCATATATATGTATATTAATACCACATAAAGCCACATACTAAGTTTCATCAATATACATTCATAAATAAACGATTTATGACATTTTAATTATTCTCCATAAGAATAACATCGCGGCTGAGTATGCAGGTTTGCTGAAGCAAGGAGCACAAAAAATGGGGTTTTATACAAATATCAATATAGCTCATGTAGGTAAAGCCACATACCAAATTTCATTAATTTATTTTCATAATGAAGGGAGATAACACGTTACATATTCTCCATAAGAATAACATGGGGTTGAGAACGCAGATTTGCTGCTACGGGAGCCATTGGTAAAAAATGGTTTTTTTGAGCAAATATCAATGGTCCTCAACCAGATGAAGTCGTATACCAAGTTTCGTCAGTATACGTTCATAAATAAGCGAGATATAAAATTTTTATTTTCCTCCATAAGAATAACATTAGACAACGTACTGTGTTAAGCACTTTCAATATCTCGGTAACCAATTGACGTAGAGAAATGATCAAAATACCAAATTGTGTGTTTTTTTAAGCTGAATCCAATGGTAAAAACTAAAATTTGACTATTTCCAAAATTATACTTAAAAAAACTTTGAAAAACCCATTTTTGGGGTACAAAACCCCCCTAAAATACCCCTTCGGATAGAGCGATCTGGCTGGTTTTCGAACTTAAAGTCATAAATGTTGCTTTACACGTTTATACCAAATTTCATCAAAATCGGATAATTTTTACGAGAGTTATCGTGCTCACGGACACACACACACACACACACACACACACACATATATATATATATATATATATATATATATATGTATAGTTTCGAACTAATTGTGTTTTTGGGGTCTGGGGACCTTAAAACGAAAAGTTATCATGGTCCCGGGCCTAGGTCTTACCATGCCGACTACGGTAATAGCTTCTTCCCTATAGGGTAAATTCGCTAAAACTTAAAACTAATCCTTATATATCAGCAATATAACCAATCCTATACAAATGTGTTTAGCAGCGGAACGTATCAACCTCATAACCTATTTTGAGACTTGACAAAGATTAAAAAATTAATTTTGAGAAGTAGCATTAAGGTGTAGGACTAATAGTAATCAGTATTGTCTGTAAGCTACAAATTTATTTTCATATCATTAGCACGTGGGGTCAATACTTATTAAAATAAGCTTTATTACTGGGTTCCCTGACTTTCCCCGACCTACCCTGACCAAATTTCTATTCCCCGACTTTCCCTGACTTCCCCTGACCTCCCCTGACAGTAGAAACCCTCTAGAAGTTAATAAACCTTTCTACCGAAAATATAAATTAAATAATATAGAATCAATGTTTTTATCTCAAAGCTCAAAACTAAGCCTCTCCAAAAGCCTTACAATAGTTGTTATATAGTTTGGTTTCATATCAAAAATTGAGGAATGTATCGATTAAAGCAAATATGGCAGATATTGAGTCGTAAATTATTATTTTTTCGATTCAAATCAAGGTTAAGTACGTGAAGATCGAGATATTTATACTAATATTGAAAACTACACGTGTTTTACGTCATAATTATTAGAGGTTAAATACATTTGAATTTAGTACCAAAAGCTAAAGAATTTATCGAACGATATGATTCCGAAAACCATTTCAAAATAAAAAATTCCTCGTGCAGTAAACCTCATTTAACTCATTTATTTATTTATTTTACCCAAAAAGGGTACTCGGTTTAAGAAAGTATGCTAAAAAAAGTATGCTATATATATCTACATATTTAAAAAAATCCTGATTTTTGTTCACTCACTTCCTGATGTTAATACTTAACCGATTTTGATGATTCTTTTCTATAATCAATATGAAGTTCCAAAAAGATACTGTGCTGACGTTTCATGTGTTGTTTCAAAACACTAACTAAATTGAACCTTATAGACGGCCACATACTACTGTACTTTTTCCCGAACAAGACATCGGACCAGACATCAGACCGAGCAACGAGCGCTCTCGAGGCGGTTTTTGACAAAAGATCAAAGAAAGATCGGTCCGCTGTCTTGTTCGGGGTCTGGCTCGGGGTTCGGTAGTGTATGGTACCTCCATACGCTGCTCCGAGCGCTGGCGCCGTCACGAGCCCCGCCGCTAGCGCTACGCATGATTATTTTATATATTAATAAGTTTTGTTGTAACATTTTAAATGTTAGCAAAGTTATGGTATTTGTTATGTGTTCCTTTATTACATTCAATTTATATGTATTTTTTACCATATTCAATTTGTTATAAATTGCATGTCGCATTAGTTTTTTATTTACTAAATTATTACAACCTCGTTATTGTTGTTACAATCCTTCTACATATAACTCTATATAGTTGATGAAACCCTTATTTTAATGTGTGGTCAGTTAAAACATATGTTTCAGTTTAGAGTGTAAAAAGCGTATTATTGTAAAAATCAACACCAATCAAAAAGCGTAAACACCAACCATGTAGGCCGATTGTAAACTCATTTATGAATTTTCATTTACTAACTCACCTGTTACCTTCTTTGTGACCATTACAAAAATATTTGATATTCTTGCACTTTAGGTGTTCCCCAAAAAGATGTCAGAGCGTCTCAAAGGAGGGTTAGGGGGTCGAAAGGGGCTGTTTATAGCGTGACGTAATTTATGCATGGCCCCTAACCTAAACATCAGGGTGAAAAGAATTGTAATCAGACAGTATTTAAGTATTTAAGGGATGATCTCAACAGTTTGGGGTGAAACCGTCTGATTACACTTTTATTTCTAAAATTACTCGTTCTGCTGAATTTATAAATGTATTGAGTAAAAAACTAAAATGCACTCACCTCGTAGCCTACGTTGTTGTTGGCGCCATTTCACAATACCAACATTTATAACAATTTTTTTACGCTTGGCGTTTAAAAACAACACACCCATTTTTGACCGTCTCCTTCCCATGCTTCACATCGACAAAAACTACAGGAAATAAAATAAAACTGAAGATCTGCGAACTGAGTACACTTCAGACTGCACGTTACCTACGGCACAGAAGGAAAAAGGCGGGAGCGGGAAACTACTGTAGCGCGCCCCGTGGCATTGTGTAAAAGCAGTCCTCGATAGATTTGTCGGTGAGGTATTAGGAAGTATACTTATATCACGACAATCACTGTCTATGAAATGTAGCAGAGCGATTTAATGAGCAGGAAGATCCAGACGGAACGTTTATTATACCCAAACCTGTCAGACTTATATATTCTTAAGAACTAGCCTGTTATGGACATTTTTTCTATGGTAGCCTTCTAGCCTACATGTTTGGTTTGGAACTAAAGCAAAATCACTTTGCACATTATTTTATAGGTGAGATATTTGAAATAAAACAACGTTTTTAATTAATTAATGGTTTGGAAATAATTAAAACGAATAAAATAAATATATTATTGAAAAATTAATAAAATAATACATTTCTTACGTAAGATGAATCGCAACCATAGCACTGATTCAAATTTGTAATCCTCATATCCAACTTTGGAACACGGACAATGAATCTCAGAGATTTCGAACGCGTGCAGGATGTTTAAATCTATCTTTGTGTGCTTGTGTGAGTGAAAATGACAATGTTTGTGGAAAGGCTAGTAGCGCCATAGACGGCTTTGTTCGACGGCCCCGTTTTTGCCTAAAACACGCTCTCGTAGTACCCTGTTTCCGTCGCAACCTACAAACAATTGTTGATGGGATAAATTTCTGCGTACATTTCGAATCTTACTGCTTCTTTCTTTAACCTGAAAATTTCAAAATTATTCATGGAAGTATTTTTAAATAATTATGAAAATCAAGTAATTTTGGCTAATTTTGATAGATTTTCTCGATGGTAAATTATATATTTTTCAATATTATGAGGTTATATAAAAAGGGACACACTCTTCGTGATAAGTTTAAGAGTGTTTATGAGAAAATCGGTTGAAAAATGGTGTCAGAAACAGGGTACTACGAAAGCATGTTTTTAGCTTTTTTCGCGAGGGTGATGAAGACATTTACATACCCTTGTTTAAACTTATTTCTATGTTTTGTTTATTTGTATTTTACCCTGTCTATGTTGTTCCAAAAACATTGGCATTGTATTGTGTGTGTAATAAATAATAAAAATAGCATAACAATTGTACTGTGTATCTACTTACCAAGGTACTTTTGGTGTGCCTTGTCAGGTTTCCTTTCACCATCACTTCCTTCATCACGTTAAACCACTTGAGGGTCGGCACATACACATCCGCTGATCCACATCCGGACTTGGCACTTTTTTAATGTTAAACGTACCGCGGAAAGACTTGATTTTTGCTTTAACCTCAGCTTCACCAAATCCTTGGACGTTTAAGTTCTCGGCAATTGCAGCGAGTGCCGTTTCGCGAGCGTTTTTATCCTTGTACAAGTCGCCTCGCTGGTCCCACAGACACCTGTGTTCTTTGTAAAGTTCAACGAATTTTAAATTCATTTCGTCACTCTACTTTGGTGCCATTTTTGCTAACGAATAACTGAACGTAAATAACACAACACACCTGTATGCTCGGCAGACACAAGGGAACAAGGGAACTGGCAAAAAAGAAGATAGCGCTACTGTCCTACACCGTTCACACGGCGCCAATTGTCTCGACAACTACATTTTCGAGTGGTGGGGGGCCTCGCTGGGCGCAGCTCATTGTCCTCAGTCTACTCCCGGAGACAACTGAATTTCAGGGCGATTGTGAGGGCAGTTGGCAAGGCAATTGGCCTGAAGTGTTTACACGAAGCCAATAATTTCATGTCAGTCAGTTGTCTTCTGACAATTGTCTCACCTACTGGCATCGTGTAAACCCGACTTATTGGCCTTTGCGTATCATTTTTAATCTGGCTCCCGGCGTAGTTCAGAGTAGCCCTGGTATAGTGACACGGTCAGCACCGGTATAGTGGCGTATGTAGCCATCGATGATGGCAACGTAGTTCACGAAGAGTGACGGAAATAAACGAGCGGTTCCGAAAGCCACACCGCCACGAAGAGATATGGAGACAAACGAGTGATTACGAAGTATTGATGCGCGATTATGAGAGGTTTCGGTTGTTTTTAGTTGTACTGTGATTAGTCTATGTTAATAGATTAAGGGTTTAAATTTTCATTTTGCGTATCCAGTGGCAATTTAAAAATAGCTGTGCCATTATCATCCCCTGTCTGAAAGGTTGGACAAATCTTTCTCTGTCAGATTAAAATATAAACAAATTATAATTATTTATATATGTTGCATATGGCCTAATTATTTGTTGACCTATTGTAAAAGTGTAAGTTAAACAAGGTGTAAGTTAACAAAAGCTAAATACGTAACATGTATAATCATATATATCTTTAAAAATTCATTCTTCGTTCATCCTCTTACGGGACGGATGAGCGTACACCTAGTTAAATAAAGCATGGACTTATTTCATTGCTTCAGTATTAGCGAATTTCTCCTATCGGGAAGTAGCTATTACCGTAGTCGACATGGTAAGACCTAGGCCCGGGACCATGATAACTTTTCGTTTTGAGGTTCCCAGACCCCAAAAACATCATTCGTTCGAAACTATATATATATATATATATATGTCCGTGAGCACGATAACTCTCGTAAAAATAATCCGATTTTGACAAAATTTGGTATAAATGTGTAAAGCAACATTTATGACTTTAAGTTCGAAAACCAGCCGTATCGCTCCATCGAAAGGGGTATTATGGGGGGTTTTGTACCCCAAAAATGGGTTTTGGAATTTTTTACATATAATTTTTGAAAAAGTAAAATATTAGTTTTAACCATTGGATTCAGCTTAAAAAAACACACACAATTTGGTGTTTTGATCATTCCTCTACATCAATTGGTTACCGAGATATTGAAAGTGCTAAACACAGTACGTTGTCTAATGTTATTCTTGTGGAGGAAAGGAAAAATTTGATATCTCGCTTATTTATGAACGTATAGTGACGAAACTTGGTATAAGGCTTCATCTGTTTTTTTTTGTTCTTTTTAGCAAATATAAATAGACCCCAACCAGATAAAGCCTTATACCAAGTTTCGTCAGTATACGTTCATAAATAAGCGAGATATGAAATTTTTCCTATCCTCCATAAGAATAACATTAGACAACGTACTGTGTTTAGCACTTTCAATATCTCGGTAACCATAATTGATGTAGAGGAATGATCAAAACACCAAATTGTGTGTTTTTTAAGCTGAATCCAATGGTTAAAACTAATATTTTGCTTTTTCAAAAATTATACGTAATAAATTTAAAAATCCATTTTTGGGGTACAAAACCCCCCATAATACCCCTTGCAATGGAACGATACGGCTGGTTTTCGAACTTAAAGTCATAAATGTTGCTTTACACGTTTATACCAAATTTTGTCAAAATCGGATTATTTTTACGAGAGTTATCGTGCTCACGGACACACACACACACACACACACACACACACATATATATAGTTTCGAACGAATGATGTTTTTGGGGTCTGGGAACCTCAAAACGAAAAGTTATCATGGTCCCGGGCCTAGGTCTTACCATGCCGACTACGGTAATAGCTACTCCCCCATAGGTGAAATTCGCTGATACTGAAGCAATGAAATAAGTCCATGCTTTATTTAACTAGGTGTACGCTCATCCGTCCCGTAAGAGGATGAACGAAGAATGAATTTTTAAAGATATATATGATTAGACATGTTACTCTATTTAGCTTTTGTTAACTTACACCTTGTTTAACTTACACTTTTACAATAGGTCAACAAATAATTAGACCATATGCAACATATATAAATAATTATAATTTGTTTATATTTTAATTTGACAGAGAAACAGAGAAAGACACATGTGAGAATGTACGAGTACAATACTAATGATTTCAACAGTTTACTTGTAATTAAAAGTACTTAGAGAAAATTTGAATTGATACATTATAAAACTAAGGAGCTTTGCAAAGGTCCGCAAGCATACGTTAACGTGTCTACAAAAATATGTTATATATTTAAGAGATAAGAGACAACCGACAAAATTTGAAGTACCAGCTATCATACTAATCATTCTAATATTATGAAGCTGAAAGTTTGTGAGTTTTTTTGTATGTTTGTTTATTAGTTTGTGGCTCAATCACGCTCTAACTACTAAACCGATTTAGCTGATTTGGTAGGAAGATTGCTAATATCCTAAAGTAACATATAGGCCTATTCACGTTTTAAAATTCCTTTATGGTTTAGCCTCAATGGCTACTAAACTTTCCATTTTAATCTTATGGGCATTAACATTTACTGGATCAGATTATAACTAAAACAGGTGTTCTGCATTTTATATTTCGAGTTAATTTATTTGTTTATATTTTGGTTTACATTTTAGCGAATTTCCCCTATAGGGAAGAAGCTATTACCGTAGGTCTCATGGTAAGACTTAAGCCCGAGACCATGATAACTTTTTGTTTTGAGGTCCCCAGATGTCCAAAACACTATTCATTCAAATTTATATATATGTATATATATATCTATATATATATATATATATATATATATATATATATATATATATATATCTATATATGTGTCCGTGAATGCGATAACTTGAGTAAAAAACGTCCGATTTCGATGAAATTTGGCTCAAATGTGTAAACTGACATTTATGACTTTAAGTTCGAAAACCAGAAAAATCGGACCATGGGAAGGGGGGTTTATGGGGGTTTTAAATTTTCCAAAAATCAGTTTTTTGCATTTTTCACCCTAAAATTTTTAAAACACTTAATTTTGGTTTTGACCATGTTATAGAGCTTAAAAAAACAAATAATATGGTATTTTGAATTATTAACCTAGGTTAAGTGGTTGCGGAAAAAATCCAAAAAACATGCTCATAAAATCTCCCATGTTAATCTTATGGGAAAAAGGTTTTTGACTTTTCCTCAGTTAATTTTACTTTAAACTTGACATTTTATTTTACCAATCACTTCAGCTCCACAAAACAATCATTTTGGTGTTTAAATTGTGATTCTACGTCAAACCGTTGCAGAGATATTCAAAGTGCTAAACACAGTACGTTGTCCAATGTTATCCTTATGGAGAATAAATAAAATTTGATATCTTGATTATTTATGAATGTATTTTGATGAAATTTGGTATGTGGCTTCATGTTGTACTGGTATATTGATATTTGCACAAAAAATAATTTTTTTGTTGGTTGTCCCCATAGCAGCTAACCTGCATACTCAGCCCTAATGTTATTCTTATGGAGAATAAGTAAAGTTTTATATCTCCCTTAATTATGAACATAAATTAATAAAAAATGGTAAGTAGCTTCACCTGGTTCAGTTATATTGATAATTGCATAAAAACCCATTTCTTATCTTCCTCGTTGCAGCAAACCTGCGTACTCAGTCCTAATGTTATTCTTATGGGGAACAAATAAAATGTAATAAATCACTTATTTATGAATGTATTTTTGTCAAACTTGGTGAGTGGCTTTATGTACTAGTGAGAAACATATAAATGCATTGGAAATTCGCTGAGTACGCAGGTTTGCTGCGACGGGGGGTATTTGTTGTTGCACCTTTAACCACGAAGGTACCTGTATCACAATAATGCCGGGGAAACGTAAATAAATTTTGTCTCAAAGATTGAAAAAGCCCGATTTATTAAAGTGGTTAGAAGTCAAGAAACTTAAAACACAAATGGAAAGCTTTACGGTAGGCAGCACACATAGCAAAAGAAACGCCAGAAGAACAGCAACTTCGACATGAAAAGCAAGCTCAGCGGCAGGCTCAATTTGATAGTAACTGAAATGGCACTATGGCAAAGCAGAAATCTACAGAAACTATTGAGGAACCTGAAGCTCGCACACGAGCTACTGCTGTAAGGTCTATGTCCAAAGGCAGCAAATGATCACCAGAAAAACGTAGGGCGTCTTTGAAATTGCTGCCCTGACGCGACTCTTAGTCGGCTAACATGCATATATCTTATTAACGCTATTTAGTGGGAGTGGAAGCTGCGACGACGGGTAACGCTAGTTGTACTATAGTCAACTTAAAGTAGCTTTAGGATTGACTCTAGTGACACCTGTTGGGGCTAGTGGAAACCCATAGAGCAGTAGCGCCTTGCCTGGCCAATGACGGTCTTGACGGGGCAGCTTTAACCAAACATAACCATAGCAACCAAAAACATGTGGACTAAAGTGCCAGTTTGCTTTTTGTTTACTGGTCACCATATTTGAGGCGTCTGCTAGATGAAAATAAATGTTTGTTTTTATTTACTCATGGAAATTACATTCGCAAATACAAGTTTGTATAGATTTTGATTCTTCAAATGTTTTGTTAAAATACCTATGTTAGGTATTTAATGTATATTTCCTGTTGTTTTGGAAAACTGAGTAAAGTGATTCCCATGATGTTTTTCACCGTTTGTAACATCGTACCTGTTGCATATAGATCTTTATATTAATCAGCTAAGGGAATTTTTGTGGCACCGATTTCTCGGATGTGCGGCATTGTAGAATTATAAAACTTGGCACACTTATTTAGTGCTATTAGGAGATGTGTCGAATGTAAATAGTTTTGTATTTGGACGTGTAGGGCTATACCCTTTTGGCTTTCAAAGTTTACATGTTATCCTTATGGGAACATGCGTCCTGTTTTTCGTATTTGTTTATAATTTTCATTTCCATTAATAAGCAGCTGCGTTATTCAAATAAATATGTATGACAACAGCAAGAACAGATGATTAATAAATAAAACATTTTACTAACTACTGGAATGGTAACACCATTATCTTATCGGTTTTAACTCCACATTAAACAAATTACCTGTTTGTGTGGGGAGGGAGGATGAGAGACATGGTCAGGATGAGGTGGAGAGGTTTCGGGCATAAATAAAAACCCATTCTCTTATCCCTTTTAACTCCACAACAGCAAGAACAGATAATTAATAAATAAAACATTTTAGTGACTACTGGAATGGTAACACCATTCCCTTATCCGTTTTAACTCCACAACGGCAAGAACAGATAATTTAGGACTAATGTAAATAACAAATATTACTGACAACTGGAGTGGTAACACTCTTCTCTTATCCGTTTTAACACTACATTAAAAATAATTAAACCTGTTTATGAGGGGGGTGAGGATGAGTGACGGGGAGAGGTTTTGGTGCATAAATAAAAAGGGTACTGATTACTAGAATGGTAACGCCCTCTTGATATCCCTTTTTACTCCCGTTTTCTCATTAAACATTAAATGGGGAGAGGATGAGATGGAGAGGTTGTAGGCATAAAATACCTCCGTCGCAGCAAACCTGCATACTCAGCGAATTTCCAATGCATAATATATGTCTTAATACCACATAAAGCCGCATACTAAGTTTGATAAAAATATATTCACATATAAGCGATTTTAATTATTCTCTATAAGAATAACATTGGTAATGAGTACGTAGGTTTGCTGAAATAAGGAAAACAAACAATTGGTTTTCATGCAAATATAAATAGAATTTAACTAGGCGAAGCCACATACCAAGTTTCATCAATATTCAATCATAAATAAGCGCTATATAACATTTTAGTGATTCTCCATAAGAATAACATGGGGGCTGAGTAAGCAGGGTTGCTGCAACAAGGAACAAAAAATGGGTTTTTATGCAATTATCAATATAACTCAATCAAGTGAAGCTATATACCAAGTTTTATTAATTTATGTTCATAATTAAGAGAGTCAATACATTTGACTTATTCTCCATAATAATAACATGGGGGCTGAGTACGCAGGTTTGCTGTAACAAGGAACAAAAAAATGAGTTTTTATGCAATTATCAATATAACTCAATCAAGTGAAGCTATATACCAAGTTTTATTAATCTATGTTCATAATTAAGGGAGTCAATACATTTGACTTATTCTCCATAAGAATAACATGGGGGCTGAGTATGCAGGTTTGCTGCTAAGGGAATAATCACCAAAAAATCAATTTTTTGTGCAAATATCAATTTACCAGTACTACGTGAAGCCACATACCAAGTTTCATCAACATACATTAATAAATAATCGAGATATCAAATTTTATTTATTCTCCATACGGATAACATTGGACAACGTACTGTGTTTAGCACTTTGAATATCTCTGCAACGGTTGGGCGTAGAATCAAAATTTAAACACCAAAATAATTTTTTTGTGGAACTGAACAGATTGGTAAAAGCAAATATGAAGTTTACATTAAAATAAACTGAGGAAAAGCCAAAAACTGTTTTCCCATAAGATTAACATGGAAGATTTTATGAGTAGGTATTTTGGATTTTCTCCGCAACCACTTAAGCTAGGTTAATAACTCAAGATACTATATTATTTGTTTTTTTAAGCTCTACAACATGGTCAAAACCAAAATTAAGTTTTTAAAAAATGTTAGGGTGAAAAGTGCAAAAAACTGATTTTTAGAAAATTTAAAAACCATATAAACCCCCCTTCCCTTGGTCCGATTTTTCTGGTTTTCGAACTTTAAGTCATGAATGTCATTTTACATATTTTAGCCAAATTTCATCAAAATCGGACGTTTTTTACTCAAGTTATCGCATTCACGGACATATATATATATATATATATATATATATATATATATATATATATATATATATATATATATACCCCGTCGCAGCAAACCTGCGTACTCAGTGAATTTCAAATGCATAATATTTGTCTGAATTCCACATAAAGCCGCGAACCAAGTTTCATAAAAATATATTCACATATAAGCGATTTTAATTATTCTCCATAAGAATAGCATTGGTAGGTTTGCTGAAACAAGGAACACAAACAATTGATTTTTATGCTAATATAAATATAATTTCACTAGGCGAAGCCACATACCATGTTTCATCAATATTCAATCATAAATAAGCTCTATATAACATTTTAGTAATTCTCCATAAGAATAACATGGGGGCTGAGTAAGCAGGTTTGCTGCAACAAGGAATAAAAAAATGGGTTTTTATGCAATTATGAATATAGCTCAACCAAGTGAAGCTACATACCAAGTTTTATTAATTTATGTTCAAAATTAAGGGAGTCATTACATTTTACTTATTCTCCATAAGAATAACATGGGGGCTGAGTATGCAGGTATGCTGCTACGGGAATAACCCATAAAAAATCAATTTTTTGTGCAAATATCAATATACCAGTACTACGTGAAGGCACATACCAAGTTTCATCAACATACATTCATAAATAATCGAGATATCAAATGTTATTTATTCTCCATAAGGATAACAATGGACAACGTACTGTGTTTAGCACTCTGAATATCTCAGCAACGGTTGGGCGTAGAATCACAATTTAAACACCAAAATGATTTTTTTGTGGAACTGAACAGATTTCTAAAAGCAAATGTGAAGTTTAAATTAAAATAAACTGAGGAAATGCCAAAAACCATTTTCCCATAAGATTAACATAGTAGATTTTATGAGTAGGTTTTTTTGAATTTTCTCCGCAACCACTTAACCTAGGTTAATAATTCAAAATACTATATTATTTGTTTTTTTAAGCTCTATAACATGGTCAAAACCAAAATAAAGTTTTTAAAAAATTGTAGGGTAAAAAATGAAAAAACTGATTTTTGGAAAATTTAAAACCCCCATAAACCCCCCTTCCCATGGTCCGATTTTTCTGGTTTTCGAACTTAAAGTCATGAATGTCACTTTACACATTTGAGCCAAATTTCATCGAAATCGGACGTTTTTTACTCAAGTTATCGCATTCACGGGCACATATATATATATAGATAGATAGATATATAGATATATATATACATATATATAAATTTGAACGAATAGGGTTTTTGTCATCTGGGGACCTCAAAACAAAAAATTATCATGGTCTCGGACTTAAGTCTTACCATGAGACCTACGGTAATAGCTTCTTCCCTATAGGGGAAATTCGCTAATAGAGATAAATATAGATATATATATATATACATATATATAAATTTGAACGAATAGTGTTTTTGGCATCTGGGGACCTCAAAACAAAAAGTTATCATGGTCTGGGGCTTAAGTCTTACCATGAGACCTACGGTAATAGCTTCTTCCCTATAGGGGAAATTTGCTAAAAACGCTACTGACTACTGGAATGGTAACGCCCCTCTGTAGATATCTGCTTTATCTCTACATTTAAAATATTACCTGTTGGGAAGGGTGGGGGAGAGGGAAAGAAATGAGCACACTAAAACCCACCAGGTATTAAACTAAATTTTTCAATTATTTGGTCGATTTTCGACTATTGGGCGGTCTCTAGTTTAGCACCACAAAAGCTTCCGAAAGCTATCACTTGAGCCCTACAATCAATCCTAAAGCTTCTTTAAATAGCATTTGATGAGTACTATCTGTCATCTCGTAAGTGTATGAGCTCAGCTGTCATTACAAAAAAATGTTTCAAATCACCAATACCTCATGAGAACTCAATTGTTGTTTCGACTTTACTGTGTATTTCACACAAATTTACAAAGATCTTGAAGAACAGTGAAGTCTGAAATTAGTAAGTCGGTCAGACCAAGCAGAATCAGAGTATTTACTCGCCTCCTTGGTCTCAAGCCGGTGGTGGGGGGGGGAAGGGCACGCCCCAAAAATAGATGCAAAATTTAGAGAGGATAATGAGGTCTGTCAGTCCAGGTGAACGACTTGAAGAAAAATAAGGTTTAAATTGGTTTTGGAATCCTTAACATTTCAATCAAATTTGAAATCCTTCAAGCAACACACAGAAAGTGTAACCACCCATCGGATGGGCCACACCACCCAGATTCAACCTTTTTGTAGTACTTTCAAAATAAAGTTAAAATACAAACATATAAATCATTTGGAGGAAAATGACGTCTAGAATCCGTCAGTCAGTCAGGTCAGATAAATCAGTCAGGCCAAGAACTATTGATTTATTTTTTTTTTTACTTTGGTCTCACTGCGGGGCTGTACCCCCCAGGCCCCCGTTTTTATTGTAAGTTGTTTTTAACGCTTAAACATTGAAAAGGACAAAATCACGTTCTTTAAGCCGACTAAATCAAGGATAGTTACTCATCCCCAGACCCTTTAAGTTCGAAAACCAAGCAAATCGACCTATCTTAAGGGGTATTTTAGGGGGTTTTTGTACCCCAAAAATGGGTTTTTTGAGTTTTTTTTACATGCACAATTTGGTGGTTTGATCATTGCTCTACGTTAAATGGTTACAAAGATATTGAAAGTGCTAAACACAGTACGTTGTCCAATATTATTCTTATGGAGAATAAGAAAAATTGTACATCTCGCTTATTTATGAACTTAACCTGATGAAACTTGGTATATTGCTTCATATCACTGTGGTCTGTTGATATTTGCACTAAAAAACATTTTTTGGCCAATAGTTCCCGTAGCAGCAAACCTGTGTACTCAGTCCCCATGTTATTCTTATAGAGATTAAATAACGTGTTATCTCCCTTAATCATGAACATAAATTAATAAAATTTGGTATGTGGCTTTACCACCTTGATTTATATTGATATTTGTATAAAACCCCATTTTTTGTGTTCCTTGCTTCAGCAAACCTGCATATTCAGTCACCATGTTATTCTTATGGAGAATAATTAAAATGTCATAAATCGTTTATTTATAAATGAATATTGATGAAACTTGGTATGTGGCTTTATGTGGTATTAAGATACATATATATGCATTGGAAATTCACTGAGTACACAGGTTAGCTGCCACGGGGGTATTTTACTACTATTATTAGAAACTTTTGCACACTTATAAATACTAAGGAATTGTGCCTGGGTAAAAAAAATTCCAAACAATATATATAACATACAAAATTATATAATTTACTTCGTACAAAACCACTGTAAAATATAAATAACAATAGCAATAATGAAATAAATTAGAAAAATATAGAATCAAAACAGTCTATAAGTTACAAGTAGTGTTTGGAATGTACATAACAAAATTAATGAAAGCTCAAGGTGCGAATTTTTACTTAAAACGACTTATAAAATACTTACATACAGATCTGTACAATTAGTTTACACTGTGCTTTACAAACATTTCTACCAGTCTAAGGTGTCTCTTTGGAAAGTGAACCTAGGACTGTTGGCTGAGTAGAACTGACTGTACCAACGTCTGTGTCTCACAATCGCTTGGTCTTCTTTCACCAGTAAAGGCTTCACATATTTTTTGTGGTTCCAGACCATTATGTCTCTTTCTATCTGAAAATTTAACAAATCACTTTTTAATTCACTAACTGTATTAATCTTCTATCTATTCTGAATTATTAATACTAGTTGGTGCCCGACGAAATTCAACGGATACTATATATGGATGAGTATTCAATGGTACCTTTTGGGAAAAGTCACCAACAATTAAATATTTGTATAGTTTTTCTAAATTAGCACAATGTGACTTAAGATTTTCTCCGTAACTCTGTAATATTTTTCATTTTCAAATTATATAAGAAATAAGAAACAGAATAGAAGAAATAATTTATATAACCTAAAGAATGTGCCTTATGACAATGTTTTAAATCATCATCTTATTAAAAAAATAAGGTCATTTTTGTGAACGGGCTACTGGCGAAACTATTACATTTAAAATCATGGGCGATGTGTTATTTACAAGTCCTTGGCGTTTAGAAGTGTTTTTATTTTTTCGGTTAGGAAGACTCTACCTTCAGGGCTCTGTTCACCTCGTTGTCTGTTCCCTGGGCTTTAAAAGTTCTAAAGTTAATCTTATGGAAGAAAATAAGACGGTATATGAGCTGGATATTCCCAAAATGGAAAACAATTAGTTAATATTGGAACAGCTGGATTTGATGTTCTATATATAAAAAGCTAGTTTTGGAATGTATGTAAACAAATGAAAAATCTATGTAGCAAATTTCAATGTGTTTTCTTGGCACCCAACATGATGGAGCCACAGATAATGATCAGATAATTATCGTCGAGTGTAGACTTGCAAAAAATATTCGATGTAATAACGCTTATTTGATAGTTTTATGGCGTTTATGGACATATTAAATCCAGTCGGCTGGTCTGAAACATTTGCCAATTGTTGTATTTTGTTTTCATGTATTGTTTACAAAACAAACTTTTTTTACTTTTGATGGGTTGAACGAAGCATCCCGCGTGGACCATGGAGAAATAATAGGCCTTCGAACATCAGCGATATTGTTTACTCTCAGCTCAAGGGACGAAACTAAAAATTAATGACATGGGATGTCACTACTTAACCAGGGTTATAAATAGGGTTATATTTACATTGTATATTGTGCCAATTAATACTGTAGTCTAATAATTGCAAAATATGATAAAAATAATATCTTCTTCTTTGGGTCAGCCTAAATTGACTTCAGTAATTGCACTATATATGTGATACATCGTTGAAAGATACTGGCCACTAATGATTTTCCCTAAGCCAGCTGATTCTTTTTGCAACAACCTATTTTGTCTGTTCTTAGATACTACACAATATACGTGTTTTAATAATCAGCTGGTTAGAGAAACTTAACGTAATGATGAAATAGGTTTTAAAAAGTTTTTTTTTATATTCTAAATTAAATTATTTCAAAAATGTAAGTAATGTAAGTGCAAAAATAGAGAGATTGGTCTTTAATTTACAACAAACCGCGTGTAAATCGGTTCAGTGGAAGCCTCAAATGAACTGACCAAAGAGGTGCAAAGTTGAAATCTTACCCCGTGTTAAATTGCCATAAGAAAACTTTTAATTTACATTTGTAAATAATTACTGACCAGATACCTAAATTTAAGGTAAAATTTGTAAGTATAGGGGTTACTCCCTTTCATTTGACATCAACTGCGTAAAAATTAGTCCAATAGAAGTCTCAAACGTTCTTCTGGAAAGTTTTTAATTTTGTGTTTTAACATAATAGGATGCTACATGCAAACTTTGTAAACAATAAGGCTTTTTTGTTTTAAGATTTACCCCCATATATTATACACCAAAACACACGTCTAGATGTGCAGATGTGCATACTGGCTTTAGATTTTGGATTTCGGCCCTCAGGGCTCTGCCCCACTGTTATTTTAAGTCCCCATGTCATTCATATGGAGGAGAGTTTTATTTGGTTTATGTGTTTTTTCTTAATTCAATTCAGTAAACAGCTGTTATACGGATTATATCTAACTACAGACTGTCATTGTTTTGTTTATTATTTTTATTATTCTCGCTTCTCAAAACGGGATGCGCAAGCTGTTCATTGGAAATTATAGTAATTAATTAATAGTTTGATAATTTATGCAGTAATATTAGTGTAAATCGTAGACTCTAAAGACTTTTTGTAAATAATCATTATTTATTGCTAACTTAACTTTAAACAAATTAAATTTATTGTTTCATAAGGAAGATGATTTGCTAAGAAATAACTATTTACCAAAAAACATCATAAAAATGTTACAAAGAATAATATAAAGTCTAAATAAATCATTACTAATTATAAGTAAAAAACAAATAGTAGGCAACCCCCTTGTTGATTTTCATGGTATTAGTTAACAAGGATAAGATACATCAAATAAGACACATCAAATAATATCCTATTTTAAATTGGAATAATATTTTTAAAAGAGAAAATTAGTATGCAACTTTATAGATCATCGATTAACCTGTTGACTGAATTCAAAAATTGTATTTTACATACCATTCTATATGTAATGAGTAAAATTTTACAAAACCTAAATCCTAAATGTTGAGCTACTCTGTCTATTTCAATATTATATTGGGAGTTGACTGACCATGATAGACTCTCCGATGAGTGTGATAGTAGCATACAGCATGAGTAGTGGAGGGCAGTAGACACGATGCACAACCCTCTGTAGCAACGGTTCAATTGGTGTGACGACCTGCACAATGCCAATGGGTCCGATACTTGTCATCAGGTTCATGTACACGTAGCCTGGCCCGATCTGTAACAGTTGCAATGAGTTGTTGGTCTTAGAAACTACGCACAACTATTGATGAAATCACATACTGTATGCCATGACAAATAAATTATAAGTCTTTTATCTTTATATTTTTTAATACGCCGACACAACCTAGGCGAATATGAATGAATGATGAGTGTAGAATGGGTGAGATGCCTTGTGTGTAGGCAGGCTTGTTACTGACTGAGACCGACTGATTCTTTCCAGGATCATTAATTAATAGCCCAATGACCAATGTCAGCCGTATCCAGTATCGAACCTTTACAACATTTTCTCAGATAAGTAATAACTTCCTCTTTAGGTGCTCAGGTTCATCATGTTATTCAGGCTTGTATTAAGATGTTCAAGTATATGAAGGTGTTGTTCGGTTATTATGACAACATGATTACATGTTAGGGAAGAAGCTATTGGTGCAGGTATATGGTAAAATCTAAGCCTGAGATCATGATATTTTTTTTACATTTATGTAAATATTTAAGTCAAATTCACACATAATATATATATATATATATATATATATATATATATATATATATATATATATATATATATATGTGTGTGTGTGTGTGTGTGTGTGTGTGTGTGTGTGTGTGTGTGTGTGTGTTTGTGTTAATGCAATAACTTTTTAAAGAAATGTTCAATTTCAATTAAATTTGGCACAAATCTGCAAGATGACATTCATGACTTTAGTTTGAAAGCCATAAAAACATAAGGAAAGGGTTTTATGTAGTTTGTATCCTAATCAGATAAAAAAAACACATAAATTTGGTTTCAACTATTTTATAAAACAAACAAATAACTTTGTGTTTTGAATAATTAAATAAGTTAAGTGGCTGTGGAGGCATTCAAAAAATGTACCAAGTTAATCTTATGAGAATAATATTTTTAGCTTATTTTATCTTTGCCAATAAGATCAGATTTAAAACTCAATCACTATGGTGTTAAAATTTCTGCTATGCCAAGCTGTTGCAAAAATATTCAAAGTGCTAAACACAGAACATTGTCCAACATTACTATAATGAAGAAAAAATAAATGTATATATCTTGTTTATTTAATTATAAATATAGTTTAATGAAACTTGGTTGTGGCCCATTATTGTTGTCTAAAAACTCCACTTATTGGGGATCCCTGTAGCAGCAAACCTGCATAGTCTGCCTAGTGTTATCCTTATGGATATTTGATTAAATGTTATTTATACCTGGCTAATGGGTATACTTTTATAAAACTTATAACATGGTTTAATGTGGCAGTTAGATATAGTTTATAGTTGCAGTCTAAATTCGCTGAGTATGCCAGGTTTCAGCGGCGGGGGCAATTCGCTGAGTATGCCAGGTTTCAGCGGCAGGGGCAATTCGCTGAGTATGCCAGGTTTCATCGGCGGGGGCAATTCGCTGAGTATGCCAGGTTTCAGCGGCGGGGGCAATTCACTGAGTATGTCAGGTTTCAGCGGCGGGGGAAATTAGCTAAGTATGCCAGGTTTCAGCGGCGGGGGCAATTCGCTGAGTATGCCAGGTTTCAGCGGCGGGGGCAATTTACTGAGTATGCCAGGTTTCAGCTGCGGGGGCAATTCATTACATGTTGGCCTCTGATGTAAAATGTCAGATTTTTCAAATAATCAGGGCCATCCATCTGTTATAACATCAAATCTTAGTTTGGTGGTGACAACTGGGTCATTGATAATAATGTTCAAAGTCTTTAAGTCGGATCAATAGTTTCAAAACAGTTTTAGTATACACTATAATCAGGCGCGGATACAAGGGGGGGGGGGGTCATGGGGGTCTTGACCCCCCCAAACGCTCAGACATTCACATATTTTACCCATTGTACACCGTAAAGGAAATTACATTTCATCAGTTGGTCGTTTTTGGAACACTTATGACCGTCTTAGCGAATTTTCCCTATAGGGAAGAAGCTATTACCGTAGGTCTCATGGTAAGACTTAAGTCCGAGACCATGATAACTTTTTGTTTTAAGGTCCCCAGATGCCAAAAACACTATTCGTTCAAATTTTTATATATGTATATATGTATGTATATCTATATGTATATATATATATATATATATTAGGGATGAGTCGATTCTCGATAACCCCGATTCATGCACATTGGTATCGGTATCGAGATTCATTCGTTCAATGTCGATACTGATACCATCGATACCCCACGCCGTTTACCCGCGCTACGAAGTGCAGGGAAGAGATACTCCTGGCGTTTACCCGCGCTACAAAAGGCCCGGGGAGTGTTTGGATCGGCGGAAGAAATCTTACCTTGGAGATAAGAAAGGAAGAGGGATGGGAGGGGCGGGGTTGGGTCCAGTTGAAAGCAATGAATTAGTCGGCTGACCAACATTATTTCTTTGAGTCATTATCTTACAACCAAGTTTTTCCTATTATGAATTTATAATAAATAGTTTTTGTTTTCTATATTGCTATAGCATATTAGTGAAATTAACACCAAATTATGTACAAAATTGCATTCAACAATTTGTTTGATAATTAACTACAAAATACTACTAAATACTTTTAATTGTACCTAACATAAATTTGTACCGGTAACTGTTTTTAACAATAGTTTTAACAACAATAGATACTGAAAAATCGTAGGAATCGATGGTATCGGTATCGAGAATCGAGATACGATTTTTCTGGTATGGGTATAGGTATTGAGAATCGATCAATTTTGGTATCGACTCATCCCTAATATATATGTCCGTGAATGCGATAACTTGAGTAAAAAACGTCCGATTTCGATGAAATTTGGCGCAAATGTGTACAGTGACATTTATGACTTTAAGTTCGAAAACCAGAAAATCGGACCACGGGAAGGGGGTTTTAGAGGGGTTTTAAATTTTCCAAAAATCAGTTTTTGGCATTTTTCACCCTAAAATGTTTAAAACACTTAATTTTGGTTTTGACTATGTTATAGAGCTTAAAAAAGCAAATGATATCGTATTTTGAATTGTTAACCAATGTTAAGTGGTTGCGGAGGAAATCCAAAAAAAACCTGCTCATGAAATCTCCTATGTTAATCTCATGGGAAAAAGGTTTTTGGCTTTTCCTCAGTTAATTTTAATGTAAACCTGATATTTGCTTTTACCAATCAGTTCATCTCCACAAAACAATCATTTTTGTGTTTAAATTGTGATTCTACGTCCATCCGTTGCAGAGATATTCAAAGTACTTAACACAGTACGTTTTCAAATGTTATCCTTATGGAGAATAAATAAAATTTGATATCTCGATTATTTATGTATGAATGTATATTGATAAAACTTGGTATGTGGCTTCCCGTAGTGCTGGTATGTTGATATTTACACAAAAAATAGATTTTTTTTGATTATTCCTGTAGCAGCAAACCTGCATACTCAGCCCTAATGTTATTCTTATAGAGAATAAGTAAAGTTTTATATCTCCCTTAATTCTGAACATAAATTAATACAAATTAGCATGTAGCTTCACCTGGTGGAGCTATATTGATAATTGCACAAACAAATATTTATTCGCTTTCTTTTTGCAGCAAACCTGCGTACTCAGCCCTAATGTTATTCTTTTGGAGAATAAATGAAATGCTATAGATCACTTATTTATTTATGTATTTTTATGAAACTTGGTAAGTGGCTTTATGTGGTAGGGAGAAACATATGCAAGCATTTGAATTAAGCTGAGTACGCAGGTTTTGCTGCGACGGGGAATTTAGTACTTCATGAGTGAAAAATACTTAGCATTCATGATCACTGAATGATCATTGCGACGCTATAGCTCTCGCATTGTTGCAAGTCAGGTGTTAATCTAAAATCTCCAAATAACACATTAAATATACCAATAACCAAGGAGGTCTATTGGTTAGTAACATTGTATTTGCTGATTTGTTCATAGTGTATTCCATTTCATTGCAAGAATAAATACGTGATGAAGCAAGCAAACAAAATAAATTTGCTTCTACACTGATTTGAATGACCAGACTCAGTTAGAAGAGTCCATTACTGCAGTTCAAAGAACGAGATTATTTCATATATTTCTCACAGATGTACTAACCTAACAAAATCAATGACTAACTTTTTTGACGCAAATCGTTAGGCAATGTTGTCTCCAGTATAACCAATGGACCTCCTTGACAATAACCAACCATACAACTACAACATTATCATACTTTTAGGTTGGGCCTATGTAATCTCTCTTCAACGGTCAATGTGTTAAATTAACAATTTAAAATTTATTGTTCTATTGGCTTAAGGAGGGATTTTAGGCCCTTTGTTGAGGGATTTTCTCTTTATTAAATATAACATTAACATTGCTTTAATCATTAATCATTAGGGCTGGTTGTCATTGTATATTGCATCCACTGAACTGTGTTCATTTGAGTCAAGTTAGTTCTACGATATTTTTATTGTTTCTAAAGTCGTTCATTAACTTTTTAACCATAGAAAATATTAATAATTCCATAAATATATTACAAGTAATAAAATTAATTCAGTAAATTCGTAACTTATTTTAATAAAGCCGTGAAATAAACTTCTACGGCCTAAAACTCACATAAAATAATAATAAAAGGATTTTCCAATTTTTTTTTACTACCAAACCCCATAAGAAAACGCATACTCAATACCATCGAAGTTAATACATCTTAGAGTTCTCTTCTGGGTTAAAAAAGTGAAGCCTCACTAGAAGATATGTTTGGTAAAAAGTTACAGAAAAACAATGGTCTCCAGCAAATATTTGATCGAAAATATTTTTTATATAAAAGTTGTATTTGTGAGGTGGAATGCGAAAAGGGACCTCTTGTCGGCAATTTCCGATTTTGAGTTATTGATATTTTTATTATCACCTTAAAATTCCTAACAGTTTGGTGCAAATTTCATGTCCCTACGATTTTTTTTGTTTGAGTTATGGACGTTTGAACTTTCTCGAAGGGTGAAGGGCATTTTCAGGAAAACGCCCTCAAAAAGTTTAAATAAACTCAGAATCTATATTTTTCATATTTAAGCGATGCTTTTGGTATCAATGCAAAGCTTATAATGTCCTCTTTAGGAAGAACACTAGTAGTTTCCTTAACTAACGCTAGAATTTAGGCTTATACTGTGTTTATTGCAACATGTAGTACACAAGGGTATTTTCTGAAAAGGGACCTCTTGTCGGCCCCGTGTTATATCTCCATAACGACAAGAGATACCTTTTCAAGGCTGAACATTTACTGCTGCCACATTGTTGTGTTAGTGTTTTATCCAATAATTAGTTTAATATAGTCAAAATGAAGTATAATTAACATCCTAATTAGAAAATAATATCGATAGTCCACTGTTTAAAGGACTGTATAGGAAAGTCAACGTTTTTTAACCAAAACCTCGGTTATAGAAAAGGTACCTCTTGTCGGGGCCGTATTAAAATAATCAGACGATGTTCTGCTTTTACTAGAACTTCGTCCTAGTTCTCTAAGTGTCCGCTAGAATTCAGGAGAGTCTACTTTTTGAACCAATGTTTCTTTACGAAGTGTGTTGTGGAAAAGGGACCTCTTGTCGGCCATGTTATTTTCCCATAAGCGACAAGAGGTACCTTTTCTCAGGGCATGCAGTGACTAACAAAATGATTTATATCGACTTGTTTAAGCTTTGATTCGACTTTTTAACCGATACACGCCTTTTCTACTCAAAATATCGAATAATAATCGATAAAAAAACCGAAAATCGATGATTTGGACCGAAATTGCTGTATTTAGCTGTACTGAAAATTTTACTTTGCCGACAAGAGGTCCCTTTTCGCTTTCCACCTCACATTTGAAAAGTAAATTTTTCTCCTTGTGTTCCATACTCATTAACGATTCAAATGATTTAATATTAAACATAATAATTTTAAAATATGGTGTTCAGGAAAATATTTTTATTGCTTGATGGAAAACGGTTGTCATAAATTGCAGATTACGTTATTTTTTGGTCTGTGGTTGGTTGTTTTGCCGTAGGAACGGAGATCGCAGAGGGGAAAATGGCGCCACCATGTAGGCTTAACTGTTTTTGGAGATTAATATGTGTATGATAGCACTAGATGTTTTAAGTTCGTTGCTCGATGCTGTGACTTTCACTCACGACCTCATAACCCCCCCCCCCCCTAAAATGATAGTCTGTATCCGCCCCTGAGTATACTTTTGTTTAACTGTAGCTGAAGTCTAGTATATAAAAATGTATAATCTTTGTAAAACATCAAAAGGTTGTGTTAGTCCTTAGCTTAACTGTTAAGAAACACACATTTTCTCAATGAAATAATTGTAAAATACCTCCGTCGCAGCAAACCTGCATACTCAGTGAATTTCCAATGGAGATATAAATGTCTTCATGCTACATAAAGCCACTTACCAAGTTTCATAAAAATATATTCACAAATAAGCGATATATACAATTTTAATTATTCTCCATAAGAATAACATTGGGGCTGAGTACGCAGGTTTGCTGTATCAACGAACATAAAAATACCCCCGTCGCAGCAAACCTGCATACTCAGCGAATTTCCAATGGAGATATAAATGTCTTAATACTACATCAAGCCACTTATAAAGTTTCATCAAAATATATTCACAAGTAAGCGATATATACAATTTTAATTATTCTCCATAAGAATAACATTGGGGCTGAGTACGCAGGTTTGCTGCAACAAGGAACACAAAAAATGGGTTTTTATGCTAGTATCAATATAACTGAAGTAGGTGAAGTCATATACCAGTTTTTATTAATTTATGTTCATAATTAAGGGAGACATAGCATTTAATTATTATACATAAGAATAACATGGGGATGAGTACGCAGGTTTGCTGCTACGGGATCCTTTGGCAAAAAATTTTTTTTTTTGAGCAAATATCAATAGACCACAACCATATGAAGCCATATACCAAGTTTCGTCATTATACGTTCATAAATTAGTGAGATATAAAATTTTTCTTTTCCTCCATAAGAATAACATTAGACAACGTACTGTGTTTAGCACTTACAATATCTCGGTAACCGATTGACGTAGAGAAATGATCAAAATACCAAATTGTGTATTTTTTTAAGCTGAATCCAATGGTGAAACTAAAATTTGAATATTTCAAAAATTATATGTGAAAAATTCAAAAAACCCATTTTTGGGGTACAAAACCCCCCCAAAATACCCCTTCGGGTAAAGCGATCTGGCTGGTTTTCGAACTTAAAGTCATAAATGTTATTTTACACGTTTATACCAAATTTAATCAAAATCGGATCATTTTTACGAGAGTTATCGTGTTCACGGATACATATATATATATACAGTTTCGAATGAATGGTGTTTTTGGGGTCTGGGGACCTCAAAACGAAAAGTTATCATGGTCCCGGGCCTAGGTCTTACCATGCCGACTACGGTAATAGCTTCTTCCCTATAGGGGAAATTCGCTAAAATAGGTTTTTATGCTAATATCAATATAAGCATAATAAATTAATTATATTTCTATTTAATATAACTATAAATACTCTATAATGTTGCAAAACATTATTGAGTATAATGTTGTACTTGTTTTGTTTGTACATTAGACAACATACTGTGTTTAGCACTTTCAATATCTCGGTAACCAATTGACGTAGAGAAATGATCAAAATACCAAATTGTGTGTTTTTTAAGCTGATTCCAATGGTGATAACTAAAATTTGACTATTTCAAAAATTATATGTTAAAAATTTAAAAAACCCATTTTTGGGGTACAAGACCCCCCACAAAATACCCCTTTGGATGGAGCGATCTGGCTGGTTTTTGAACTTAGCCATAAATGTTGCTTTACACGTTTATACCCAATTTCATCAAAATCTGATCATTTTCACGAGAGTTATTGAGCTCACGGACACACACATATATATACAGTTTCGAACGAGTGGTGTTTTTGGGGTCAGGGGACCCCAAAACAAAAAGCTATCATGGTCCCGGGCCTAGGTATTACCATGCCAACTACGGTAATAGCTTCTTCCCTATAGGGGAAATTTGCTAAAAGTGTTAAACTACACAAAAAAATGTATATAAAGATTGTTCATTTATTTGGGAATAATAGTTTAACACTTTTTACCATGGAGCATTGTTATTTTAAGTGAGGTAAATCATGAAAAAAGTAAATTAAACTGTTCTCACCTGTCTTGCATTGACTTTCATGGTGATTAAGCTGAACTTATTGAACAGCTTGACGTCGTGATCCAAGTTCATGGTGCTGATGTGCTCCTCGCCCGGCATTGTGTGTTGTCGCCAAGTCGCTGACCAGGTGTGCCGAGCGAAGCTGTGCCACATGTGCTGGTAGTAACGGAGGTCACTGCCTCCTAACAGAGACGGCGCATGAATCGCATTCAGATGGGCAATGTCTGCTCCATTCTCTGGAATTTCCTGTAATAAACAAACAAAAACGTTTAACATTATGTTTATGTATTAAGTCCTGCTGAAAGGCAGCACCAGTCTGTCCAAAACACATGACAAACGGAGTGTATGAAAAACAAAATTTGTTAGCTTTGCCGGCCAAGGACAAGTCCAGACAGCAGGACCGAACACAAGAAACGCGTGATATTGGCAGGCCAAGCTAAAAAATTGTTTTTTTTTATTCATACTGTCTGTTTGTGATGTGTTAATTTGTTTATAAACTGAAGCAATCTGTTTTACTTTCAATCAGACTGGTATTCAACCCATTGAGGTAGTAATTTTATACTATTTGCAGTAGCCTATAACGGGAATTGATTGGTGCTGCACTCTAGTATCAAAATATGTAACTAATGACTGCAGGCGTCTACGGTTCTATCCGCTAGGGGCGCGGACTGACTGAAAAACCTTAATATCGCCGCCAGGCCTTTGGTCGTGTTAGCTGAGTTGGCTACGTCGTGGAAACACCTTGGCCAGGTGGTGATACAATGGTCGTGAGTTCGATTCCCGCACACGACCAAAATTGACCAGTTGTGCAACTCTCAATGAGTTAACCAGTCTGTGGCAACGTTGGTGGGAGGGCCCAAGTAAAACAAACGGTGGCAGGCTTGCTTGGAAGTTGACGGGATCGGTTAATTCTTTGAGACTTGCACATGGTCAACACTGATTTTGCTAATTCAGTGCAACTTGGTTATTACGACCTCGGCCGTAACGTCAACACGGATATAACGTGATTTCTTCACAAGTCCCGCCAAGCTATAGGTATTTGCATTGTAAAAACTTCGGATTTATCGTCAGTAAATTCCCAAACCTCGTATATAACGTCAAGAAAATCCGACTGAAATGAAGGCAACCTTCGTAGATAAACGGAAAAGTTCGGTCGGAAGTGCAACGCGGCTATTGTACCAGTCTATTTTTGGATACGGCCTTTCCTCTTACGCTGCTTACTTGCCCTCCCCTACCCCCGCCATGCTGTCAGGATCCTGTCTCCCTCCCCTGTCCCCCCGCCTACCCTGTCACTCACTGCAGGTCAGTGACATCTTGACTCATTTTGCGTCAAAACACTTCGATAACGTGCTTGTCTACAGTACGCTTAGCTGTCGTCAGTTATGTGAATGTATTTTACTGTTGGTTTTTTGTTCTTATTCAGTAAGTTTAATTTACGAGCATCGGAAAATCATGGCAAGTGCTAAGAGAAAGGTTTTGCCGATTAAAGAAAAAGTGTGAGTTATAAGAGCGTGTGAGGAGGGACGTATGATAGCAGACGTGTGTCGGAAGTTCGGGTTGGTAAATTCCACTGTTGGTTCGATTTTAAAAAACATGGACAAAATTTTAAAGGCATTTAAAGAAGATGGTGAAAACGTGAAACGGATAAGGGGATGTGAACGCACCGACATCGATGCTGCTCTGCTAAAATGGATCAAGCAATGTCGCAGTGCTAATATCCCTGTGAGTGGTCCGCTTTTAAAGGAAAAAGCTGAGGAGTTTGGACAGATGTTTGGAGTTGACTTTACATGTTCCAACGGCTGGATAGATCGTTTTAAGGCTAGGCATTCGATTTCGTTTGCTAAATTCAAATTAAAATTCAAATTCAAATTCACTTTATTCATAAAATTTGTACAAATTGTCAAGTACAAGTCATACAAATGTAGAATGGCGTCATAATACGTAGGATTTATGATATCTACTACGTAAATCTTAAATCTATTACAACAAACAACAAAATAACTTAAAAAACCTCAGTAAACTCGTTAAATGAATATATTGCTTTTTCTGTTAAGTAATTTTTTAAGTGCTTCCTAAACTTAGAATTATCTTTTATTGAAAGAAGATTTTTGGGGACATGTTTTATGAATTTTATACCTGCAGAGCTTGGCTTTTTAAAATATAATTCTGTAGTATGCTTTTGAATGACTAACAGGTTTCTATTTCGTGTATTATAACTATGGCTTGACCCTAAACTAGTTAACCTGTCACCATTGCACCTTACAAACATGATTGTCTCAAGGATGTACAAGCTGTAAATTGTCAGTATTCCCAAACTTGAAAAGACTTCTTTTACCGAATCCCTCTTTTTCAAATTCATAATTATTCTCACTGCTTTTTTTTGCAATTTTAAGATACTTGATAAATTTTTGTTACTTGTTGCACCATACAAAACAATTCCAAAAGAAATGTGTGAGTGAACATGCGCATAATAAATCATTTTCAGTGTTTCTATTGTGCAATATCTGGACATAGCTGTGAGAGCATATATGCTAAGATTTGTGGTGAGGCAAAATCTGTTAATCCGAGTGTCACTAGTGATTGGTTGACTGAAACATGGCCAGTTGTCAGACAACCATTAAAAGATGAGGACATTTTTAACGGCGATGAAACAGGGTTGTTTTACAAATTAACTCCAGATAAGACGCTTCAATTTAAAAATGAAAAATGTGTCGGCGGAAAATTGTCCAAAGTTAGATTGACAGTTTTGGTTTGTGCAAACATGACAGGAACTGAAAATAAACGGTATCAGGAAACTGACACATACTTTCTCCCTTTTAGCCCAACTTTAATGAATAAATTACTACACTCGTGGTTTTAAGAGGGGAAATGCCCTCTATTCCCCCCAGGGTTATTAAGGGGCAACATATTTTGAATTTAATCTGTTGGTCATTGCCAACTTGACAAGCATATCACGTTTGAATGAAATTGATCAGTAAATATGAAAGAAATAGTAATTTTTTTATTCCCCATAAGAATAACATTGGGCAACGTACTGCGTTTACCGCAAAATGAAAATTTCAATTTTCACCGAAACCAGCAATCGTAGAATAGTAATTCAAAGTACTAAATTATTTAGTTTTTTTAGATCTTTATAATGGTGAATAGTAATATTTTTTAATATTTATGTTTTTTTATGAAAAATCCAAAAAAACTGAATTTTGGATTTAAGTCCTGTAATTTCTGAACCCGAATTTTTACAGGAATGCGGGTGGTGTCATTTTGTTGGAAAACTAAAGTTATACAAACGACTAAAGTTTAATCAAAATCGTTAGAGCCGTTTTTGAGAAATTTGGATTTTTCATGTTTTTTGGCAGTTTTTGGAGGATAATTACCCTTAAAAATCAAAAATTCAAAAAAATGGAAAAACGCCTGGAGATATCATGGATTAGTACCTACATACCAAATTTCATAAAAATCGGCCCATTGGTTAAAGCTCTAGCTCTGTACACATCCACACAGACACACACACACAGACAGACATCACGTAAAAAACACTTTTTTGGGTTCAGGGAGCACCAAAACAAATATTTCCACTAACAACTCAAATTCGAAAATTTTGACGAAAACAATACTTTCTCCATATACTATGTATAGAGGGAGAAAGTAAAAGGAAGCTTTTAGTTATTGGCAAAAGTGCAAAACCTAGATGTTTTAAGAATGTAAAAAAACTTCCAGTGGATTACGCTGCCAACAAAAAAGCGTGGATGACTTCTGTAATTTTTGAAGCTGAACTAAGGAAATGGGATAAGGAATTGGCATAAAAAAAGGAAAATTCTTCTCCTTGTTGACAACTGCACTGCCCACCCAAAGTTAAATTTAACAAACATTAATCTAGTGTTTTTTCCTGCCAACTGCACAAGTGTTTTACAACCTATGGACCAAGGCGTCATTAGAAGCTTTAAGTGTCACTACCGTAAGCAGCTTTTGAAAAAAAATATTGTCTGCATGGACACTGCACAGCCAGTAAACGTAACCATCTTGGATGCAATTCAATACTTAGTCAATGCTTGGAGAGAAGTGACACCAAGGACCATATCAAGATGCTTTAGAAAAGCAAAACTGTCACCTGCAGTCCCAGATGATGACAAAGAAGATGATCTGCCACTCTCAGAATGGATAAAAGGTTTCAATGTCAATCAAAATGATATTGGACTTGATCTTGATGGTTATGCATCAGTGGACGACCAGGTAGAAACATTTCAAATGCTGAGTGACGCAGAAATTGTAAATGAAGTACAGAATATGGAAGCAGAAGAAAATGCCGAAGAGGAAGAAGAAGATGAAGGCGAGGAAGAAGATGTCGTCTGTCCGACAACACAAGAAGCTTTAAAAGCAGCTGAAACACTTTGTCGATTTTTCCGCTTCAGAGAGACGTCTGCCAACACACTTGAAGCAGCTCAACATCTCCACAAAATGACAGAGAAAATTTATTTTTCCGAAAGGACTGTTCAAAAGAAAATTACATATTTCTTTGCGCAGTAGGACTTCATTTGAACGTGCTTGTAAGTTGTGCATTTTTATTTAGCCTACATTTTGTACTTAATGATTGTTTATTTCGTACAAGCACTTTATTTTGATTATTTTTAACTGAGTATTTAGATAGATTCGTCATATGCATACATCTCTAGGTATTTACTCAATTACTCTCATTAACATTATGTATTTCATGTAAAAATTGTGTTTTTTATTTTTCCTCGGCTTAAAATTGTAAATTTTGGAACCCCTTTTATAGAGTCACTCTGATATAGCGTCATTAATTTTGTAGTCCCTTCAATGACGTTATAACCAAGTTACACTGTTTTTACTTATGTCTACTGTGTGTGTGCCAATGCAACTCTCTGAACTGAAAGAAAACAATATTTTAATTAAAATACACCATTAATCCATTTAAAAACACCAATTTTATACTCAAATTCACAGGTTAATAAAATTACAAGTAAGGAACGAGACCAGCTCGTATGTCTACGCCAATGGGTTAACCCACAGATTTAATAATAGTAAAACTGACCAAAGATATGTAAATGTGTTTTATTTTGAGTTACTACAGAGTTTTAAGAGGTAGTAGCACCATCACATACAATAGAAACACCACCCTACAAATGCTGCCTCTGATCATTTAATGAGTCTAAACTGAGGTCAATATAAAATGTACAGGTGTAGCGTATGACCTAAAGCAATCAAAAACGACCCCACCACAGCTAACATATTAATTCCTAATATAAACTTTTGTGACGGCAGTAGTGTTTATTGACATAAAGGAGTCCTAATCTTGTGTAAGTTATCTCGTAATTAGACAAATCACACTACTTCATCTAGTCCTTACCTCAATGTGAGAGTTGATAAGGAACTCGGAGCGGCCACGGTACCACCACTCCCCATTCTGTATCTGCTCTGTGGGTTCCACCTGCCATGAGGGGGAGTCTCCCTCTGCATGGTACCAAACGAAAATGAAGTCATTCACCTCACTACTCTCCCATTTCTTTACTTTGGCAAAGCTCGGCACTGGAATTAATAGATGATGGTTAGTTAGTTTCATAAACCAAAAAAATATTTTAAGGATTATGAGTATTTTTCGTTTTTGTATTCTTTCCTGGTTTATCCTCTTCCCTCGAAACCTCTACAGTTCACTGCGATGTTTTCCGTTCTTATTCTGATCTTTGTTCCATAGTTTTCTTGTTTGGTTTTGTATGTGAAAATATAGTTATTATATCTAGGTATATAGTTACCAACCAAAATATCTCTTTGAGTGGTTGATATCATCAGTAACTGTACCATACATAATACTTTACTCTTTTAGAAAAAGTAATGAAGAAATGTTAACAGTGGGCTGCTCAGTTTGCATTAACCATAATAGTTACCTTTCTTAAGGTCAAAATGGGTAAAAGTAATATGTTATTCAAAAGCAAATGTATGTCTCTAAGAGGATGTTGGAGCCAGCGGGCCATGTTGGATTGATACTCCAAAAGAACCAATATGAAATGGAATGTAAGATATCTCATTTATTTATTATCAGTAAATTATTATTCACATCTCAAATCAGAGTTATCTTGAATATATGTTTTGTTGGTGAACGATGCTTTGATGTGTTTTATCAAATAAATTTAGTGTTTTTATAATTTAAAATAGCTTGTTTTTTTTAGCGAATTTCCCCTATAGGGAAGAAGCTATTACCGTAGGTCTCATGGTAAGACTTAAGCCCGAGACCATGATAACTTTTCGTTTTGAGGTCCCCAGATGTCAAAAATACCATTCGTTCAAATTTGTATATATGGAGGATATATACATATATGTGTGTGTCCGTAAGCACGATAACTCTCGTAAAAAATCTCCGTTCTTAATGAAATTTGTCACAAATGTGTAAAGTACCATTTATTTGAACTGGTTCGAAAACCAGACGAAACACACCATTCAAAGGGGGGTTTTTGGGGGGTTTTGTACCCCAAAAATGGGTTTTTTGGGGTTTTCACATGTAATTTTTATTTAAATCAAATTTTAATTTTCATCATTGTATTCAGCTTAAAAAAACAAACAATTTGGTACTTTGACCATTGCTCTACGTCAACTGGTTACTAAGATATTGAAAGTGCTAAACACAGTACGTTGTCTGATGTTATTCTTATGGAGAAAAGGACAAATTTTATATCACGCTTATTTATGAACATAAACTGATGAAACTTGGTATATGGCTTCATCTGGTTGTGGTTTATTGTTGTTTGCACAAAAAAAATTTTTCACCTATGGCTCTCGTAGCAGCAAACCTAGGTACTCAGTCCCCATGTTATTCTTATGGAAAATAATTCAAATGTTATATATCGCTTATTTATGAATGTATATGGATGAAATTTGGTATGTGACTTCACTTAGATGAGTTATATTGATATTTGCATAAAAATCCATTATTTTGTGTTCCTTGTTGCAGCAATCCTGTGTACTCATCCTCATGTTATTCTTATGGAGAATAATTAATATTTTTAATATCACTTGTTTTTGAATATATATCTTATGAATCCTGTTAAGTGGCTTAATGTGTTTTGTTATATATTTATTGGAAATTCGCTGAGTATGCAGGTTTGCTGCGACGGGGGTATTTTAGTTTTTCTGACATATTTATAATAAATACTTTACCAACTAAATACAAAATTTGTTCAAGCTTAAACTAAATTTGCTTTTAAAAATTTGGTCAAATGATATCAAACAGCTATTGTATTTTGAGAAGACCAAGTCATGTTGAGCACAAATTGACAGTTAAATCTTCACTGGTTAGCGAGTGAACAGCTAGCCTGTTACAAAAACTGACCCTCTTTCCAACGCTAAGAAGACACACGTTTTGGGAGGCGCTTCAAATGAAACAAAACATGTATTATTCAGACTTGTTATTCTAGCAACTTCACTGTTTTCACTAATGTAGATAGCCCTCGAGGAATAATTTAAGGTTAAAATCCAAGCCCGACCGTGGTAGGAATTGTTAGACCGGCTCTAAATTTTACTATAATTAAAAATGTAGAGGTTATATTGTATTGCATTGTGAAATCACATGTACTACATTGTATATTGTATGTAACTTCTTCAGTAGCGCAACATATGATTTGGTTTTTTCTGAATTTCACTGCAGCTTATGCTTGACCAGCAGTGTCTTCAACGTCGTCTTAAGTTACTAATGATACAACTTATTGTTATTTCAAACTTGTCAAACTAAAATATTTAACTACTTTACATTTGCTAAGTTTTGATTGATAACTAAATAATCTATAGTAAATCTTGGAATAACAAGAACTAGGTCCCAATCGATAATATTATTACCTTTGGCAGAGTATGGTATTTCGGTGCACTTTCCGTCTTGACCTTGGAACTGCCAGCCGTGGAAGGGGCACTCGAGACAGTCTCCTCTCACCACGCCGCCAATGCCCATATTGGCTCCCAGGTGTGGGCAATAAGCGTCCAGGACATACGCCTTACCATCTTTGCTTCTGAACACGGCAAAGTTCTCACCTGAAGAACAATAATGACTTTACATTCAATGTGCCGAGGAGAAATTGTACAACAAATCTATATTGAGTTTGCTGAGGAGATTGTTTTTAGGATATACTGTGCAGAGGATATAGTATTCTGATAAAATATGGGGATAGTGTAATTTAGGACATATCGTACTATATAAGAACAAATTATACTGAGGACTAAGACTGAGAAAGTAGTCTTAAGGACACACACTGTGCTAAGGAGATTGTGTAATAAGAACACACAGTACCTTGGAAGTATAATGAGGGCATATTTCACTTAGGACATTCTAATTAAGGGAATAGAACAATAAAATAGAATTTTAAGAGAATTGAAAACTATTTAAACTCAAGAAATCTAAACCACACATGAACAATTAGGCCTATTTTCGTGTTTTAAACCTGAGAATATGTGCAACTTATTAAATGAACTCTTAACCACTTTAAAAATGTGTTAAAAAGTTCTTAAAAAATGTAGTTTATTCTGTTGACGAATTTTTAGTTCTAAGTTGTGAAGATTTCTCTATGTGTTACAATTCTATTTTACAGTTTTAACTTGAAGTGACATGTGGTCCGTCGGGCTGTTATTACTTTGAGGTTTTTTGCAGAAGCGCTTTCAGCGTCTCGCCATTCTCTTACTGCTACTAATTATTGATATCCCCTATTCGTCTATTTATGTGATTTGCCGGGTTCTAGAAGAATGTATGGATTAACAATGGAACTGGGCCTTCCAGGAATTTGTTACCCTTACATTCTCCTAGAACCCGGCAAATCACATAAATAGACGAATAGGGGACATCAATAATCAGTAGCAGTTGACTATGGCGAGACGCTGAAAGTGCTTCTGCGAAAAACCTCAAAGTAAGTGCAGCCCGACGCACGGACTCCATCATCGTCGTTGGTTTCATTCAGTTTAATTTTTAAATGTGACAGTAACTTATTCTTCTGTTATTTTTCTCGCTGTGTTAATTGTTTAGGATGTTTATTTTTGTAGAATTTTTATATAGTCTAGTTGGTTATCTAACCTGCTGTGATGTGATATTTTTCTTAGCTTTTGTGATATTCTCAAGACTGCCTAACTGGTGAAATGCAAAAGACTAGTATTGACTTAGCATATACAATATTATGTATGACTAATGGCAATAAAAGATTTCATTTCATTTTAAACTTGAATTATCTTATTTGAAATCTTCTGAACAAAAAATTTAAGACTTAAATTTAAATAATTTTTGAAGTCCATAGTTAAAGGAATACACAATAAAGAAATGTTTCTGTAGGATAAAGATTTTATTTGTTACATCAGTTGATAAGGAAGTTTGTTATAAATATTTCATATAAGAGCAGAACCATTAATTAATTCTCACCTAGTGCTTCTACGTATTTGACCTGGCCTGCTGGGACGTCACTAGACTCTGTCAATGCAAACCAGCCATTGGGGTAGACAGGGGGAAGGTCTCCGATCCTCCTGCGCCTCCGCACCTCCTTGACCAGCTCTCGCTTGGACTTGCGCATGGCCTTGTATTGTGGCGTCTCCGTCAAGTAGTCATACCCCACATCACTCAAGTCCTGCAGATCATGTTACTCATTAGATATTATACAGATTGTATTCTCCACTCCTCAGAAAAAAGATACTCCTATAGTCAGATTTGCTAAAACAGATTTTTAACATGTATATTTTCCCAGTATCTCGTAGTATGTTGGTTCTTTTTAAAGTAATGTGACTTAAAGATTAGTTTTAAAAGTTAAAATACAAAATTAAATATTCTTGAGCTATTCCTAATCCAAGAACTAATCCATAGGAATTAACTAGTTCCTTATATTTTATAAATAAACTCAGTGCTAAGCGATGTACAATTGAATTATATTAATGCGTTTTAGGGGAACAAATAGTAAAATAAGTAAGGTGCGAGGTAATTAAAAATGAACACCCTCTGATATTAAAACATTTTTATTTGCTGGCTGTAATATGAAACTTCTGAGTTAAAAGTAACTTTTGTCATTTAATAAGGTTTTTTGTGATTTTTTTTACCAAGCAAGGTTGGAACCATCAAATCCTCTCAACCTCCTAACAATGGAATGGCACAATGTATGGAACTATTATGGCATTCGCCTATAGGTGTAAATTGAGGGTGGCAAAGGGGGTAGTTGCCTCCCAGTAATTTAGAATAATGTATGAAAAGTTACGATAATCATAATCACTATCGTTTTAACCCCCAATCAAAATATTTAAATTATTGGGAGGTAATTAATGCCTAGGATAAATGTGAAACTGTTTAATTCAGATCATGTTTTATGGTATGTAATAGATAGGAGAATGTATCATAATCCCATTGATAAAATGCTTATTAAACAAGTTGAAATGTTCCACCAACTTTCCACCAACTCTAAAATAATTTAAATTTTAAACTGTGAAATAAAAGCATTAAAATTCCAATAATAATACATTTTAATTGACTTAAAATAATTGACCTAAATAATACTTACTTTGATCCAGTTGATAGGCAGGTACAAGTAGTAATATATAAGGCCCAACACGACAGTAGCTATGATCCCATTTGAGTAGTTTAACCAATGAAGCTCTAGTAAGGATTGGTACAGATTCCATGCCAATATGGAGGGATTAAGTTGTACCAAAGCGCTCCAGACCAGAGGGCAGCCCCAAGCCACATTCTGCGAAAAACTCTTCACCACTTCCATCTTTGTCTGAAACTGAGATAAAAGATTTTTTAGTGAAAGGAGTTATTATGAGATATATTTTTGGAAGTTTAGGATGATCTCTGCAATACAAATAACAATAATCCTTTTTAAAATCACAGTTGAATATTTGAGCTAAAGCCCTTTTCACTTCCCTTTCCTCGAAAGTTGCAGTTGCTCTTTAGTATGATGAAAAAATATTTATTTTATATTTCAACTCATAATAGAAGGATAAATCGTTTTGATTTTCTTTTTAAAAGACATCTTACATCTCAATAATTATATCATATCATACTACATAATATATAAAAAAGGGAAAGCCCTGGTGTGTCATCAAATATGTTCTCAAACTTCTCAATATGCTGGAGAGCTGAAATTTGGGTAAAGGTTTTTCATCATGACCTTAAGGCTCAGCACCTGGATTGTTTAAGTTTCAATATTTGTTATGCTACATCATCTGTTCAATGGATTCATTTAGCCAGAAGATAGCATAAATAGATGTTACTTATTCAAAGTAGCTCAAAGGGTTAACCAAGAATGCAAACACACACACACACACACACACCAAGGTCAGCCCTAAAGTTAAAAATTCAGACTTTTTATGCTTGGAGCTTTGTAGATGATGTTTTGTCCTCACACAAAATAGTGTTACCAGTGTGTGCTTGCTTCAGCTCCTGTCTCTCTCACACACTATCTGTTGTTTTAGTACAGACCTACGACATAGGTGATGAAACTTTTGTCTGAATTTTGTACATAAGACCAGACCTTCTTAGTGTTTGTGTATTCATTGATTCTGTGGCCAAACTAGGAATCATGGTGGTTGTTTCTTGATAAAAGTTGATTCCCTTAACAACTGTGACAAATATAAGATCAATAAAACATAACTGACTGTTAAAACTAAAAGTGATGTCTCTATAAATTTGCTAAGTTCGTCCTTATACCATGGACACAATTAGCTAAGGACAGCAAAATGCACATTACACAATAAACGAGTATAAAACGAGTTCACACACAGCACGCTGACGTGCGGGAAGTGAATTTCTGCATTAAAAACTTTAGAAAAATCTAATAAAGGGTTTAAAACAACACTGGTATCATTTATTGAAAAATGTTATTTTTTGGCGGTTCTGGTGATCCTGGTTATATTTAAATTCACTGTTAGGATGGCAATGGTGTACATTATAAGGTTAGGAGGAGGTATAGTCGGGATAACAAGTTGGTATAGGGGTATTGGGGGTGATAAAACTACATCAAGATATGTAAAACAGCCTTTTCCGGTGCAAAATCCCCATAAGACAACGTTCTGTCTTAAGACGATTAACATTTTCTTTAATAACTTGGTAAGTACTTATGCTAGAATGATGAGAGATGGCTTAAAAGTTTCACCTCATTAGTCTCCATCTTTTCACATGCATTAGTTTTACATTCGGGGGTTGAGTTGTCCGATTGTTCTTTGCTCCTTTTGCCAAAAACTCAAAATTAGAAAACTTAAAATCTCTAAAAAAGGGGGTTAGAGTTTTCTGATTGTTTTGCCCAACGAACTTGTCCAACTGATTATAGAAAGTAATGTCCCTAACAAATTTTAAGTAAATCGGACAAAAATTTTGACAGCTAGAGTGGGAATACACACACACATATATATATATATATATATATATATATATATATATATATATAACTTATATATACATAAATATATAACAAAAACAAAATATATATAAAAAAAATATATATATATAAAGTTTTTAGCGACCCCCCAAAACGAGTTCAGGGGGTCACTTTAAGAACTTCTAGGGTGGTCCCAGGCTAAGTCTCACCGTGCGGGTCATGCTAATAGTTCACTTTTTCAAAGGAAATTCACTAATAACCAGACCATCTTACAAAAGCACATTTATTTTTGTAGACTCCTTTGAATAAAAAAAAACACACAAAAACTACCTAAAATTGAAGACATACCTTCATTGAGAAACCAAAGTAAATCTGATGATATGGTGACCTAACTAACACACATATTAAAGCAAGAATCTTTGGCTTGATACTAATGCTACTGAGATCAGAACTGTGAGGATCCGACGACGCCTAGCGCTATATACCTCACTCTCACTCGCAGCTGTGGGGGTAATCGTATCCCAATGTATTCGTCATACAAATTTAAACAGTTCGACCATTTTGGAATAAATCGGAAAGAGAGAGAAATATTGCCGAGTATCTCCACCCACAGCCTCCCAATTTCTACGTCTAATGTCCAGCGATCACAGTTATAAATACTCCTCGGGGCTACTTTTTATACTTATTCGTTTTTCTTTAAAATGTCACTGATCATCATATTCATAGATCGTTGGAACAGTTTATTCCGACTATTTGTTTGTATAAAAAGGTCAGATTATCGAATCGCAACAACAGCCGGATTACCAAGAATCTTAATGCTGAGTATTTTTCCACTTATTTCAACTTATTTCATTGACCACTGACTGAAAGAAGACTTATGAAGTAGAAGCAAAGGAAACATAATTTGATGTGCAATCAATTTGAATTTGTGTATCAAAATTGTGCTTCAATATGGGTTTTGTTAAGGTTAGTTATGGTAATTTGTTTGTTAGCATTAAATCAAACGTTAGAATCATCCACCGTTACTAGAATATCAGTAACAGTGAAGTCATCTATGACCTATGCTACGGCATCTTACCATCAAGGAGTGTGTGCCACTATTTAATTCTCATTAGTGAATTTCCTATGGAAAAGTGAACTATTAGCATGACCCACACGGTAAAACTTAAGCCCGGGACCACCATAGAAGTTCCTAATGTGACCCCCTGAACACATTTTGGGGGGTCGCTAACAACTTTATAAATATCTAGCAATTAATCTAGCAATTTTTGTCCGATTCACTAGAAATTTGGTAGGAACCTTCCCTTCCGTAAAAAGTTGGACAAGTTCATTGGACAAAACAATCGGACAACTCTAAACCCCTTTATTGGGAATTTAATTTTTCAAATTTTGGGTTTTTGGGCCCAAAAAGGTTTAGAAAAGTCCCGAGTGTTAAATTATTGCATATTAAACATTTTAAGTCCTCCCTCATCATTCTAGCACAAGTATTTATGGAGTTATTCAAGAAAATGTTAATTGTATTAACACAGTGTGTTATGGGGATTTTACACTGGAAAAGGCTGTTTTTCCTATCTTGATGTAGTTTTATTACCCCCAATACCCCTATAAAAATTTGTTATCCTGACTATACCTACTCCTAACCTTATAATGAACAACATTGCCATCCTAATAGCGAATTTAAATATAACCAGGAGCATCGGAACAGCCAAAAAATAATATTTTTTTTAATTTCAACAAAAAAAGTTATTATTTTTGCAAACCCTTTATTAGATTTTTTCAAGGTTTTAATCAGAAATTCACTTCCCTTACGTCAGCGTGCTGCGTGCAATCGCGTTTATAGTTTAGGCTAAGTGCTCTGTTGACCTCTTAACAAAATTGAATGATTAGAAACTATGTGCAATCGTCCTATGTACTATACTATAACTGAATTACTTTGATGGTACTGAGAGTTAATTTACGCAGTATCATGGAACTGACACATATTTTCCCCCCTTTAGCCCAACTTCAATAAATAAATTACTTTTTATTTACTAAATATAGAATATAAGAGTCGAATATACAGCAGATCTTCTAAAAAAGTTGTTTTCAGAAATATTTTCCCAAATCCGTTTTTTGGGGGCACTACAGAATCTTTTGCTACAAGCAGGACTGTGACCGAGTTAACTTTCCTCTCAAATAATGCTAGAGTGAGGAAGTCGCCCCTTCTCAACAATATTCCCATCACTTTCCTAAAAGATATAAAATACCCCTGTCGCAGCAAACCTGCGTACTCAGTGAATTTCCAATGCAAACATATGGGTATCACTACTTCCTAGAGCCACTTACCAAGTTTCACAAAAATACATTCATTAATGAGTGATATATAGCATTTTATTTATTCTCCATAAGAATAACATTATAAATGAGTACCTTAAATATCCCTGCAATGGTTGGACGTAGAACAATGATCAAAACACCAAAATGTTTTTTTTTGTTGAGCTAAACATAATAATAAAAAGAAATGTGAAGTTTTTAGTAAAATTATCTGGGAAAATCTAAAAATCTTTTTCCTATAAGATTAACATGAGACACGTTTTTTTGATTTTATCTGTAACCACTTTACCTAGGTTAATGATTCAAAACACTAAATTATTTGTTTTTGTAAGCTCTATCAAATGGCTATAACCAAAATTGAGTGTTTTTAACATTTTGGGGTAAATTTTGCAGAAACCGATTTTTGGAAAATTGTAAACCCCCATAAAACCCCCTTCCCATAGTCCGATCGAACTTAAAGCCATAAATACTACTCTCAACAACATTTGTGCCAAATTTAATAAAAATCAGGCGTTTCTTTCAAAAGTTATCATAGTAACGGACACATATATAAATAGATATGTATATATATACATTTGAACGAATAGTGTTTTTGGCATCTGGGGACCTCAAAACGAAAAGTTATCATGGTCTCGGGCTGAAGTCTTACCATGCCACCTACGGTAATAGCTTCTTCCCTATAGGGGAATTTGCTAAAACAAAACAAGCAGACTGAATCATTGTCTGTGAAATTCGTAAGGCAAATGTGATGGATGAGAGGGGGTGAGGGGGAATCATATGGGCAATTAACCATCGAACCATTTTCATGCGGTCTACTCTAGTTGTGAATTGCTGATAGTGTGGGAGTTTGGTCCAAATACCTTTTTTTCTCAAAAAAAGTAGAGAATGTTTGTTGTCTTAACAGTTAATATAACGGGTTCATATCCACTCAAGTGTGTACTTTAGTCTCAAAAAAACCATCACATTATTGACCATCCTATTATTCAGTAGTAAAGGTATCCTTTTAACAATGGTACGACATTTTTTATTAAAAACTTAATTTTTTAAACATAAGAGTAACTATCACTCTCTTAATTTATAGGTTATTACTATTCACCAACAGTCTAAAAGTATTGCAATAAATTTCTTTGCTTGTGTACTGTAGATGCCCATGCATATCTCCTTAATATTTTTTTACCAGAAAATACAAAACAAAACAAATTATTACTAGGTATTTTCAAATTGAATACCCAGAGATTTTAGTGTTCAGTATTACATACATATACTTTTTGAGGGGAATAAAAAAGCCAAATGTAAATGTTGCTATAAACCTGCATATTCATTGGAAATAATAGTGGTACAATATTTTTCAAGTGTTGTATTAAACTATTCATGTTCAAAAAGTATCAACATTGCTGTATGGTTTAAAGTGTGTCTATTTTTAACTTTAGATATGTTAATAAACAGTGTGAACCATATAAAATAGTCCCCATAGTTACAACTAATAATCACTATTATTTCCTGTTTGATTTAGAGGCTCATTCTGGGCAGGAAGTTCTCATCGGGTTACTAAACACTTAATTGTATATATATTACAATTTTCATTGTTGTACTGGTCTATATTCCTTAAAAAAAGTTGCTTGTTTTTACCGTTCATATTATTTTTATATTGTATGGTTAAAATGATGCAACATTATGAATACATTTATTTTTATTATAACTTTTTAACCAATATTACTTTTTTTATTGAAGCGTCCTGTGCTGACATTGCACAGTTCTCACTGCAGGATCAGGAAATAACTTGTAAAGCCATCCCTCGCGTTCAGCTTGTTAACAGACAAATATATATCTAAACAGGATGAATAAAATATGTCTTGAAACACTAAAAAGTATATTTACACTTATACTGTACTTACATACAAGAGGGTAAAATATACACAAAAGATGGTACAAGGCGATCGATTTCAACCAGTTCGGTCATCCATCAAGCCCAATCAGAGAATGACAGAAACAAGATGACGAACAGCTTACATATACTATTGGCTACCGGAAGTTTCGGAAACAAGTTGCGATAAGTATCACCAGAGTCAAAGTTGACCTGTTCATTGTTCAATTTATCGCTATCCTTACATTTTTCCTTAAAAATAAATAAACAATTCTTCCCATTGCATTCATTACCTACATTTCCTTTCTTACAAATATGGAGAATATTCAAATTTTCTTCAATTGTTCCCAAGGAGTGGCCATTTTCCAGGAGGTGTTTTGCAATATTCAATCTTTACGGTTTTGGTTTCTTCCATGCTGAAACATGATTTTTGTACCTTTTTACAAAATTAACAGTTTGACTAACGTAAAAATTATCACAATCATTACAACTGATTTTACATACACCGGGCTTATCAAACTTATCACAATCTTCTATGTTCGTATGCAGAATTTTACTCATGGTGTTTTGGGTCTTGAAGGCTATGGATACTCCATACCTCTTAAATCGATTTGCAATTTTCTTTGTTTGAACGCCAGTGAAGTTAAATACAACATATCTCGCACTCTCCTTCTCCCGTTTGTTGCTCAGAGTTGTCATGTTTCGGAGCTGTTCTTGCTTCTTCATCTTCTTCAATATCTTCGCCCCCATTTCATCAATGAGTGTATATTGGTATCTGTTGGCTCAAGCTTTAGATTTGATTGTAGTTATTTCCTTTCTTCTGCTTGATTCACTTAATGGGATCTTTTAGGCTCTGTACAGCATCGAACGAAATGAACCGGTCTTGTGGCTTGATGGATGTATGGACTGTCTGTTGATGGTTGTATTTGTTTGTGTTGGTTTCCTCTAGATTTCGAATTTCAGCTTATGTTCTCTCCTCATTATTGTTAAATCCAGGAAGTTAATTTTTCTTTCATCTTCAAGTTCGCTTGTAAAATTCAGGTTTCTGTGGTGGGCATTGAATATTTTCATCATATCAACTGCTTCACCATCCTTGGTTTCGCTGAAAATTATAAGGACATCATCTTCATATCTAACGTACATTGCCACTTCATGATCTTTTTTCAATTTTTCCAAAATACATTCTTCAAGATGTTGCAGGAACACTTCTGACATTATTGCAGAAAGTGGGCTCCCCTTAGCTAATCCATCAGTTTGTGCATAACACCTATTGTTGAATCTAATATAATTCTGTTTCAGTACATTTTTAACAATTTTACAAGTTATACATAAACCTTTTCCACTCTATTATCTATGAGCCTACATTTAATCAAATTAACCGTTTCCATACAGGTAAATTTGTGTTCAAATTAGAAATATCAAAATAAACTAATCTACTAATTACCCTTTATATTGACTTGTTTCGCTTTATCTACGAAATCATAGCTATTTTTTATATTATACTTGTACTCTAATTCCAAGTCCTTGTTTAATCTAGCAGACAACAACTTTGAAACATTGTATGTAGGTGCACATTTAAAATTTACAATAGGTCTAATAGGCACATTCTTCTTGTGGATCTTAGGAAATCCCTTCATTACTGGAAATTTTGTAATGTCATGTAATGTACCTGTCATGGAAACGGTTAATTTGATTAAATGTAGGCTCATAGATAACGGATTGAAAAAGGTTTATATAGATCAATTTGTAAAATTGTTAAAAATTGTACTGAAATAGAATTAGTTTAGATTCAACAATAGGTGTTATGCACAAACTGTTGGATTAGCTATGGGGAGCCCACTTTCTGCAATAATGTCAGAAGTGTTCCTGCAACATCATGAAGAATGTATTTTGGAAAAATTGAAAAAAGATCATGAAGTGGCAATGTACGTTAGATATGTAGATGATGTCCTTATAATTTTCAGCGAAACCAAGGATGGTGAAGCAGATGATATGATGAAAATATTCAATGCCCACCACAGAAACTTGACTTTTACAAGCGAACTTGAAGAAGAAAGAAAAATTAACTTCCTGGATTTAACACTAATGAAGAGAGAAGATAAGCTGGAATTTGAAATCTACAGGAAGCCAACACAAACAAATACAACCATCAACAGCAAGTCCATACATCTATAAAGCCACAAGACCGCTTTATTTCGTTCGATGCTGTACAGAGCCTATTACCCTCACCCCATTAAGTGAATCAAGCAGAAGAAAGGAAATAGCTACAATCAAATCTATAGCTCGAGTCATCGGATACCAATCAACACTCATTGATGAAATGGGGACGAAGGTATTGAAGAAGATGAAGAACCAAGAACAGCTCCGAACATAACAACTCTGAGCAACGAACGGGAGAAGGAGAGCGCGAGATATGTTGCATTTAACTTCACTGGGAATAAAACACAGAATATTGTAAATCGATATTGGATGGATATGGAGTATCCGAAGCCTTCAAAACCCAAAACACCATGAGTAAAATTCTGCATCCGAACATAGAGGATTGTGATAAGTTTGATAAGCCCGGTGTATATAAAATCAGTTGTAATGATTGTGATAATTTTTACGTTGGTCAAACTGTTAATTTTGTAAAAAGATACAAAAATCATGTTTCAGCATGGAAGAACCGAAAACGGGAAAGATCGAATATCGCAAAACACCTCCTGGAAAATGGCCACTCCTTGGGAACAATTGAAGAAAATTTGAATATTCTCCATACTTGTAAGAAAGGAAATGTAATGAATGCATGGGAAGAATTGTTTATTTTTAAGGAAAAATGTAAGGATAGGGTTAAATTGATCAATGAACAGGTAAACTTTGACTCGGGTGACACTTATCCCAACTTGTTTCCGGAACTTCCGGTAGTCAATAGTATGTAAGCTGTTCGCCATCTTGTTTCTGTCGTTCTCTGATTGGGCCTGATGGTGACCGGTGTAACTGGTTGAAATCGATCGCCTTGTACCATCTTTTGTGTATATTTTACCGTCTTGAATGTAAGTGCAGTATAAGTGTAAATATACTTTTAGTGTTGTAAGACGTATTTTATTTATCCTGTATAAATTCGAATTCAAATTCAAAATCACTTTATTCATAATTTGTACAAGTATTACAAACAAGTAGGCCTACTTGTATAAATGTGTGTTTTGATTTGGAGTTGGTGCTATTTATAAAATATTATTTTACAAGTACGGCACCAACTCCAAATAAAATAAAAAACAGTTATTCAAGTATGCCTACTTAATTTACAACGCTAATTTAAGACAATTGCTACGTATTTATTCATGTTACATTCCAGACACTGGTATATTAAAATAAACGTGTAATTATTTATTTCACACTTTTTAGAGCAATTTTATATTTGATTGGAGTTGGTTTTATTTTTTGTTAAAAAGAAGTTATGAAACACTGACATGTAAAGAGTTTAGGTAGAAAACGTATTTTATCCATCCTGTTTAGTTGTAACAACACGGTATCATGCTACTAAAGAAATAAATATATATCACGCAAAATGACTATTACCATGGTAGTATGTTTGTGTAAAAATAGCCCATGAAAAATGGTTTGTGTTAGGAAACCTTATCAACTATAAATTGAGTTTTCAACATATTTTGATAAAATAATATGCTGTGTGACTTTGAATAACTGTTAATGAATTGCACGTGATTTGAATAATACATTTATTGTAGAAACTTGAACATTTTGAAATACCCCGTACCAGCAAACCTGTGTACCCAGCAAATTTTCCAATGCATGTATATGTTTCTCACTACCACATAAAGCCACTCACCAAGTTTTATAAAAATACACGAATAAATAAGTGATATATAGCATTTTATTTATTCTCCATAAGAATAACATAGAGTATGCAGGTTTGCTGCAACAAGGAACACAAAATATGTGTTTTTATGCAATTATCAATATAACTCAACCAAGTGATGCTACATACCAAGTTTTATTAATTTATGTTCATAATTAAGGGAGACATTATATTTTACTTATTCTCCATAAGAATAACATGGGGACTGAGTTTGCAGGTTCGCTGTTGCGAGGAAAATCAGCAAAAAATTTTGTTTGTGCAAATATCAACATCTCAGTGCTAGGTGAAGCCACATGCCAAGTTTCATCAACATACATTCATAAATAATTGAGTAATCAAATTTTGATTATTCTCCATAAGGATAACATTGGACAACGTACTGTGTTTAGCACTTTGAATATCTCAGCAACAGTTGGACGTAGAATCACAATTTAAACACCAAAATTATTGTTTTGTAGAGCTGAACTGATTGGTAAAAGCAAATGTGAGGTTTACATTAAAATTAACTGAGGAAAAGCAAAAAACCTATTTCCCATAAGATTAACATGGGAGATTTTATGAGCAGGTTTTAGCGAATTTCCCCTATAGGGAAGAAGCTATTTTTAGATTTTCTCCGCAACACTTAACCTAGGTTAATAATTAAAAATACTATATTATTTGTTTTTTAAGCTCTATAAAAAGGTTGAAACCAAAATTAAGTGTTTTAAAAATTTTTGCGAAAAAAATGCAAAAAACTGATTTTTGGAAAATTTAAAACCCCCATAAACCCCCCTTCCCATGGTCCAATTTTTCTGGTTTTCAAACTGAAAGTCATGAATTTCACTTTACACATTTGAGCCAATTTCATACAAATGAGACGATTTTTACTCAAGTTTACTCGTGTTAATGGACACGATAAAGGACACGATCTATATATCTACACACATACACACACACACACACACACACACACACACACACACACACACACACACACACACACACACACACACACACACACACACACACACACACACACACACACACACACACACACACACACACACACACACACACACACACACACACACACACACACACACACACACACACACACACACATACACACACACACACACACATATATATATATATGTACATATATAAATTTGAACGAATAGTGTTTTTGACATCTGGGGACCTAAAAATAAAAAGTTAACATGGTCTCGGGCTCATTTCTTACCATGCCACCTACGGTAATAGCTTCTTCCCTATAGAGGAAATTCGCTAAAAACATATAAAGCTAATTGAATTAATCCTATAATAATCATATCACAATTATTTACAATCAAACTAAATTATAAATAGTTGCTCATAAGCAGTGACACTACAGTCACCCCCACTTATTTTACAACTTCATTTAGACACCTGATCCTTTAAATGACTGGGGGGTTTCTGTGTTCGGTTGATCAACATGTGGTGAAAATCAATGCTGAATATCACAAGTTTCTAAAAATTGTGAAGCAGCTGAATTGGGATCTGGCTGTGGTGAGTTTAACTAGAGGTCTTGCTGAGGTTCACATCTTGGATGTATAAACACTCTTGAGACTTTTGCAAAGGAGCTGATAGATTGACATTCGCATGTCATTGGTCGATGGTCTTGAATTGATCTTTTCTTCTCTTCTATTTCCCGGGGTTGGTCCAGGTGGTGTTTTCAAGTTCTACCAGAATCTAACGGGGTGATCCAAATAGGGTTGGTGTTGGGTTGGCAAAGCATTGGGCCGGCTCCTTAATGAGTAAACCTTGCTAGTCAATGAAATCACACACGATGCTACACGTGAATTGTCATTGGCTACTGTAAAGTTCATTGATATTTTATCCAAACTGACAGGGTGCAGAAACACTGCTGACAGTACGACTGCCAACTTCGCAGATTGAAATATGAAGAAAGTATTAGACAATTCGTTGGTAAACAAATTAGACGTACTTTCAATTTACGTGGTTTAAAAGACCTGATAAATCACAGTTTACCACGGATAAGATTCATATTCCTTAGGCCTACTCTGCTCACTTATAATATCTATTAAATAATATACAATTTAACACTTTCGCTGCGTTTGGCATGTTTAAACATGAAAATCTAATATGTTCCAATGTTTAGCAATGTCCGATTTTGACCCAGCCGTTAAGTGAATGTTCTTTTCTAGTATATGGGTAACAACTTTATTAAAATTGATAGATAACCTACACAACAAACCCGAATAATCCAAAGATTGATACTGCGATATTTCAGTTTTCCGTTTTAACGATATTGGTAGACCTGATGCGCTGTCACCATATGAATGAAGACGCCTCGATCGCAAGGTGCCTGTAGCGAGCCCGCTCTGATTGGTCGAACCGTTTCGGCGCCGGCTGGAGAATACTGCCGACCAAACACTATACCAGCCAGATGGCGCGCCCCCAATCTAACTTTTAATGCTCTAAGTTTATAAACTAGCTCTCCAAATGTAAATGTCCAGAGGTACCTACTTGTTGTTTGAGGCATATTCTCTAACGAGTTCTCTCTCCCCCAAGATTATTTTTTTGTAATACCAACCATTGAAGGATATTTTGTTTTGTTCAAAACTGCTATAGAAGTCTGAAAATAAGTCCTCGGTCGAATATCAGGAGCCTGAAAGACCAAAACAGATATGGTGTATTGAGTTACAGCGATTTCTTGAAGGCTTATCAGGGGATGTTGAATCCAAATTATTGACCATGGTTGGCTTACGACTCTAAATGAGACTTCTATGGTATCCTTTCCCTTTAGCTATGTTTGGAGCAAGAGGTATAATATGAGTAACGATTTATTTTTGCAGCATTTGAATGCACGCTGGTTATTTTGACTGCAGTGAAAAGAACCGTCATATAAGTGCTATTATATTACCTATCAGTTCCTTATTTTTTGAGCAGACTATTGCAGTTTTAAATTTAGACCATGACCTAAATTTCATTCTTGAACACAGATTAGTTTGAAACATTGTCAAAGATCAAAAACACGAGCTCATTAAACACTGAAACGATTAGAAAAATAGTTAATAAAGACTTTGGCCTGACTATTACATGATTGTACCAGCATATTTGGACATCTTGTTTCATTGTTTATGTTTATGTTATCTTGTTTTCTTGTTTTTCTTGTTTTGTTTCTTGTTTTCTTGTTTTCTGGTTAACAACCAGAAAATGTAATCCTACAAGCAGTTGTGATCCAGACTCCCAAAATCGTCAGATGTATCGCCAGCACCCACAACCTCAAAACCTACCATTTTGAATTTGATTATGGTCATAGAAGCCAGTTGTATTGTGTCCCGTTGTAAAACAGGTTTCTATATCGCGATAACTGTAATTGCCATGAGTTTTTTGTAGCAGCTTAATATTTTACTAATATGCAGATACCTGCAGACAAGAAAATAATTAACTTAATCTCTAACAAAATTGCTACAAAAGGTTTTATATGTCCTTTTGTAGTATTAGATGTATTGATCGAGATACTCAAAATTATAGGAATTAGACTTCTGATTTCATTTTGGAAATTAGGCGGTACCAGTGGTAAAAATTTGGTTAACCTGTAGTACGTTATTTAGCACACCAAACTGCAAAAGGACATATTAATGCAATTTTCTTGACTACTATAGGTGTTATTAAGTTCTACTAGAAAACTATAAATTAAATAAACCTTATAATTCTGCCATTATGTGCTCAACACTTATTGTAAAAATACACGGCATAAATGTTTTGATACAATCAAATAAACCATTTTAATTTGTACACAACTCACAAGTGCCTCTGATCAGTTAGTATGTTTATATTTTAATATGTGGCTATCAATTATTGTAATATTAAAATTGAAAAAGTTCGTAAAAAATAAATTTATTTTCTCACAGGGACGGACGGGGCCGATGTGAGGGGGGCAAGAAAGAGAGAGATATACAATATGCGCAAGAGAGAAATACCCCTGTTGCAGCAAATCTGCATACTCAGCGAATTTCCAATGCATATATATGTGTCTCACTACTTCATAGAGCCACTTACCAAGTTTCACAAAAATACATTCATAAATAAGTATACTGTATAGCATTTTATTTATCCTCCATAAGAATAAAATTAGGGCTGGGTATGCAGGTTTGCTGCAACGAGGAAGATAAAAAATAATTATTTTTGCAATTATCAAAATAACTCAACCAAGTGAAGCTTCATACCAAGTTTTGTTAATGTATGTTCATAACTAGGAGAGATATAAAACTTTAATTATCCTCCATATGAATAACATGGGCCGAGTATGCAGGTTTCCTGCTACAGGTAAAATCAACAAAAACATTTTTTTGTGCAGATATCAATATACCACAACTAGTTTGTACCACAACTCAATATACCACAACTGAAGCCACATACCATGTTTCATCAATATATGTTCATAAATAATCGAGATATCAAATTTGATTTATCCTCCATAAGGAAAACATTGGACAACGTACTGTGTTTTGTACATTTTGAATATCTCTGCAACGGTTGGACGTTGAACAACAATAATAACACCAAAATGATTGTTTTGCAGAGCTAAACTTATTGGTGAAAAGAAATGTGAAGTTTTTAGTAACATTACCTTATGAAAATCTAAAAACCTTTGTCCCATAAGATTAACATGAGAAATGACGTTTTTTGAATTTTCTCCACAACTACTTAACCTAAAATAACGGCCAAATAAACTGGCAAATGAGCTGTAGCCAATAGCATTGTTGAACGCTGTCACTTTGCCATTTTGCCATAGAAAAATATCACTCGAATGTTATTTCGGTCAGCCATTGTGGATTTTTGGCAATCCTATTGGCTGATCTTGGTTGATAGCCCGGTAAATCATGCCCTCAACTGGCAATTTATTTGGCCGCTATTATAGGTTAATGATTCAAAATACTACATTTTTTTAAGCTCTATGAAATGGCCGTAACCAAAACTAAGTGTTTTAAAACATTTAGGGTACAAATTAAAAAAAAGAAGATATTTTGATAAACCCCATAAATCCCCCCTCCCAAAGTCCGATTGATCTGGTTTTCCAACTCAAAGTCATAAATGTTACTCTCCACATTTATGCAAAATTTTATAAAAATCAGGCGTTTCTTTCAAAAGTTATCGAGGTAACGGACACATATATGTTTAAAAACATATATATAAATTTGTTACCTGCAAGCTTCGCGCCCGAAAATGATTTATAAAAACTATGAGATTTGTGTGTGTGCTCAGTGTTTCCACCAAGTATAAAAAAATATCCCTCGCCAAAGACGAAAAAATCCCTCTTTATCTGTCTCTTCATTCATACAAATCCTTCTTTTATCCTAGAATTCCTCATTCCAGCAAAATAAAATTGTTACCATTTCTCTGTTCATGCATGCATGTATAAAATATATACACAAATATATAGAGTTATATGTTTTATCTAAGCAATAGATTTAGGCATATATCAATTATTGTAATTTTAAAACATCAAGTCCAAAGATTGGCATTGCTTTATTATTACACAATTTTATATTTTAAAATTATTATAAAAAAGGAAATATAATTGTTTGGATGAAAACAGTACAATCTGTAATTTGTTGGCAGTTTAAAGAATTAAAATAATAAACATTCAATGAAAGTGACAGTTCCATCCCATATATGACTCTATGAAAGATTGTTGAGAGTAAGAATAAGTACCGGTAATTACTGTAAACAAATAAATGTGAATAAAGAAATGGTTGTATCATATATCACAAACTATTTTAAGACAATTACCACTTTTTTATTAAGTTGTTTTTGTAGAATGTAATCGTATTAAGCCAAACATTAAATTTAAAACAAATATACTATTAGTACCTTAAAAATCCCTCTTAATCCCTCTATCCCTCTTTCATCCCTCTTACGCCTCAAAAATCCCTGAAAAGGGATAAAAATCCCTCGAGTGAAAACATTCCCTCGAGTGTGCTGCATTATGTGGTTAGCCCGTAGAATCAAGATCAGCTGTTTGTATTTTCATCAGCTCCAACAATAAACGGTATCAGGGAACTGAGAAATACTTTCTCCCTTTTATCCCAACTTAAATGAATACATAAATTATTTTTTATGTACTAAATGTAGAATATGATAAAGTACAGTCGAATGTACAGAAAATCTTCTAAAATGGCTGTTTTCAGAAATATCTACCCAAATCCATTTTTTGGGAGCACTACAGAATCCTTTACTATATACAGTGGTTTTATGAGGGGATATACCTCCTCATCCCCCCAGGGTTATAAGTGGCAACATATTTCGAATATCCTCTGTTGGTCAATGCTAACACGACCTGCATATCAAGTTTTAATGAAATCGATCAGTAGATAAGAGAGAAATGGTAATATTTGAATTCCCCATAAGAATAACATTGGACAACTTACTGTGTTTACCGCTAAATGAAAATTTCAATTTTTTCCGCAACCAGTAAAGGTAGAATAACAATTCAAGATTCTGAATTATTTAGTTTTTTAAGCTCTTTTTAATGGTGATAAGAAATATTTTTTAACATTTATGGATTGCTATGAAAAGTCAAAAAAACTTATTTTTGAATGTTTTAAGTCCTGTAACTTCTGAACCCGAATTTTTATAGAAATGCAGGTGGTTTAATTTTCTTGTAAACCTAAAGTTCTACAAACCTTTAAATTTTCATCAAAATCTTTACAGCCGTTATTGAGAAATTTAGATTTTTCATGTACTTTAGCGGTTTTGGGGGGATAATTACCCTTAAAAATCAAAAATTCAAAAAAGTGAAAAAACTCCTGGAGATATCGTGGATTAGTACCTACATACTAAATTTCATCAAAATCGGTTCACTGGTGTCGTCTCTAACTCTGTACACATCCAGACAGACAGACATCACTCAAAAATCACCTTTTTGGATTCAGGGAGCACCAAAACGAATATTCCCACTAACAACTCAAATTCGAAAATTTTGTCGAATACAATACTTTCTCCATATACTATATGTATAAGGGGGAGAAAGTAAATATGAGTGTCCATAAAGGAGTACATGGGAACTTTGTCGGGGTCTGTGGCGGAGCCCTAAGGTCAGATCAGGATGAAAACCATTTAGTTTTCCTATTTTATGCCTAAAGAATCAGTGTACAAAATTTCAACTCTCTAGGTAAATGGGAAGTAGGAGAATTCGTGATGAGTGAGTGAGTGAGTGAGTAAGTGAGGGCTTTGCACTTTATAGGTATAGTTATATATCAATTTGAACGAATATTTTTTGGCATCCGGGGACCTCAAAACAAAAATGTATCATGGTCTCGGGCTTAAGTCTTGCCATGCCACATATGGTGTAGCTTCTTCCCTATAGGGGAAATTCGCTAAAATGAAGTGCTAGGGGGAGAGAAAAAATATGATGTGCCAGTGCCTGCACATGCGAGTACAAGCGCTGTGGACGGCTCGGGTGTGGGTAGCTGGCGAACGAGTCAAATGATGTGGGGGCTGAAATTAAGAGGGGGCTTCAGTCACGAAACTTTTGGTGTTTCTACCTGCTTCCTCCATCCTCTTATTTAAAACATAGTACAGTAAAATCCACTTTGGATGTCTTTGTTTAGGGTTAACAGAAGTTTTTAACTATTGTCCTAAAAATAACCGACATACGAGTACAAACTTGATATCCTGAAACAATTCAAATTTAATTCAAAATCCTTTGGAAACCGCTTGAGTACGGTTTAGTTTTTGAAAAAAAATTGAAACAAATCAACGTGCAAGTAACTTACAACGACCTTAGGACAGGTCAACCTCAAGTAATTTGTTTGTTGTATTTCATTTTTGCGAACCATATATACTGTAACTACCTTTATAGCAGCACGTTTCGCCGTAACAAGCTAGTCGACCAAGCTACATCACATCGCAGCTGGCTGTTATGTGATAAGAAATACCGTAAATATATTCCAACAGTAAACTAATTTTATCCCCGGAAAGGGCGGTCAGACGCCGAGCGCTCACGTGCACGGGCTGCCCGGCCTTGGAGCGCCCGCGCCGGCGAACTATTGTACGCCGGCAGCAGTGTCTCCACTTTTAGGGTAATTACCCTTTTTAGGGTAATATTGCAAGGTCAGGGTAATTTTAGGGTAAAATCAGAGCCCCAAAATGTAATTTAAAATGTATTTTACTAGCCCTACAGCTAACATAGTCTGAACATAAATACGAATTTAACATCAACAAAATAAAACGAGTTCGCACGCAGCACGCTGACGTGAGGAAAGTGAATTTCCACATAAAAAACTATAAAAACTGAAAATCAGTTAAAAACCTACATTTATTCCAAGTTTTATTCAAATCTGAAAATATTCATATTTTGGCTGTTCTGGTGCTCCTGGTTCTATTTACCTGCAATGCTGGTAATGCAAATTTGCGCATTATTAGGTTAGGAGAAGGTCCAGCCAGGCTTTAAAGTAGGCGTGAGGTTGTTGGGGATGATAAAAGTAAACCAACAAATGAATAATGGGCTTTTCTAATGTAAAACCCGCATAAGACAACGTACTGTGTTTGGTCGATACACATTTTCTTTAATAACTCGGTAAATATTTATGCTAGAATGACGAGAGAGGGCTTAAAAGTTTTGCCACACTAATTCCCATCTTTTTGCATGCGTTAATTGTACATCCGGGGCTTTTCTGCCCCTTTTTGGGTCCAAAAACTCAAAATTTGAAAGATTAATCCCCAAAAAAGGGGTTTAGAGTTTTCCGATTGTTTTGCCCAACGAACTTGTCCAACAGATTATAGAAAGGAACGTCCCTACCAAATTTGAAGTAAATCGGACAAAAAATGTGACCGCTAGAGTGCATACACACACATATATATATATATGTCTATATATATATATATATATATATATATATATATATATATATATACATATATATCTATAACATTTTGAACGAACCCCCAAAACGTGTTTAGGGGGTCACGTTAGGAACTTCTATGGTGGTCCCGGCCTTAAGTTTCACCGTGCAAGTCATGCTAATAGTTCACTTTTCATAGGAAATTCACTAAAAAACTAGTTTCAGACTAAATCAGAGACTTAAATTAATAAAAATAATAAAAAATAAAATAATACTAATACTAATCATAATCATAATTAGCTTATCTTATTTTAATAAGTTGGCCTGTAAACCTGTTGAAAATTACTGTGAAACAACAACTATTCGAGCAAGGCACTGAAACAATAATAAAATGTAATTAAGATGAAATCAACACACGAGTCTTAACATCGGTTTCTTTAAGTGAAGTGTGCAAATTAGTCATTCCTTTAGCTTAGTATGGTACCTAAAATAAAAAATAAAAACTATAGTAACAAAATAGGAAAATTTGTAAGTCGGCCGTAGGTAGTTATGAAAAATGTTTCGAAGCCAACACTTTATAGCAGCTTTAATAAACTACTAGACCTTTGAATAAAAACATAAAACACCCCAAGTTCAAGAACAAAAAGCTTTTATTAAATGGTTATTTCTATTAAATGTTGTACCGGTAATTTAATTTAATTTTGTGATATATCATGTAATGTGTTTCTTGCCCTCAAATAAATCTATTTCTTATTCCTTCCGTAAATTTACTATGATTGGAATTAATATCGTGATCACATAAACATATTTTTGGACCTTTATAAATTAGTTAAGCAATGAAGAAAGTTAAATAGAAAACATATTGCTGTTGCTAACATTTTTATTTATTAAATTTGAATTTGTTAAAAGCTAAATTATTTTTATTATGATAGTGTAATACCTAAAGAACTCATTCATTGATCTTAGCTAGGCCATATTATCAATAGAAGTATATAAATTACAGCTTTTCAGATTTAGGGTAATCTTTAACGTAATTTGAAATTTTTTAGGGTAATTTAGGGTAATTTTCAAGGACCTTTAGGGTAAAATTATGTTGATGAGGTGGAGACAGTCAACTCAAAAACAGCCAAATAGTTTTGTCTACTCTAAATATAGAAACAGCTGTTTGCTTGTTAACGTTGTAACATTTATAAATACCCCCGTAGCAGCAAACTTGCATACTCAGCAAATTTCCAATGCATATATATGTATCTTAATACCACATAAAACCAAATACCAAGTTTCATCAATATACATTCATAAATAAACGATTTATGACCTTTTAGCGAATTTCCCCTATAGGGAAGAAGCTATTACTGTAGGTGGCATGGTAAGACTTAAGCCCGAGACCATGATAACTTTTCGTTTTGAGGTCCCCAGATGCCAAAAACACTATTCGTTCAAATTTATATATATATGTGTCCGTTACCGCGATAACTTTTGAAAGAAACACCCGATTTTGATGAAATTTGGCACAAATGTGGAGAGTACCATTTATGACTTTAAGTTCGAAAGCTAGATCGATCGCACTATGGGAAGGGGGTTTTATGGGGGTTTACAATTTTCCAAAAATCGTTTTTTTGCAAATTTTACCCCAAAATATTAAAAACACTCAATTTTGGTTGTATCCATTTTATAGAGTTTAAAAAACAAATAATTTAGTATTTTGAATCATTAACCTAGGTTAAGTGGTTGCGGAGAAAATCCAAAAAAACGTGTCCCATGTAAATCTTATGGGAAAAAGGTTTTTAGATTTTTCTCAGATAGCTTTACTAAAAACTTCACATTTCTATTCATTAATGTGTTTAGCTCCACGAAACAAACATTTTGGTGTTTTAATCGTTGTTCTACGTCCAACGGTTGCAGAGATATTCAAAGTGCCAAACACAGTACGTTGTCCAATGTTATCCTTATGGAGAATAAATAAAATTCCATATCTCCTAGTTCTGGTATATTGATATTAGCACAAAAAACAAGTTTTTTGTTGATAGTCCCCGTAGCAGCAAACCTGCATACTCGGCCCCCATGTTATTCATATGGAGAATAAGTAAAGTTGTATATCTCCCTTAATTATGAACCTACATTAAGAGAACTTGGTATGTAGCTTCACCTGGTTCAGTTGTACTGATAATTGCAAAAAAAAAACACATTACTTATCTTCCTCGTTGCAGCAAACCTGCGTCCTCAACCCTAATGTTACTTATGGAGAATAAATAAAATGCTATATACCACTTATTTATGGATGTATTCTTGTGAAACTTGGTAAATAGCTCTATCTAGTAGTGAGTCACATATATATGCATTGGAAATTCGCTGAGTACGCAGGTTTGCTGCGACGGGGGTATTTAATTATTCTATATAAGAATAACATGGCAGCTGAATATGCAGGTTTGCTGAAGGAAGGAACATAAAAAATGGGGTTTTATAAAAATATCAATATAACTCAAATAGGTAAAGCGACATACCAAATTTTATTAATTTATGTTCATAATTAAGGGAGATAACACGTTACTTATTCTCCATAAGAATAACATGGGGGCTGAGTACGCAGGTTTGCTGCTACAGGAACTATAGGCAAAAACATTTTTTTAGTGCAAATATCAATAAACCACAACGATATGAAGTAATATACCAAGTTTCATTAGGATAAGTTGATAAATAAGCGAGATATGCAATTTCTATTATTCTCCATAAGAATAACATTGGACAACGTACTGTGTTTAGCACTTTCAATATCTCGGTAACCAATTAACGTAGAGCAATGATCAAAACACCAAATTGTTTGGTTTTTTAAGCTGAATTTAATAGCTGTCTAAAATTGGATTTACTAAAAAATTATATATAAAAAACTCAAAAAACCCATTTTTGGGGTACAAAACCCCCCCAAAATACCCCTTTGGATAGAGCGATCTGGCTGGTTTTCGAACTTAAAGTCATAAATGATGCTTTACATGTTTGTGACTAATTTCATCAAAATCGGATCATTTTTACGAGAGTTATCGCACCCACGGACACATATATATAGTATATATTATATATATATAGTATATATTATATATATATAGTATATATTATATATATATATATACAGTTTTGAACGAATGGTGTTTTTGGCATCTGGGGACCTCAAATGAAAAGTTATCATGGTCCCGGGCCTAGGTCTTACCATGCCGACTACGGTAATAGCTTCTTCTCTATAGGGGAAATTCGCTAATAGGATTCGTTGATTGTTTACTATTCACAGTCACATTTAAAGGTGGATAGGGACAAGAGGTCCCATATCATGGCCTCCTAGGAGCCAGACTTGACTCCATGTGACTTTTTTCATGGGGTTATGTGATAACCAAAGATTACCCCCAAGAAATTGTTATGTGGCTCATTTAAGATAAATAATTTATGAGACGGTGTCTTCAGTAAGAAAGGACATGTTGCACCGTGTGTGGGTTGGAACTGAATCATCGTTTAGGTGTCTGATGACAAATAGCAAACTTATTGAAATTTACTAGACTTTTATCTTAAATTGCTTCTTCTTATTAGGATTTCAATAAAATACATATTTTTCTTATACCATCTCTGATTTGTTTGGTATTTTATGAAAATCCTGTGTTTTAAATAATGAAATTATTAGGATCCTAGGGACTTTGGGGGCACAACGAGAGCAAATTAGTTGATTTAAGATTTAAATAAACCAACAATAAACATTGATATGTCCACAGTGCACAGTTGATTACGACAAAACAGTTTTGGGACAATTTTTCTAGTCTCTTGTGTAAGGTATGTAGGCTTAGTATAAGCCTAATAAGGACTAATAACTAAATTAGTTGCTTCACTTCACCAGCACGGGCCGTACAGTCAGGGCTCTGAAGCACTCCTTGGAAATCATCACTTTCAACCACGTTTTAAAGATATTTTTCAAAAAAGTCTACACTAAGCACAATTATTCTAGATAAACCGTTGCTCAAATAATTAATTAATATTTTTGACTGGCAACTTTGAAGTTGGGTGTCACAGTTTCTTTACCTGTAAAATGTATTTTTAAATACAGAAGAAAAAAGTGTACCGCAATTGTTGGCCTGTGTGGAAATTTTTTACTGTTTCTTACTTAAGATTTCTCTGTTTGAATTAAACTATAATAAAATATGAAAAAATATATAAGTAACTTTTTTTGAGAAATGTTTAAAATATACCCCTACTGTGTGCAATATCGAAAAAACTCCCATTTATTACTGTGAGCTTTGCGCACAATTTCAATAATATTAAATTAATTTCCCCTATTTATTTTTAATTTAGAATACTAGATTTGCTATAACAATCACAAGTTATTGATTAAACAATAAAGAACAAACGTTATGCTGTAAAACTCAATGATAGATAATATTTTTAAGTCCTGAAGTTTGTCATAGAGGTACATCAAAAAATATTATTTAATTTAAAACTAACAGGATTGTCAATGGCAATCTCATGACCTGTTCCAATGGCACAAACAGGTTAGCTACCGTTTTTGAAGAGATAGTTTTATTTACAGTAAAACGCAGAATTTAACTAAAGTTTTGATAAATTAACAGATCATTTGCTTACTTAATTCTCTTCTCATTATTAATAAACTAGCTGATGTACCCGTTCTTCGTACAGGGGTTTTCTTTACCCGTTCTGTAGTCAATTCAATTTGCATTTTAGTTAGCTTGAAACAGCTGTTCTTGCTTCTGCTCTTTAAGCTGTCAAATGAAACTATCCACAGCTGTTCGCATTACAGTTCCTGAATGTTTACTTTCTTCTGAAAGGTAAACATTGAAACTTAGGATGTTCACGGGGCATAGCCCGAGGGGATTTTAATGAAGTGAATAGGCCTATGTGTTGCATGGGTTCAAGATCTACCTTTGTGTAAAGTTTCAGCCCAGTCGGTTCAGTAGTTTTTGCGTTCACCTGGAACATCAGAGAGACAGACAGACAGACAGACAGAAACCACCTCTTCTTTATAATACTAGCTGATGTACCCGTCCTTCGTACGGGTTGTATATAAATGGCATATTAACTAAAAATATTAACAAACCACATAATTTTACAATATTAAAATTACATTTTACACTTTTAAAGTAGAATTAAATTAAAGTTAATGAAATATACTATGGCAGATAGTTCGGGTACTGTTGCCAAGTCGAGGAACTCTTTCGGGTAGTGAACGGTGTGGTTTTTGCTACTCCAAATCGGTACACGTAACACTTTGGATTCGATTTTAGAAATAAAAGAACTCAAGTACAACAAAATATTTACCCTGTTTAATTTAACATTTTAAATACTTTGATACATTAATCTTTACATTCCAATAAATTAATAGTAATGTAACGAAACATTAAACTTTAAAAACATTGACAAACCTGACAAACCACTTTTAAAATCACCATTCTTGCCAGGTCCTGTTTTCATTATAATTGTAAATAAACAATTTAAACTTGGAAAAATCATATGTTTTCAAAACATATGACTACTTGATTTTATTTAAATAAATGTAAATCAATATATACGAACTGTTCTAACAGTGGTCATGGTTAAATGAACGGTATTAAATATTGTATACGTTCGTTCCTCCCTTTGGAATAGACCTACATTTGTGTTGATCTCCGTTGCTTGTTCATTGGTGGACGTGAGGATGGCACAATCACAGAGCCAGGCACTTTCCAGATTAAACTGTTTATGAACCTCGGTGTAACAAACTGTCAATCAATAAATCCTGTGATTCATCGATAGTGCCGAGTGAAGGATAGACGTTTCTGAGACCTTAATTTGTTTTTTAATGTCCCAATCGCAACTTTTAAAAGCGCATAAGAAAACTGATCAACCCCTTAATCTTCTCAAAAATACATTTTCATTTTACTGTTAAGTTCAGATGCTCAGTGGTCGGCAACATAAAATATATTTTTAGAGAGGCGTAGACTCGTCCACTCATATCTCACTTACGACAAAGGGTTTGTGTGAGATCTCCAGAGAACAACACCGTGACTCCCCATGATGTTGTTTCTTATTTCCTTTAAGGCATCAAATTTCAGCCCTACTGGTTGAGTAGTTGGTGTGTAATGACTAACGCGCTTATATTAAAGGCCATTGGGCCAGAGTCCTTGAGTATATTTGTATCTGGAGTAGGTAAATGTCTGCACTGAGCTATCAGCTACATTCCTACCGAATTTCAGATCCATCAAAAATCAAAATCAAAATCAAAATCTCTTTATTGTCTTTAAGCAAGTGAGCAATCGACATTGTCAACGATACATTTTTCCTTATTACTAACATTTTGCATATTTTCTTCATGCCGTCCTTTTTCTGTCAAACATTTAGGCCTAATTCTAATTTATAAAGTAAGTGGGAAAAAAGTTAAATTACACAAAAATGTATAAAATAAAACAAAACACAATAACATTGTTTCTTTGATTTTAGTTTTAAAAATTTATATCAATAATCTCTAAGGACAAGAAATCATCAACTGAATAAAAGGATTTGGATTTCAGCCATGAATCAAGGACAACTTTGAATTTATTGGTTGGAATCGTTGCTGCAGTTGGGGGTAACCTATTAAAAATCTGTATACTGAGATATTTATAGCTATTATGTGTAAGCGTAAGTCTTGTTAATGGTAAATTAAGATTATGTCTATTTCTAGTGTAATGATTGTGTATATTGGATCTTTGATTATATTGAGTTATGTTTTCTTTAACGTGTAGTAAGCAATTAAAAATAAACACTCTCGGAAGGGTTAAAATTTTAAAATTTTTGAAATATTCTTTGCAAGAAACCCAGGGCTCTATCCCCACAATACACCTAATAGCCTTCTTCTGCCATTTAAAAATTGTTTTGGCTCCCACGGAGTTACCCCATAAGAGGTTACCGTATTGCAGATGGGAATGAAAGAATGCAAAATAACAAAAAAGAATGCATTTTTCACTAACATTACCTTTTAGTTTTTTCAACAAAAAAATTGTTCTAGCCAATTTACCACATAGGAAATTAGTATGCTCATTCCAGTCCAGCCTCTGATCAATGTAGATCCCTAGCAATTTAACTGATTTATTTTCTTGAGAATTTACTTAAGATCAAAATGAATTTTTTCTGTCTTTGAGTGGTTTATGTTTAATTCATTTCCTTAAAACCAGTCTTCAGCCAACCTTGTAACTTCATCCCTTTTCTCAAGTGCTTTAATTAAATTTGGACCACTTGTGAGGGATGTTGTATCATCAGCATAAAGAGTTGCTTTACAAGGAATAAAGTAAGGCAAATCATTTATGAAGACAATGAAAAATAAAGGGCCCAGGAATGACCCCTGAGGTATGCCAGTTTTGACTTTCAACAGATTAGATCTTTCATTTTTTACTTGTACTAATTGATAGCGGTTTTTAAAATATGAATTTAAAAGATTAAGAGACCCTTCAACTACACCATAAAAAGCTAATTTTTTAATCAAAATTTCATGAGAAACAGAATCAAAAGCCTTAGTTAAATCAATTAATGTAGCACAAGTATTAATTTTGGTGTCACAGCCTTCAAAAATATCTGAAATGAAACTTTCCAAGGCCTTAACTGTTGATAAATTTGATCTAAAACCATACTGACTTTCACAAAATAAGTTATTTGTTTCAAAGTATGAATATATTTGTTGATGAAGACAGTGTTCAAAAATTTTAGAAAGGATTGGAATGAGAGATATCGGTCTGTAGTTGTTTGGATCTGTTTTAGTACCTTTTTTGAAAATTGGTATTGTGACTGTTACTTTAAGGCATTCTGGAAATGTTTCTTGTTGAATCATCAAGTTGTATAAAATATGAAGTGGAGATTTACTAAAAGAGGGCCTATCTTTTTTATAATAAAATTGGAGAAACCATAATAATCTTCAGCCTTAGAATTACTAAGCTTGTTAATTGCTTCAATAACGTTCAATTGGGAAATGGTTGACCATTGAAATTTTGTATCAACCTTTTTTGAGGCCGAGAGAAGAGCTATTGGGTCCCTTGTACTTTTATTACTTACGGTTACACAAGCAGCATTTACAAAGCTGTGATTCAATGTATTTAAATTAATTGGAACATCATTTTCCTTTTTGGGTTCATTAATTTCATTATTAATAATATTCCAAGCTGCCCTGCCTTTGTTCTTTGAGTTCGCAATGTACTCATCATTAATTTTGCACTTTGCCAACTTTGTTTCCTGGTTGTAAATCCTTCTTAATTGTAAATATTTTATTCTATTTTGCTCACTTAAGTGGGATCTGTCTTTATAGATAAGAAGCATTATTCTTATCCTTTGGAGGTGTTCAGAGTACCAATTTGAGCTATGTTGAGGTTTACGCTTGACAAAGTCCTTTCTTTCCTTTTTAACAACAATTGGACAGTTTGATTCAAAAATAGTTTTTAAACAATCAATAAAAACATTAAAACAATCACTGATATTACCTTGAAAGGGAGACAACAAACATGACCAGTCAACAACACTTAAAGCATTTTGAAAAGAGCTAATAGCTCTATCGCTAAGTACTCGAATTTTGATATCTTTTTGATGCATATTCAAAAAATTGTTTATCTTCAGCCATAATCCATCTTGATCAGAAAATCCCAGTTTTATACCATCCAAATTAAAATCTCTGGTCATATTACTAATTATATTGTCTAGACAGGCTTCAAGTCTCGTAGGTTTTGTATTGAGACAACAACAGTTAAATGACTTTAACATATTTAAAAATTCATTAACATTTTTTTTTCTTTTCTCTTATGTCGAAATTTATATCTCCCGCAACAATTACATTATAATTCTTATATTTAGACAGCTCTAATAACAAGTATACCATTTTTTCAATAAAAATGTCTTCTTTGCTAGATGGGATCCTATACACAGAAACAATAATGGTTTTATACTGTTTCAAGACTATTCCACATGCCTCAAAAACCGTCTCAACACAAACACTACCTAAATCCATAATTGTGTATTCAAAACCTAAGCTCTCCTTTAAATATATGGAAGTACCTCCTCTTATTGTGTTTACCCTACAATAACTAGCTACTAACTCATAATTGAAAGGAACAAATTAATATTAACATTGTTTAGCCAATGCTCATTAACACACAATATAGAGCAATTAAAATAATCTAAACAAAACTGCAACTCATTTAACTTGCTCTGAATTGATCTAATATTTATATGCAGCAATGAGAGATCATTATTATCACAACGTGGAACATTATTCAACAAAGGAAAAGAAAAAATTGCATTTGAATCCCTTATCGAACTGTAAATACTTAAGGCTGACATGGTGCTAAAAAAGAACTATCACTACTATCTACCTCATCTAACTTTACATCTACAGTCCGAGATGTGGCAACTGCAGGGACGGATACCTCCGGGGATGCCCGCTGAGGGTGCTCATCGACTACTTCAACCGAGGAGGCTGCAGAGTCTGGATCACTCACAGGCGGAGACTCGGGAGTTTCATTGTTCCTCTGTAGGGATGATTCTGTAGCAATAGATGTAAGATGTTTCACAAACTCAGGATATGGCTGTTTGTCCTTATATGTTCTTGAATAGTACTTTTCAGAAGTGACAATGATCACCGAGGCACCTGTGGAGTTTTGAAACTTAACAATGTTTCTGGCAAAGTGCCAAGGCGAGACTTGATCTCTTGAGCACCCCAACGGAGAGCAGATCAGGGTTTTAGATTTTTGTTTTTTAAATTCCATCGTAAGCTGATCAATTGCAACATTATAAAAAGCATAGTTGTTATTTCTGGGCTTTTGAAAGTATTTAGATTTTGTCACCAAGCTGAGAACATTAGCCCCATTCTCAACTCTTTGTATAGTTAGATTTAAGTTGCAATAATCTGTAGCTGTAGGTTTCCCAAATAACTCTTTGAATGCTACAGCTACCCCTGCACTCATATTTTTATCATGCTCGAGGTCAGCTGATATACAGTGCGCAAAGACTACATCCTTGTTATTCATGTGCTGTTTAATGACTTCTTTTATGTCAGCTTCTAGCACTATAATGGTAGGATCCCCAGTGATCGACATTGTATTATTTAAATTTGGGAGACAAAGTGACGGAGAACTAGGATTTGCATTAGCTTGATGTGGGGAAATATCTGCATGATGTGTTGTTTGATCTTCTTGAGTCTTATAATACCACTCAGATATGGCATCAATAACCAAAAATGCCACTTTTGACTTTCCGCGGTTGTTGAGATACAGTCCATGTGTTGTAAAATGAAACCGATGTAGCTCATCCAGATCTACCAGAAACATATTGTCTATCCTAGCACCCAATTCTCTGAAATAGTTATTCATCAGCAATAAATCAAAGTTGACAGAGTGATTCAGTGGCTTGTCGTGTCTCATTGGTATTGTGCATAGGAATACTCAGTCCAAGAGTATGTGCAAGATTGTTAAAATATTGTATTTTGAAATTTCGGGGGGCGAAGCCCTTACAAATTTTCGTAACAGGAATAGGCTGCGTTTTTTTCTGATGAATTAGTTATGTTCCTACCGAAATGTAACTTACAAAGGTCCAGAAAGTACTAATACTCATACAATTGTCATAAAAGTAAATTGTGAATCTGCAGCATAAGGGGAACCACCATCCAAAATTTATCTTCAATAGACATTGTCGTTTCTTAGATAAAGTGATCACTATGTCAGTGAGTGCATGAGTCTGACAAATATAGATTTAGATCATATATCCACTTACGTTATTTATTACCAATCTTCACTCAACGTTTTAAAAAAGAACTAAAAACCTATTTATAGAATAACTATGCCATCATCTGGTTCAATATAAATAAATGCTTTGTCCATAAGAATAGCATAGGATCTTTAAAACCCTATGGGGCAGTGTCCTAAGGTAATTTAAAACAATCCAATTAGCCTAAAACCTTCTAACGCACATATAGAACATAGAAAAAGTTGCATAAAAATCGGTGCACCCTTTTTCCTGTGAAAAGCGAACAAAACATGACCAAAACCGCTCAAAATCACGTTTTTGAGCGGCCGCCATTATTGTTTAAAAAGGCGTATGCCAGTTTAGAGTGCCCTAAAACCTTTTCACCCATATATAGAACAAAGAAACAAAATTTCATTAATGTCACTGCACCCGTTTTCCAGTGAAAAGCGAACAAAAACCCGTCCTTGAGCGTTACCAGCAGACAGACAGACATAAATTGAGATAAGATTGGTTTTGGTTTCCCTAGGGTGTAAAACGTGAAAATATGCACAAATTTCATAATTCCAAGCAATGTACAGACAAAACTCTAATTTGATTTATATAGATTAATTACACGGTATATTGAAATAAATATACTTATATACTTGATGTACACGTTCTTCGCACAGGGGTTTTCCTTACCCGTTCTATAGTCAATGCAAATTTCATTTTATTTAGCTTGAAACAGCTGTTGTTCTTGCTTCTGCTCTTTAAGCTGTCAAATATAAGTGCCCTCAGCTGTTCGCATTACAGTTTCTGAATGTTTACTTTCTTATGAAATGTAAACATTGAAACTTAGAACGTTCACGGGGCGTAGCCCGAGGGGATTTTAAGGAAGTGAATAGGCCTATGTGTTGCATGGGTTCAAGATCTACCTTTGTGTAAAGTTTCAGCCCAGTCGGTTAAGTAGTTTTTGCGTTCACCCGGAACATCAGACAGACAGACAGATAGACAGACAGACAGACAGACAGACAGACAGACAGACAGAAACCACCTCTTCTTTATAATATTATAGATAGATTATACTAACAGCTGTGTACCCGTCCTTCGTACAGGTTGTATATAAATGGTAGATTAACTAAAGCAAATAACAATCCACATTATTTTACAATATTAAAATTACATTTTACACGTTTAATGTACAATTAAATCAAAGTTAACGAAATATACTGGCAGATAGTTCAGGTCCTGTTGCGATTTCGAGGAACTCTGTGTGGTAGTAAACGGCGTGTGGTTTACGACTCCAAATCGGTACACATAACACTTTGGATTCGCTTTTAGAAATAAAAGAATTCAAGTACAACAAAATAAAAAATATCAGGGAGGGGGGGAGGGGGCATAAATATAAAATCGACGGGGAGAGCAAAATATAAAATCGGGGGGGTAGGGGAGGGCAAAATGCAAATCGGGGGAGAGTACAAATATAAAATCGGGAAGGGGGGAAAAAATCTAAAATGGAGGGGGGACATAAAATAAAAATATAAAATAGAAGAGGGGGGAGCAAAATATAAAATTGGGGGTGGGGCAAAAATAAAAATGGGGGGGAGCAAAAATATAAAATCGGCGGGGGGGCAAAAAATGTAAAATCGGAGGGAGGGGGGCAAAAATATAAAATGGGGGGACATAAAACAAAAATATAAAATCGAAGTGGGGGGGGGCAAAAATATAAAATCGGGGAGGAGCAAAATATAAAATCGGGGGGAACAAAAATATAAAACCAGGGGGGGGCAAAAAACAATAAAATCGGGAGGGGCAAAAATATAAAATGGAGGGGACATAAAATAAAAATATAATATGGAAGAGGGGGGGGAGCAAAATATAAAATCGGGGGTGGGGCAAACACAAAAATCAGGGGGAAAACAAAAATATAAAATCGGGGGGGTACAGGAAGTATCGGAAAAGTTTGTTTTTTGTGCAAATAAGAATAGACCACAACCAGATGAAGCCACATTAATATTTGTTCATTAATTAATTAATAGCTAGCTGACGTACCCGTTCTTCGCACAGGGGTTTCTCTACCCGTTCTTTATTCAATGCAATTTGCATTTTAGTTAGCTTGAAACAGCTGTTCTTGCTTCTGCTCTTTAAGCTGTCAAATCTAAGTGTCCACAGCTGTTCTCATTACAGTTTCTGAATGTTTACTTTATTCTGAATGTTTATTCTTTATTCTGAATGTTTATTCTTTATTCTGAACATTGAAACTTATGACGTTCACGGAGCGTAGCCCGAGGGGATTTTAATAAAGTGAATAGACCTATGTGTTGCATGGGTTCAACATATAAAATCGGGGGGGTAGGGGAGGGCAAAATGCAAATCGGGGGAGAGTACAAATATAAAAATCGGTTGAAATCTACCTACGTGTCAAATTTCATCCCAGTCGGTTCAGTAGTTTTTGCGTTCATCCGGAACATCAGACAGACAGACAGACAGAAACCACCTCTTCTTTATAATATTATAGATAGATAGTCATCAATAACATGTTATTCAAATATAGGCTTAATGCAACTTTGAAATATTACGACAGTATCCGGCACCGGTAACGGAGCTATTGGAGGGGAAGGTTGAATGGTTTGACCTTTAATTTGAATGATACGGTGCGAAGAACGACAGACAGTCGTGATCTGTCTTCTATCTTTGCACATAAAAACCAGCCAGAGCCCTGGGGTGTTCACCAACAGTTCTCCAACTTCCCGGTTTTTATTTTTGATTCTGGAAGATGAAATTAATTTCGTCCACTGATTAGAATAGGAAACGTATGGATTTTAATCTCAATCTGACCTTAGGGCTCCACCCACGGGTCTAAGCTACAATTAATTTATTGTTATGGAAATTCAATATATTTGACCAGATGATAGCAAAACAGCTATTACTTATTCGTAATAGTTTAAAAGGTTAACCACAGATTGCAGCACTCACAATTGTTGTCTTCCAGGGTAAAACCGGGTACTATGTCGGCTAATGTTATAAAAGATGCCTTACGTAAACAGTGCACTGGCTGTACATTTTCGGATTAACCAGCTAAAATGGAACATGAAATGTCGAGCAAGATTTCTTTTTTAAATTCTGTTCCGTTTAGATTCGGTGCATTTAAGCGTTTTTAAAACCAACAAAATACTTTGATTATATAGACACTTTAGATATGTTATGTTGAAATTAACAGTTTCCAAATGGCGGCATGTTTCTTGGTAATCCTACATATTAATACACGGTTGAAATGCTAAGTTCTCCTTGACTACTAAACCAATTTACAGGATTTATGTGTCAAATTAAAGGAGGTAATGCTTAGATTTGCCGAACTTACTCAGAATTCACGTTTGTTCTTAGAGCTATACCCCACAGCCCTTCAATAGTTGCAATGCTAGTCTTTTGGAAGAACAGAAATCATTGAAATTGAGCATTTGATAGCTGTTGAAGGTAACAAAACACAACAAAACAGAATCCTTATTTGTGGATTGGAAATGGCGGGTTTTTCCTATACATTATGTTTGAAAAGTCGATAGATAAATATATAAATAATAACAATCATTGTATAAATAACACTGACAGACACTAAAACTTAGTAGACTTTAATCCAATTTGAATAACTATATTTTACAATGTTTTAGCCATTTTATATTATTTTTCAAGGACGTCCCCTAGAGGAAGTTGTGAAAGTTTTAGTGTAAGCATGGATCAACGGATAGCTCACTTTAAACATCTCGGCTGGATAAACTCATTACTCCAAAACCGACCTAAAACGTGCAACCGAGCCAACAATGGCAGTCCGTCAAAGTTTTAATTAAAATGCTTTAAGAGAATTTGTAATAAATATGATAATATAACATTAATCAAATTTGAACCGTACCTCGGTAGTTTAGTGTTTGGAGATTTAAAAAAACTAATCTGAATGCTTAAAAATGGGGTTGGTTCATTAAAGAAAATTCCTTTAACTAGCACCAGAATGACTGTTAAAAATAATTCATTGTTCCTATAAGACGAAATGCCCAACATCGCGATGCAGATGTAGGCAAAATGGCTTGCCGTGTGCTGCATCTTGTAGGGAGTGCCTGATGGGAGTGCCTGATCAGTGGATGTGACAACGTCTCAGTTGTTGAATACACTGACTATGATTCAAATGCGAAGCAAGAGGTCATCGTAGTGCGTTCAGACTTTACATTAAGCATGAAAATAATAAAAACTCATCTATTCTAACAACAACCGAACAGTTGGTTTCATAAGTATGTACATTTAAAATTTTCACAAATAAGTCGCTATCATTAAAGTTGCTTTTATGGGTTATTTGATTTGTCATAATTTGTTGGCTGTGTGCCAACGTTTTAAGAACATAACAATGGTCTTTCCTAACCCAAAGTTTGGACGAATCACGTCCTCCTTTTGCAGTCTGTCTGGTTTTTGCAGAAGGGCTGTGTCACTCTGTAGATTATGCTATTAGAAAATCAATACTATAGCATTCGCATTTGTCTGTAGCTCCGTGCGTCCGTCCTTCCGCGGCTGTTTCTCGAACTGTAATGGCTCCCAAGCTACGAAAAGATATTTTTTAGGGGTTGTCGAGGTCGGGGAAGCTCTTTGTGTCTTTGTGTCGGGGTGTCGTTTGTTTTTTTTTTAAAGCAACCTTACTAGCGAATTTCCCCTATAGGGAAGAAGCTATTACCGTAGGTCTCATGGTGAGACTTAAGCCCGAGACCATGATCATTTGTTGTTTTGAGGTCCCCAGAAGCCAAAAACACTATTCGTTCAAATTTATATATATATATATATATATATATATATATATATCAATATATATGTGTCCGTGAATGCGATAACTTGAGTAAAAAACGTCCGATTTCGATGAATTTTGGCTCAAATGTGTAAAGTAACATTTATGACTTTAAGTTCGATAACCAGAAAAATCGGACCATGAGAAGGGGGGTTTATGGGGGGTTTTAAATTTTCCAAAAATCAGTTTTTGCATTTTTCACCCTAAAATGTTTAAAACACTTAATTTTGGTTTTGACCATGTTATAGAGCTTAAAAAAACAAATAATATTGTATTTTGAATTATTAACCTAGTTAAGTGGTTGCGGAAAAAATCCAAAAAAACCTGCTCATAAAATCTCCCATGTTAATCTTATGGGAAAAAAGGTTTTTGGCTTTTCCTCAGTTAATTTTACTTTAATCTCAACATTTGCTTTTACCAATCACTTCAGCTCCACAAAACAATCATTTTGGTGTTTAAATTGTGATTCTACGTCCAACCGTTGCAGAGATATTCAAAGTGCTAAACACAGTACGTTGTCCAATATGTTATCCTTATGGAGAATAAATAAAATTTGATATCTCGATTATTTATGAATGTATATTGATGAAACTTGGTATATGGCTTCATGTTGTACTGGTATATTGATATTTACACACAAAAAATTTGTTGTTGATTGTCCCCGTAGCTGCTAACCTGCATACTCAGCCCTAATGTTATTCTCATGGAGAATATGTAAAGTTTTATATCTCCCTTAATTATGAACATAAATTAATAAAACTTGGAAATGTAGCTTCACCTGGTTCAGTTATATTGATAATTGCATAAATCTCATTTCTTATCTTCCACGTTGCAGCAAACCTGCGTACTCCGTCCTAATGTTATTCTTATGGAGAATAAATAAAATGTTATAATTCACTTATTTATAAATGTATTTTTGTGAATCTTTGCAAGTGGCTTTATGTAGGAGTGAGAAATATATAAATCCATTGGAAATTCGCTAAGTACGCAGGTTTGCTGCGACGGGGGTATTTGAGTTACAGTAGCTTAAAGCTTTATGTTTTAGGCCATTTTAGCATATACTAGCGGAGCCGGGAGTATTCAGCTGTGGGTTTATATTTCTACAAGCTTTGTTCCTGAAACATCTGATTATTTCATGCGGTCACGATAGCGGCCGCCAATACTAGTTCTATAATATTGTTAAAAACGTTGAAAAATAACCTTCTAATATAACACAAAAAAATACCTAAAACGTTATTTTTCATAATGTATTATTATGATGAAACATAGTTTACAATAAATATTATTATTATGATTATTTACGATCAAAATCGACTCAACGTTTTGGTTATACTATATCATAAACTGACTCTTATATGAAATTAAGGAAACTTAGAAAATGAGTTATTGAAATTAGGTTATAATCATATTACAAATTCTCTTAAGGCATTTTAATTAAACTTTACTGGGCTGTCATATTTGGCTCGAGTGACCATTTAAGATCGGGATGTGACATTGAGTTTAAAATGGCTATATGTTGACCCTTCTACACTAAAACATCTTTTGGGGGACGCCCCTGAAGAAAATAGAGTGGCTAAAACCTATAGTTAAAAAGTTATTCAAATTGGATTAAGGTCTAATAAGTTTTTAGTGTCTGTCAGTGATATTTATACAATTTTTAAGCCATTTATTTATCGACTTTTCAAACATAACGCATAGAAAAGAGCTACAATTTCAATCCTAAATTTAAGGGGTTTCCCGTGGTCGGATTTTGGATTTATTAAAATACACAATCTTTTGGATATAAACTCCAACAAAATCACTTCTGAACTAACTTGTCCGAGGTTGAAGAGGTTTTCGTCTTAGTCTAAACTAAACTAAGTCTGACTAAACTGAGGTCAAGTCATGTTTTGACTAGCTAACGCAATCGTTGCGGGTGTCCCAAAATCGGAACATTGCTCAACATTGAAACATATGAGATTTTCATGTTTAAACATGTCAAACGAAGCGGAAGAGTTAATAATAGTATACTTAAAGTGGTGATGATGATGTAAAGATTCAGATTAATCATTAATGATTTTATTTACGCTTAATTTTAATCTATAACTAAAACCGCTGATAATTTGATAATTTTACTGAATGTTAATAGTTTAGTTTCGTAATTTTATATCAAACAAATGTACGTGTTTGCCTAATAAATGAGTGAGTTTTAAGGTGACAAATGGTAACACTTATATGAATCGAATGTCCATTTTAACCTGAGCTGCATCCATTCACATCGCACATAATGTTGCAATCAACAGATTTAATTGAATTGATACAGTTATAACGCATTACAATGCCGCCGATAAGACAGATAAAATTAGCGCAGATCCCGCGATGCTTCAAACCAAACACATTTTCGAAATAATCTAATTAGAGCAACACAAAAAGAGCGAAATGAAATTGAACGGAATCGATTATCAAGCACGTGCACAAGAAGAAATAGAAGGGGCCATACACATGTTACGTAACGCATATTTTCGTTATTTCATCCCCCCCAGTTTGTTACATAACTCAATCGTAGAAGACTATATAACAGCATAAACCTTTTAAACATAGTTTGATTAGAAATTTGGAATTTGGATGTAAATAAATTATTAAACTTTTAATGGCTATCTTTTAAAAACCTTTTTTAATAACGTTTTTCAAAGCAAAATTGATACAAACTATTTTGTTAGTGCAACAAACACCGAACATAAATACATTGGAGCACTGCACAGTACTACATCTTCCAGCTTGTCATGATTTTACACTCTAAAACAACAACAAACAAAGCTGAAAAGCAATACAGAACTTGCTTAAATCACGTTATGTATTTATTAGTGAATTTCCTTTGGAAAGTGAACTATTAGCATGACCCGCACGGTGAAAATTAAGCCCGGGACCACCGTAGAAGTTCCTAACATGACCCCCTGAACACGTTTTGGGGGGTCGTTCAAAATTTTATATATGTGTATGCACTCTAGCGGTCGCATTTTTTGTCCGATTTACTTCAAATTTGGTAGGGACGTTCCTTTCTATAATCTGTTGGACAAGTTCGTTGGGCAAAACAATCGGAAAACTCTAAACACATTTTTTGGAATTACATAAAATGGAGCTGAGCTAAAGAGTTCAGTGAACGTGCAAGGCGCGAGGTGCCCGACTGTCCAGGTCCTAGCATTATGTAGCCTTTGACCCCACCAGGAAATCAACTACTTTCTAATATCGACATTTCTCTGCCTGGATTTGCAAGCGTTAGAAGGGCTCAAGTCAACATGAGTGGCCTGGTTACGCAGAACTCGAGATCATTACCACAACACAGGGTCGATAACTTGGGCAGTCACAGTCGCTACGTACTGACGTCTGGCGAGAGCGTGCAACATCGGGCCGATGATTAATGTACTTCATGTGATAAACATGCCAGAACACAAACTAAATTATTTAATAATAAGCCCCAGTTACTCAATTAATAAGCTTGTAAACAATATTTTCAAGAAAAATTAATATTGTTTAGAATGTTTAAAAGTATGCAGCCTTAATAGTCTTCATTGCCTGACGTCATCTTGCAGTTTAGAGCCACATGATCAATGGCTTAAGTACCACCGTCACTACTGGCCTCGGATAAACTATATAAACCTGACCGTCACATAAAACTCGTATATGTGTCAAATTAAAGGCGTAGTGGTTCTCTAGTCAAACATCATAAATTTTGACTTTTTTATATTTTTCCAATTGTATTATTAAATATCATATCATTAACGAACATATAAGTAAAAGATTCTAAACCTTTATCCATTACAGGACCACTAAATCTTTAAATTGACACTAAAATAAAATTCATTTGATGATCGACAATCCTAACGCGTCCTAAATGTACTCGTAATATTGAGAGCAATAATACATAATCTAATAAACAATTTTGACATTTAGTCTCATACAGGAGGACTAAATTTCAAGATTATTTCCAGAAGCTTCCGGTGATAAAGATTCATTGCCAATTCTACTACGCCGTGGCCTTCTTTAAAGGCGGCTATGGCCAAAACCTCTATAGGACAACAGCGGAGCGGCGAGTGGCAATGGATGTTACAAATGTAAGCGGGCCGAAGTGTGAATCTAAGATCAGCTTATTTATTTGGAACACGGAGGAAAAGTGACGAAATGCCATTTCATAGTCAAAACAACACAGGATCACGTTGTATGCTGCGTATTCAATGATGTAGAGCTGCGGGGAGTTACACCATAGAATACACTGTAATTACACTCTGAGCGGCGAAACCTGCCACGGTTTTCATATAGGTGTGTGTATGTGTGTGTGATGAACTATGATATTGCTTCACAATTTGGCCTTTCTTGTGAAAAATATTTAACGTAATTCTTCAAAAAGTGCATGTTTATGTTTTGTAACAATTGAATGAATAATTACAGTCAAATTCAAAAGTAAAAGATAATTGACACAGGAAAGAAACATTACAAAAAAGAGAAAGGTAGGGAAGCTTGGTAACAATTGTTGAAAAAGACGACTGTTTTATACTTTATTTCTGATTAAATATAAACTAAGGTTGAAATTTGATTTATAAACTATTTTCCTTTTGGTCATTTATATAAAACTGCAGTAACTTATCTACTGATAGAGAGAACAGTAATTGTATTAAACTATTTACATCGAAGAAATAGAAACACACGAACGTTTATAACAATAAACGACCAATCTTAAACAATTAAAAACCAGCCAATCATTATGCTACAATAATATAGAACATTACTACAAAATTGAAATACAATATTTAATTGTAGTGGTAACGAATTTCAGTTGTAAAAAAATGTAAGCGACCGGATGTACAGGTCCATAGGGTTGTGAACCGACATTGAATTTTTGAGATGAAACTGTAAGAAGATATTCCTATGGATAAAATGGCAAAGCACTATTTGATAAGGATTGTAAAGGAATTTGAAATGTAATTTCAAAATAAATGCCAACATTAAATACAAGATAATTAAGTTTAAAAACCACAATACTAATTTATTTCCCTCCAGCGACAGCAAAATTGTGAACCAAAGGCTCAGGTGGCAATGCATACATTGTAGGTGGTCCCTGTCACACTGCGTCACCAGCTGATGTATTGAGTTCTTGATCACACGAGTGCCACAATGTTTTCTGTCACTGGTGAGTAAATTGTGTACCAAAGGCTCAGGTGGCAATGCATACATTGTAGGTGGTCCCTGTCGCACTGGGTCAGCAGCTGATGTATTGAGTTCTTGATCACACGAGTGCCACAATGTTTGCTGTCACTGGTGAGTAAATTGTGTGCCAAAGGCTCAGGTGGCAATGCATACATTGTAGGTGGTCCCTGTCGCACTGGGTCAGCAGCTGATGTATTGAGTTCTTGATCACACGAGTGCCACAATGTTTGCTGTCACTGGTGAGTAAATTGTGTACCAAAGGCTCAGGTGGCAATGCATACATTGTAGGTGGTCCCTGTCGCACTGGGTCAGCAGCTGATGTATTGAGTTCTTGATCACACGAGTGCCACAATGTTTTCTGTCACTGGTGAGTAAATTGTGTGCCAAAGGCTCAGGTGGCAATGCATACATTGTAGGTGGTCCCTGTCGCACTGGGTCAGCAGCTGATGTATTGAGTTCTTGATCACACGAGTGCCACAATGTTTGCTGTCACTGGTGAGTAAATTGTGTGCCAAAGGCTCAGGTGGCAATGCATACATTGTAGGTGGTCCCTGTCGCACTGGGTCAGCAGCTGATGTATTGAGTTCTTGATCACACGAGTGCCACAATGTTTGCTGTCACTGGTGAGTAAATTGTGTACCAAAGGCTCAGGTGGCAATGCATACATTGTAGGTGGTCCCTGTCGCACTGGGTCAGCAGCTGATGTATTGAGTTCTTGATCACACGAGTGCCACAATGTTTTCTGTCACTGGTGAGTAAATTGTGTGCCAAAGGCTCAGGTGGCAATGCATACATTGTAGGTGGTCCCTGTCGCACTGGGTCAGCAGCTGATGTATTGAGTTCTTGATCACACGAGTGCCACAATGTTTGCTGTCACTGGTGAGTAAATTGTGTACCAAAGGCTCAGGTGGCAATGCATACATTGTAGGTAGTCCCTGTCGCACTGTGTCACCAGCTGATGTATTGAGTTCTTGATCACATGAGTGCCACAATGTTTTCTGTCACTGGTGAGTAAATTGTGTACCAAAGGCTCAGGTGGCAATGCATACATTGTAGGTGGTCCCTGTCGCACTGGGTCAGCAGCTGATGTATTGAGTTCTTGATCACACGAGTGCCACAATGTTTGCTGTCACTAGTGAGTAAATTGTGTACCAAAGGCTCAGGTGGCAATGCATACATTGTAGGTAGTCCCTGTCGCACTGTGTCACCAGCTGATGTTTTGAGTTCTTGATCACATGAGTGCCACAATGTTTGCTGTCACTGGTGAGTAAATTGTGTACCAAAGGCTCAGGTGGCAATGCATACATTGTAGGTAGTCCCTGTCGCACTGTGTCACCAGCTGATGTTTTGAGTTCTTGATCACATGAGTGCCACAATGTTTGCTGTCACTGGTGAGTAAATTGTGTACCAAAGGCTCAGGTGGCAATGCATACATTGTAGGTGGTCCCTGTCGCACTGTGTCACCAGCTGATGTATTGAGTTCTTGATCACACGAGTGCCACAATGTTTGCTGTCACTAGTGAGTAAATTGTGTACCAAAGGCTCAGGTGGCAATGCATACATTGTAGGTGGTCCCTGTCGCACTGCGTCACCAGCTGATGTATTGAGTTCTTGATCACACGAGTGCCACAATGTTTGCTGTCACTAGTGAGTAAATTGTGTACCAAAGGCTCAGGTGGCAATGCATACATTGTAGGTGATCCCTGTCGCACTGGGTCAGCAGCTGATGTATTGAGTTCTTGATCACACGAGTGCCACAATGTTTGCTGTCACTGGTGAGTAAATTGTGTACCAAATGCTCAGGTGGCAATGCATACATTGTAGGTGGTCCCTGTCGCACTGTGTCACCAGCTTATGTATTGAGTTCTTGATCACACGAGTGCCACAATGTTTGCTGTCACTAGTGAGTAAATTGTGTACCAAAGGCTCAGGTGGCAATGCATACATTGTAGGTGGTCCCTGTCGCACTGCGTCACCAGCTGATGTATTGAGTTCTTGATCACACGAGTGCCACAATGTTTGCTGTCACTGGTGAGTTAATCCATTATTTAATTTTTAAACCTAATTAGTTTGCATATAGTCCTGGTATTTCTTTTGAAATTAAATCAAACATTCCTTTATAGACCTGGACAAATAATGCTTTGCAAATTTTTCCAAATTAATATATATTTTACAGATCTAGAGATGCTCTTCTGTATGTAACCGGCATTATGTCCTTTTGCACTTCATAGTGAGGGTAGTTGCTGCTATAGCCACTGACACCACAAACGACTCCATCATCATTCAGCTGCTTTCAGACAGACACAGGAATAACCAACAAGCTAGAATCAGAGGCGTCAGAGGCATTTAAAATGATGACTTTAAAACATCCCTTCAAGGTAATATACATGTAATTATTATTATATATAAATATTGATCTATGTAATTTTATAAACTGTACCTGTTCAAAATGTTTTATGCAAGTGTTTTAAACAGTTGATAATTGGCTAACAAACTACTGTGTGGAAAACAATAAGTAAAAATTATCAAACATGAATTATTTTGCTAGAAAGTCATTAATGGTGTTGGAAAGCAAGAGTTATATTTGATTGTACAGTATATAAAAATCGTATGGCATATTAACAGCAAGCTGGACAAACTTATTATTAATTTTATTAGTGAATTTCCTTTGGAAAGTGAACTATTAGCATGACCCGCACGGTGAAAGTTAAGCCCGGGAACACCATAGAAGTTCCTAACGTGACCCCCTGAACACGTTTTGGGGGGTCGTTCAAAATTTTATATATATATATATATATATATATATAGACATATATATATACAGTATATGTGTTTGCACTCTAGCGGTCGCAATTTTTGTCCGATTTACTTCAAATTTGGTAGGGACGTTCCTTTCTGTAATCAGTTGGACAAGTTCGTTGGGAAAAACAATCGGAAAACTCTAAACCCCTTTTTTGGGGGATTAATCTTTCAAATTTCGAGTTTTTGGGCCCAAAAATGGTCATTAAAGCCCCAGATGTAAAATAAATGCATGTAAAAAGATGGGAATTAGAGAGGCGAAAGTTTTAAGCCCTCTCTCGTCATTCTAGCATAAATATTTACCGAGTTATTAAAGAAAATGTGTATCGACTAAACACAGTACGTTGTCTTATGGGGGTTTTTCACGAGAAAAGCCTGTTATTCCTTTGTTAGAGTACTTTTATCATCCCCAGCAACCTCACGCCTACTTTCAAGCCTGTCTGGACATTCTCCTAACCTTATATTGGGCAAAATTGTGTTCCCAGCTTTGCAAGTAAATGAAACCAGGAGTATCAGAACAGCCAAAAAATCAATGTTTTCAGATTTCAATAAAAATTGGACAAATGTATGTTTTTACACTGATTTTGAGTTTTAAAAGTTTTTATTTGGAAATTCACTTCCCTCACGTCAGCGTGCTGCGTGCAAACTCGTTTTTTCTTAGATACCTAATTGTGCTAAATTAAAAAAGTTACTTCGTTACAGGTAAAATAAATATTGCATAAAATATCTCCTATTATAGAGCTAAGTTCAGCCCCTAAACCAATCAAGAGCTGCTCTTTTCGCCCTGGGAGACCCAGAAACCAATATAAGATGTTTGGTCTTTTGTTAAGTCAGCAGTTATTTAACTATATCATAAAGATGAACTATAAGTAGAATTATTGATTAAACACTGAAGGTGAATTTATAATGCTTTATCTTTTTCTAATTTAAAAATGAACAGTATAACAACACTTATTTTAATTTGTATATTTTAATACTGAGAGTGCAAGAATACGAATTGTAGGGTTTAAATTTTGTATTTTATGAACACAGTGTTTTGCTAGAAAAGTCTTTGTGTATTTTCTGAATTCTTGTATTTTTAACATATTTATTATTTCGGTAGTTATTTAATGTTTGTTATTATTGTATAATCACATTTGCATGGCATCTCCTAGTGTTTTGAATATTCGACGCGCAATCTCAAACCATGCAAATGACGATTAAATTTATTTGATTAGTTCATGACAAGTAGTTAAGATTTCAAAAAGCTATAGACTGTTATACAGAGATATTATATGTTCAGATTAAAAGTTCACCTCATAGCAATTATTTTTAATAAGCAACGCCAACTAGATGTTAATACGCCTATAGAAGTAGATCAGCGTGCTTACCCGGCACACCTTTACTCGCCAACTTCACAAATCACTTTAAACTCTTTGCAGTATGGCCCAGTTTAAGTAGAGGTAAATATATACAGTGACCCGTCCAAAATTCTTGAAGGATTTATCTAAAGAGACGATATGCGAGCGCGACTCCGGTCAAAATTTTGGCTCAGGTCTATTAACAATTGCTTTACAACAAGCTCCTTTAAAACAACTATGTCATATTGAAATGTTCAGTGATGACCGTTTGCAATTTATATTAAAGTTCTTTATGCGTGATCCAAATGTGTAGGGCTGCATCACGTGTCACTATGGCAAGGTAACTATCGTGGAACATTTCCCAACTATTTTTTCATAGCTGGATAAATATTCCACTAGCTATCAACTGTAAAGGTCACACTTTATCAGTACGAGATCTTTGTGAAAATATATTTTCATGAAAGGTATTGAATAATACTCAATTATTGACCTCAGTTATAAAGGTGATAAATTATTGGAATAGATTAATTTATTCCTAAGAATAAGGGGATCTTATCCGACTAGTTGTCAACTGTAAAGGTCACACTACTTCAGTACAGTACAAGATTGTTTGGATATATTTGTATAACAGAAATGGATTAACATACAATTATAATTGAGCTCAAGAATAAAGGGACTTTATCGTATATATAGTATTAAATCTATCCAGAAAAATGTATTCTTAAGGATAAGGAAAACCCGTGATTTTTATATTCGTTTAACTTACAATTTAAAATGGATTACTCTAATGTACACTTTTGAAAATACAAACTTGTTATTTGGTAATGTTCGTTAGTAGATACTAGAATAACGCTAAACTGTTTAATGACGCTAACAGTTTAACCGGACTAACCAATTGCAACTGAATGAAAAAAATACCTTATAACAAATAACTATCAAATACTACTTAAAATGATGGTAAAATAATTTCACCATATTTTAAGCGAAATCGTGAAGTAATTCGAAATAACGACATAAATTCAGCTGATACAGGAGAGACTAGAACATTTTTAACACTTATATCGTCAACGGTCTCAAACGCTCAGCAGACAGTGATTCCCTATTAATAAACACTTTACAGTCTACATATCGCAGTTATTGTACGGTTCCTGTAGCGAGATTAATAAAATATAATATTGTAAAGCATAACATTTATTTCAAGATACAAATCATAATCAAGAATACTCAAAACAATCACAGCCCAAACATAAACAAACAACACATGGTACAAACACTTTTGAAACAGATGTCACATCCTTTCTTCTCTCAGAATTCCTCTTCGTATCGTTTTGGTTTTTTTACTTGCCTTCCCGATCTTGTGACATAACGTTCACTAGTTTGTCGGGGTGATGAATTCATCATTAATTCATGTTGTCCATCTCCAGCCTTACTATCCATAATTTTATCGTCATTGTTATTACATTGTGGAACGTCTTCATTTACATTATATTTCTTGGATCCTTCTTCATTCAATACCTGAAATCTATTGCTGACTGGGACCAAATATATTCTATTTCTTCTAAAGATCCGTCCATTCACATCTACAACGTATCCTCTTGAGTTGGACCCAAAACTCACAATCTTTCCATACCTTTTTAAGTTGGATACCCACACTTGTTCTCCTTTAGTTAAAATGCGGAGATCTCTTGTGCGATGCCTAGAATCATAATTCTTTTTCTGCTTCTCCTTTCTTACTTTGCCCCCACTCTTTTACCTTCTTTAAATCTGGCCATCTGGGTTCCAAAGATCCATCTGAAACAGGAACAGTGCTTCTGATTTTTCTACCAAAAAGTAACTCAGCTGGACTGTAACCACAGTCTAGTGGAGTAGAACGGTATGCTAATAACCCATCGTATGGATCTTGATTTTTTCGTAGGATATTTTTAGCGATCTGAACTGCACGTTCAGCTTGTCCATTACTTTGCGGATACATAGGACTAGAAGTCACCAGTTCAAAATTGAATTCTCTATCATATTGCCTGATTTCCTTAGAATTAAAGGGACTGTTATCAGACCGTATGACTGATGGTAGTCCGTGTCGAGCAAATATACTTTTCAATGTCTTGATCAATGAAGGAGCATCTGTCTTGATTATTTGAACAAGTTCTATATACTTGGAAAAATAGTCTTGTATAACGAGGTAGGTTTTCTTTTCGTACTGAAGTAAATCAGCCACTAAGATTTGCCACGGCCGCTCAGGCATGGTTGAAGGAATAAGTGGCTCGCAAGGAGTTCGTGAATTTTCTATGCATATTAGACATCCTTCCACTTTTGTTATATCGTTTACAACCCCTGGCCACCAAACAGCATCCTGAGCCCTTGAAATACATCTATTGATGCCTTGATGTCCTTTATGAATACGTCTCTTCTAATCCTCCTAGGAACAAAGATTCGAGTACCATGAAGGATTATGTCACCATGAAACACCAAATTACCCCTATCTTTGTAAAACGGAGTATTCTTTAACTTACTCCAATCACCAGTTTGTATTGTATCTCTTAAAAGATCGCACACAGGATCATCCACTTGGGCAGTCTTTAAATCCAAATTCAACATTCCGACAAAGATGCTCAGACTACATATCAATCAAAATTTACAACAAAATTCCTTCACAAATAAAATCTTTAAGTAACATAAGACAATTCAAAAATAAATTAAAGCAATATCTTATATTATCGTTAAATGTCCATACAAAATTGAAGATTTTTTAAATGAAAACAACAATGAAAATATAATATAAATTTAAAATCAAAATGTTGTGTTTCAAGATTGGATGGAAGATTATTTTGTAAGATTCAAGGATTTAAATAATCAAAATTCTATCAGTTATTATTAGCATTACATATTCTGTTAATGTAATTTAGTCTTAACCATAATTTAATTATGGCAATTAAGATACTTACCAATAAAGAAATAAAGAAATAAAGTTGCCAGCCAATTGTCAGTAACAGGAATTGATGATATTACATCATACACCTGCATTTCCATTTCTTCAACTATGTCTGTTGATTTTTAAATTTTTTTGATCAGAAAATCTCGTATCAATCTTATAACAGGTGCAAGTACTAATAGACGCGTTCTACAAAACCAATAACCAGTGAGTTATTCCTAAACACCTAAAAATGTATTAAATACCTTTCCAACAGTTCCAAATGGAATTCAATTCTTTTAAGGTACTTCTGTACAAACAACAGTTATCTGTTTTTTCACCACATTGTCGGGTATTGTAAAGTCTTGCAGCCAACGATCTGGGGTAATAGATTGTTGTTTGTAGCGATTAGCCTTCACATCAGCTGATGCAATATCGGTACTCTACAACAAATACTGCACGTTTTATACTATATATCGTTCATTTTCAGCAATACTATTTAATTCTAAATCAGGTTTTTTTCTGTATAAAAGGGTTCTTTTAGTAATTGGATGTAAAATCTGTTAAAAATGCCTCTTTAAGAATGTTTAAATAGCCTACGTAGATTAATTGTACAAATTCGCAGTTACTAAATCTTTACTTTCATAATGCTGATATCAAAGTGATGTGTTATAAGCTATTATTTGTAAAAGGCTACTCTAGGCACCTCACCCATTCTACACTCATCATTCATTCATATTCGCCTTAAAATATGGGGGACGCGACAAAGTCTACCAGCGACAAACCCTGCCACTTTTGATTGGTAGAGTTTGTCGGTGCGAGCCAAGACAAAGTCCACCACCTCGGAATGTAGAAAGATGTGGTAGGGTTTGTCGCTGGTAGACTTTGTCGCCAGTGGGCCAAACTAAAAAATGGTTGGTTTTGTTGGGTCCGGCTGCGACAAACTCTACCACTTTTTGAGTACATAACCCACTTTAAAGCCATTTATAAGTATTTATTTTGTCGGAATTTGATTGTTTATTATTACTGTAACTAGTCTAGTCAGACTAAGGTTTTACCCAAACATCCCACAGTAAAAACATTCAAAAATCGGCCATATCAATAATATCTAGGCTAGTGCATATAATAGCGATATCGCCAATGCAGTTGAAAATAAGGGAAAATGTTATGTGGTGTTATGGGGATTTAATTTCCTAAACAAAATCTAATGTTAGGTTTTTAACTGTTTAGCGAAATAACAAATCCCTCATCTTTTTAAGTTGTTTCGACAGGTGATATATCCATTAATATTTATGTAATACCCACCCTGCATCAACAAATGTGCATACTAAGCATAATGTTATTCTTGTCGAGAGCAGTTCAAATTATATATCATTGAAACAATTACGAAACATTACAAATATAATTAAAGAAACTTCATTCAAAAACAAAATAACAGTGGTTATGTTAATTTATGATGTACACGAAGACAAACCCAGTTGTAAAAAAATAAAATCTCAAACAATTGTGCAATGAAAGTCGAGCTGCGCTAGTAAGAGCATAAAGAATTATAATTTACTGAAAATAAAAATATTTCTAGTTGCCCTGGAAAAATATTGTTGTTAAAACTAATTTCAGTGCTTTGTACTATACATATTTATGATGAGGGGTCCTTTACTTAAATATTGCATAAGCTTCATGCATAGTCTAAATTTTAAAACATGGCAGTTTTTGACTATTTAACTTGTTTGGTCCGATTTTGTACATGGATGTACAAACTATTCCTGATTTCAGTCTTAGTGTTATTAGTACAAAAATGATCACTGACGTTTCCCCTGCAGTACTAAGTAATCTTTATAACTACTGAATTAATTTAACGCTCTAAATTCCACCGCGGCACGGCGAAAGGCGTGCGTAAAATGTGGTAGGGTTTGTCCCTGGTAGAATTTGTCGCCGGTGGGCCAGTCTTTTGTCCGGCCCGGCCATGACAAACCCTACCACTTAAGAATGCAGAATGGAATGTGGCAGGGGTTGTCGGTGGAGGACTTTATCGGTGGTAGACTTTGTCACCACAGGGTCAAATTAAAGTGGTATGGTTTGTCGGTGGGAGACTTTGGTAGCTTCCCAAAATACGGCCTAGTTGCGTCGGCGTCTTACACAGTGTCAAGTGATTAGTGGTATGGTTTGTCGGTGGGAGAATTTGGTAGCTTCCCAAAATACGGCCTAGTTGCGTCGGCGTCTTAAACAGTGTCAAGTGATTAGTGGTGTGGTTTGTCGGTGGGAGACTTTGGTAGCTTCCCAAAATACGGCCTAGTTGCGTCGGCGTCTTACACAGTGTCAAGTGATTAGTGGTATGGTTTGTCGGTGGGAGACTTTGGTAGCTTCCCAAAATACGGCCTAGTTGCGTCGGCGTCTTAAACAGTGTCAAGTGATTAGTGGTATGGTTTGTCGGTGGGAGACTTTGGTAGCTTCCCAAAATACGGCCTAGTTGCGTCGGCGTCTTACACAGTATCAAGTGATTAGTGGTATGGTTTGTCGGTGGGAGACTTTGGTAGCTTCCCAAAATACGACCTAGTTGCGTCGGCGTCATAAACAGTGTCAAGTGATTAAGTGGTATGGTTTGTCGGTGGGAGACTTTGGTAGCTTCCCAAAATACGGCCTAGTTGCGTCAGCGTCTTACACAGTGTCAAGTGATTAGTGGTCTGGTTTGTCGGTGGGAGACATTGGTAGCTTCCCAAAATACGGCCTAGTTGCGTCGGCGTCTTACACAGTGTCAAGTGTTTAGTGGTATGGTTTGTCGGTGGGAGACTTTGGTAGCTTCCCAAAATACGGCCTAGTTGCGTCGGCGTCTTACACAGTGTCAAGTGATTAGTGGTCTGGTTTGTCGGTGGGAGACATTGGTAGCTTCCCAAAATACGGCCTAGTTGCGTCGGCGTCTTACACAGTGTCAAGTGATTAGTGGTATGGTTTGTCGGTGGGAGACTTTGGTAGCTTCCCAAAATACGGCCTAGTTGCGTCGCCGTCTTACACAGTGTCAAGTGATTAGTGGTATGGGTTGTCGGTGGGAGACTTTGGTAGCTTCCCAAAATACGGCCTAGTTGCGTCGGCGTCTTACACAGTGTCAAGTGATTAGTGGTATGGTTTGTCGGTGGGAGACTTTGGTAGCTTCCCAAAATACGGCCTAGTTGCGTTGCGTCAGCGTCTTACACAGTGTCAAGTGATTAGTGGTCTGGTTTGTCGGTGGGAGACATTAGTAGCTTCCCAAAATGCGGCCTAGTTGCGTCGGCGTCTTACACAGTGTCAAGTGTTTAGTGGTATGGTTTGTCGGTGGGAGACTTTGGTAGCTTCCCAAAATACGGCCTAGTTGCGTCGGCGTCTTACACAGTGTCAAGTGATTAGTGGTCTGGTTTGTCGGTGGGAGACATTGGTAGCTTCCCAAAATACGGCCTAGTTGCGTCGGCGTCTTACACAGTGTCAAGTGATTAGTGGTATGGTTTGTCGGTGGGAGACTTTGGTAGCTTCCCTAAATACGGCCTAGTTGCGTCGGCGTCTTACACAGTGTCAAGTGATTAGTGGTATGGTTTGTCGGTGGGAGAATTTGGTAGCTTCCCAAAATACGGCCTAGTTGCGTCGGCGTCTTACACAGTGTCAAGTGATTAGTGGTATGGTTTGTCGGTGGGAGACTTTGGTAGCTTCCCAAAATACGGCCTAGTTGCGTCGGTGTCTTACACAGTGTCAAGTGATTAGTGGTATGGTTTGTCGGTGGGAGACTTTGGTAGCTTTCCAAAATACGGCCTAGTTGCGTCGGCGTCTTACACAGTGTCAAGTGTTTAGTGGTATGGTTTGTAGGTGGGAGACTTTGGTAGCTTCCCAAAATACGGCCTAGTTGCGTCGGCGTCTTAAACAGTGTCAAGTGATTAGTGGTATGGTTTGTCGGTGGGAGACTTTGGTAGCTTCCCAAAATACGGCCTAGTTGCGTCGGCGTCTTAAACAGTGTCAAGTGATTAGTGGTATGGTTTGTCGGTGGGAGACTTTGGTAGCTTCCCAATATACGGCCTAGTTGCGTCGGCGTCTTACACAGTGTCAAGTGATTAGTGGTATGGATTGTCGGTGGGAGACTTTGGTAGCTTCCCAAAATACGTCCGAGTTGCGTCGGCGTCTTACACAGTGTCAAGTGATTAGTGGTATGGTTTGTCGGTGGGAGACTTTGGTAGCTTCCCAAAATACGGCCTAGTTGCGTCGGCGTCTTACACAGTGTCAAGTGATTAGTGGTATAGTTTGTCGGTGGGAGACTTTGGTAGCTTCCCAAAATACGGCCTAGTTGCGTCGGCGTCTTACACAGTGTCAAGTGATTAGTGGTATGGTTTGTCGGTGGGAGACTTTGGTAGCTTCCCAAAATACGGCCTAGTTGCGTCGGCGTCTTAAACAGTGTCAAGTGATTAGTGGTACGGTTTGTCGGTGGGAGACTTTGGTAGCTTCCCAAAATACACCCTAGTTGCGTCGGCGTCTTAAACAGTGTCAAGTGATTAGTGGTATGGTTTGTCGGTGGGAGACTTTGGTAGCTTCCCAAATACGGCCTAGTTGCGTCGGCGTCTTAAACAGTGTCAAGTGATTAGTGGTATGGTTTGTCGGTGGGAGACTTTGGTAGCTTCCCAAAATACGGCCTAGTTGCGTCGGCGTCTTACACAGTGTCAAGTGATTAGTGGTATGGTTTGTCGGTGGGAGACTTTGGTAGCTTCCCAAAATACGGCCTAGTTGCGTCGGCGTCTTACACAGTGTCAAGTGATTAGTGGTATGGTTTGTCGGTGGGAGACTTTGGTAGCTTCCCAAAATACGGCCTAGTTGCGTCGGCGTCTTACACAGTGTCAAGTGATTAGTGGTATGGGTTGTCGGTGGGAGACTTTGGTAGCTTCCCAAAATACGGCCTAGTTGCGTCGGCGTCTTAAAAAGTGTCAAGTGATTAGTGGTATGGTTTATCGGTGGGAGACTTTGGTAGCTTCCCAAAATACGGCCTAGTTGCGTCGGCGTCTTAAACAGTGTCAAGTGATTAGTGGTATGGTTTGTCGGTGGGAGACTTTGGTAGCTTCCCAAAATACGGCCTAGTTGCGTCGGCATCTTACACAGTGTCAAGTGATTAGTGGTATGGTTTGTCGGTGGGAGACTTTGGTAGCTTCCCAAAATACGGCCTAGTTGCGTCGGCGTCTTAAACAGTGTCAAGTGATTAGTGGTATGGTTTGTCGGTGGGAGACTTTGGTAGCTTCCCAAAATACGGCCTAGTTGCGTCGGCGTCTTAAACAGTGCCAAGTGATTAGTGGTATGGTTTGTCGGTGGGAGACTTTGGTAGCTTCCCAAAATACGGCCTAGTTGCGTCGGCGTCTTAAACAGTGTCAAGTGATTAGTGGTATGGTTTGTCGGTGGGAGACTTTGGTAGATTCCCAAAATACGGCCTAGTTGCGTCGGCGTCTTACACAGTGTCAAGTGATTAGTGGTATAGTTTGTCGGTGGGAGACTTTGGTAGCTTCCCAAAATACGACCTAGTTGCGTCGGCGTCTTAAACAGTGTCAAGTGATTAGTGGTATGGTTTGTCGGTGGGAGACTTTGGTAGCTTCCCAAAATACGGCCTAGTTGCGTCGGCGTCTTACACAGTGTCAAGTGATTAGTGGTATGGTTTGTCGGTGGGAGACTTTGGTAGCTTCCCAAAATACGGCCTAGTTGCGTCGGCGTCTTAAACAGTGTCAAGTGATTAGTGGTATGGTTTGTCGGTGGGAGACTTTGGTAGCTTCCCAAAATACGGCCTAGTTGCGTCGGCGTCTTACACAGTGTCAAGTGATTAGTGGTATGGTTTGTCGGTGGGAGACTTTGGTAGCTTCCCAAAATACGGCCTAGTTGCGTCGGCGTCTTAAACAGTGTCAAGTGATTAGTGGTATGGTTTGTCGGTGGGAGACTTTGGTAGCTTCCCAAAATACGACCTAGTTGCGTCGGCGTCTTACACAGTGTCAAGTGATTAGTGGTATGGTTTGTCGGTGGGAGACTTTGGTAGCTTCCCAAAATACGGCCTAGTTGCGTCGGCGTCTTACACAGTGTCAAGTGATTAGTGGTATGGTTTGTCGGTGGGAGACTTTGGTAGCTTCCCAAAATACGGCCTAGTTGCGTCGGCGTCTTACACAGTGTCAAGTGATTAGTGGTATGGTTTGTCGGTGGGAGACTTTGGTAGCTTCCCAAAATACGGCCTAGTTGCGTCGGCGTCTTAAACAGTGTCAAGTGATTAGTGGTATGGTTTGTCGGTGGGAGACTTTGGTAGCTTCCCAAAATACGGCCTAGTTGCGTCGGCGTCTTAAACAGTGTCAAGTGATTAGTGGTATGGTTTGTCGGTGGGAGACTTTGGTAGCTTCCCAAAATACGGCCTAGTTGCGTCGGCGTCTTACACAGTGTCAAGTGATTAGTGGTATGGTTTGTCGGTGGGAGACTTTGGTAGCTTCCCAAAATACGGCCTAGTTGCGTCGGCGTCTTAAACAGTGTCAAGTGATTAGTGGTATGGTTTGTCGGTGGGAGACTTTGGTAGCTTCCCAAAATACGGCCTAGTTGCGTCGGTGTCTTACACAGTGTCAAGTGATTAGTGGTATGGTTTGTCGGTGGGAGACTTTGGTAGCTTCCCAAAAAACGGCCTAGTTGCGTCGGCGTCTTACACAGTGTCAAGTGATTAGTGGTATGGTTTGTCGGTGGGAGACTTTGTAGCTTCCCAAAATACGGCCTAGTTGCGTCGGCGTCTTACACAGAGATCAAGTGATTAATATCAATGCAAACTCGAATGTCCAGATTGTAAATACATAATTTTCTGACATAATATGTTTGTTTGTTGCTATTTACAATTGTCATAGTAGATATTCTGTTTTTACACAACGGAAATAATCACACTTAGAGCTAATTGAGGCAATCTGGCAGTTACGAAAAACTTGCAAGTTGCAGAGGTTCCCAAGATAACAATATATAGCTAGAATAAATTTGAAATTGTATTCTTACATTCGAGTCAAAATTTGAGGTGTTATAGAGGTATAAATATAAAAACAAAAACACTAACGTTTAATTGCATTTTACCAAACTCCTAAAATCTCAATCTTTTAAAATCTTTCTAAAGGTTTAGAGGCTAAAATCTTGGTGTGTTATTAGAGTAATCACTTGTGTGACAAGAAGTATTTTGATATTAAGTATAATATAAACATGATGAATGTTGTCTATTTGGTTAGAGAGGATCTTCAATTTTACGAAATTTGTGGAGGTTTTAAAGAATAATCCTGAGACCATTGAGTTTGCCGAAGTATGGAACTGTGTTACATCTAACCATAGTTATGTTGTATATTATGCAGGAAATGGCCAAAGATGCATAACGATTACATTTATACGGTATTCATAAATATGACTTCCATGAGCTAGTTTTCTTCAAATAGAAAATCAATGAAATCACTTTGTTTCCTCCTTTGCATCACAAGAGGGGCCTTCAGGGTACAGTCAGTTTCTGTAATTTAATTTACAGCTATGTTTTATTAATGCAAAATATCACATTAATCAGTCTAAACATAATTTAAAATTGTACCAACATCATAGGTAAGAAACAGTAACATTTAATATGTAAAGGAGCTATATTAATTTTGATTTTAAGTTTGTTTTAAGGTCATCCAAATATGTTTCACATAACGATCCCGTTAATTATAACGCTATTTATCATTTGATAATGTGAAGTTAAAAATGAATTGTGTATATAGATCGATGTGATATGGTATAGGTTACTTCAGCAAAGAGAGGTCCGTCAGGTAAATTGAACCTGTTTCCCGCGACACCAATGTTCAGTTTTAAAGTATCTACATGTAAAAAAAATCTAAAAATATTTCTGTACTGAACTAGTTTCTCATTAGTAAACAATTACTGCGAGGAATACCAACTAGAGAACTCTGTTTCTTAGAGCTCGAGTAATGACTTTGTTATTAAAATTACGTACAACTAATTGGTCGATGAAGTCTAGTTGGAATAATTGCTTTGATGTAGGCAATTTCATTCCAGGGGCCAACACGTTTCTATTTCGGAGGTCAGAGGAATTACCCTCAGCATATTTTACAATCTTTAATCTAATCTAATAGTTAAATCTTTAATTGTAATTTTACCTATTTAGAGTAAAAGTCACTTTTTATTGATACTATAAACAACACTGTTTTACTGCAACTTTATTCTTTAACTCTTTTGTAGTACATAAAAGAGAGTTAATAAATTCAAAATAAAAGAATATACTACACGATTTAGTTGTTATAACACCAAATTAGGATATTTAATCGTGAAATAAATTTAAAATCGTCAATTAATTGTCTTGAACTATTGGGTACACAACAACACATTCTATTTTTGTAAACTATATTGATGGCTCGTGAGAGAGAAAACGTGCTTACAGCGCATTCTGTTGGCGAATGGTTCAACTACGTAACAGACTCGAATCTCACAGTACAGCGTGGCGTCATAGAGAATGTTCTGTAACAATTTTTAGGTTAGCTCAATTTCACCCGGAGAAGAGCATATCCATGCATGACGTCATCTCTCCAGCTGATGATTCGAACTTTGGATATTCGATAGTGATTATTTCGGGATACTAAAATAGTTACAGCTATCGAAACGTGGACCTTCCCTTCCCGATCCCAAACCGAAAACCGAGCGATGTATATAATAGTATTGCGCTATTAATTATCATTGAGCCTGTAACATCGTATCTATCTCACACACGTAATAATTAATGGCATCATTCCTTCAAACCCAAACCGAGCGATGTATATAATAGTATTGCGCTATTAATTATCATTGAGCCTGTAACATCGTATCTATCTCACACACGTAATAATTAATGGCATCATTCCTTCAAACCCAAACCGAGCGATGTATATAATAGTATTGCGCTATTAATTATCATTGAGCCTGTAACATCGTATCTATCTCACACACGTAATAATTAATGGCATCATTCCTTCAAACCCAAACCGAGCGATGTATATAATAGTATTGCGCTATTAATTATCATTGAGCCTGTAACATCGTATCTATCTCACACACGTAATAATTAATGGCATCATTCCTTCAAACCCAAACCGAGCGATGTATATAATAGTATTGCGCTATTAATTATCATTGAGCCTGTAACATCGTATCTATCTCACACACGTAATAATTAATGGCATCATTCCTTCAAACCCAAACCGAGCGATGTATATAATAGTATTGCGCTATTAATTATCATTGAGCCTGTAACATCGTATCTATCTCACACACGTAATAATTAATGGCATCATTCCTTCAAACCCAAACCGAGCGATGTATATAATAGTATTGCGCTATTAATTATCATTGAGCCTGTAACATCGTATCTATCTCACACACGTAATAATTAATGGCATCATTCCTTCAAACCCAAACCGAGCGATGTATATAATAGTATTGCGCTATTAATTATCATTGAGCCTGTAACATCGTATCTATCTCACACACGTAATAATTAATGGCATCATTCCTTCAAACCCAAACCGAGCGATGTATATAATAGTATTGCGCTATTAATTATCATTGAGCCTGTAACATCGTATCTATCTCACACACGTAATAATTAATGGCATCATTCCTTCAAACCCATCTTCAAATATAAGCCCTAGTTTCGTCGGCACCCAATGAAAGTGACATATGATTTTACATAAGTATAGGCCTATGGAATAAAAGTTATTGCCAATTTGTAGTTGATACGGTAACTTCAACAATTCCAATACATCTATCTTATATCTGTTGTGGCGTAGTATTAATTAAATAAGGTAATGATAATTATAATTTTTAACATATGAATGTTTAATTATTATTATTTCTATCCTTCTCTATTAACTTGAAATTTGTTGGCAGGGAGGACTAAAACGGGTAGACCTAACGAACGTACAAGCAGTAACTCTCAAACACTATTAAGGATGGTAACAGTAAAATTATAAAGAAATTATTTAGTTTTTCAAAAGTAAAACATAAGGCTACTTATTTTAATTTTAAAATTATCTTCCAATAATTTAGGCAATTATATAGGCCTATCCACGAGCCATTTATAGACGACGGATAGAAAAATCAAATAACAAGTATGTTATAATAAATATAAGGTCTATCACATGCTATTCGTAAAACTTTTAAAAGGTAAGACAGACTATCGACAAAGTACACAAAATAAGGTGGGTTGTGGATATTGTGCTATTTACATTTCCTCCTTCAAAGAAACTATAATAGATTATAATATACGTCAAGTACATCTCGCTAGACTAAAGATTAGTGTTTTAGACTTTGGTTTAAAATTGGTCACAGGTTTAATAGGTTAGGTTTAATGAGCACGTAATTTTGTTCACATTCACAACTAAAGAATTATCCTCTTCCGACTCCATGACTTAAATCATCAAAGAAATATTTCGAGGAACAGAACATGGAAGTTGAAGTTAAAACGATTACTCAGACGATTTAAACTCGGAAAGTCGCAAAGCATGAAGTATCGATAGACGATATCAAGCGAAACCGTATTAGAAGTCATTACGTCATAGAATCCGGGTGCTCCGGGTGAAATTGTGCTCACCCAGTTTTTAAGCAATTGAGTTCTAACAATAGAATAATTAAAAATAGTACTATCTTTACAAATAGTTTAAGATAATAGTTAGGATTAAGATTTAAAATTTGTTAAAGATAATTTGTGGTTTATTGTTGGTGGAGGTTAATATTAAAAAATTAAACTGCTTGTTATAGTTGTCTTATAGCTTATGCAACAGCTAACCACTATTTACAATCATAACCACTGTTTACCAATTTAGAACTGGCTACAGTGACCATATGCTATTAATTCCTACGTAATGAAATTAATTCTAATATCAATAGTAAAAGATTAACAGCATGTGGTCACTATAATCAGTTCTAAAGTACTGGTAAATAGTTAGCCAAATGTGGTTGTAAATAGTGGTTAGCAGAGTATAGGCGCTTAGATTAAGTAGCAACTAATCTCGAGTATAGTTTAAAGTTAAATGTACAAAACCTCAGTTTGAGTGGATTAAACAAAGCACAAGGTGAATTAATTAAGATCATAATACAGGTATATCACTTAAGGTGTCTTAAACAAATTACTAATAATGTACGGATTGACCTAGAAGCATGAAACAAGATGATTATCCACTAAATAAATCTCTTTAAAAGGAACATTAAAATAGTCATTATCTGTCATGGATGGCCAATACTGTGGATTAAGTTTAAGCAACACCATGGATTTTCTTAACAAATACACAAATATAGTTTGTTTAGTTTCAAATTCATTATTTGCAATATGTTGAGATTTACTTTATTATGCCTTATAATGATTGTTGTTACATACAAATTTTATGATTTAGAAATTGTTATGTATCAAACGTAAAAACAAGAAAACAAGTGTAAGTTAAATGGAGAGTATACTTCTTAAGGGTTTAATTGATTCCTACCTACTTCCAATTCAAGCAAAACTTGTACCAAAACCTCATTTTTATTTACCCATGTAAAACACTTTGGATATAAACTCCACGTTATCTGCTTCTAATGAAAGAGATGGTAAGCAATTGGTAATTCCTCAAGATGTTTGTAAAAATAACATGTTTTGTTTTCCTATATGGAGTTTTTTTACTTTGAAGGGTATTTATGCTCTATATACGGTATATATATATATATATATATATATATATATATATATATATATATGTATATATATATGTCTCCGTGAATGCGATAACTTGAGTAAAAAACGTCCGATTTCGAAGAAATTTGGCTCAAATGTGTAAAGTAACATTCATGACTTTAAGTTCGAAAACCAAAAAATCGGACCTTGGAAAGGGGGTTTTAAATTTTCCAAAAAACATTTTTTTGCATTTTTCAACCTAAAATTTTTAAAACACTCAATTTTGGTTTTGACCATGTTATAGAGCTTTAAAAAAATCAAATAATATAGTAATTTGAATTATTAACCTAGGTTAAGTGGTTGCGGAAAAAATCCAAAAAAACCTGCTCATAAAATCTCCCATGTTAATCTTATGAGGAAAAGGTTTTTGGCTTTTCCTCAGTTAATTTTACTTTAATCTTAACATTTGCTTTTACCAATCACTTCAGCTCCACAAAACAATCATTTTGGTGTTTAAATTGCGATTCTACGTCCAACCGTTGCAGAGATATTCAAAGTGCTAAACTCAGTACGTTGTCCAATGTTATCCTCATGGAGAATAAATAAAATCTGATATCTCGATTATTTATGAATGTATATTGATGAAACTTGGTATGTGGCTTCATGTTGTACTGGTATATTGATATTTTCACACAAAATAAATTTGTTGTTGATTATCCCCGTAGCAGCTAACCTGCATACTCAGTCCTAATGTTATTCTTATGGAGAATATGTAAAGTTTTATATCTCCCTTAATTATGAACATAAATTAATAAAACTTGGTAATGTAGCTTCACCTGGTTCAGTTATATTGATAATTGCATAAAAACTCATTTCTTATCTTCCTCGTTGCAGCAAACCTGCGTACTCAGTCCTAATGTTATTTTTATGGAGAATAAATAAAATTTTATAAATCACTCATTTATAAATGTATTTTTGTGAAACTTGGTAAGTGGCTTTATGTAGGAGTGAGAAACATATAAATGCATTGTAAATTCGCTGAATACGCAGGTTTGCTGCGACGGGGGTATTATTTCATAAAACCATTAACTTTAAAGTGTGTTTACTGATCACCATTACAACAAATAAACAAATTAGTATTTTGTAATATTATACTAACTCTATTGATTTGCAAAGGAAATTGAAATTTGTATTTAGTGATAAACGCAATACGTTGTTCAATGTTACTATGGTGGGGGGGGGCATAGGCGTAATTTCAGCATTTTGATTGGGGGGGGCAGGGTTGTCCATGGCACATCCTCCTATTATACGAAATGTTATACCCCCCCCCCAAATCACCATTCCCGTTGAAAATTCGACAGTGTGGCTGGACAAAAATAAGATACCGACACACGCACACAAACGCACAAACGAGAGCACACATAATTATACCGGCGGCTCTTCCGCTCTTTTAGTCCCTTCCTTCCTATATAGTACTAGTGTACGCCAGTCGATCAAGCTGACAACTTTTCATTTCATGAGTAAAATTCTTGATCAATACACTTTGTTAAATTAAAACAACTAGTTATCCTATTGCTCTAATCCGAGCAAGTTTGTACCCAACGAAAGGTTTCTTCAGTTGTAAACAAACATAAGAAAACATCTTATATTAAAACGGATGATAACAATGTACTTTCAATCTACACGTAGTTTAGACTTCCGCCGTCGGATAGTGCCACTGTTCCGAAAATTCAGCCCTTTACTGTGTTTAAGTATGCCCTTTCTTCTGAGACGTAGTGGCAAATCTACGTAAAAACACTTTTAATTTGGTACCTCAAACGTTAAAATCCGTCCAGCCGTTATCGAGATATGACTGTGAAGAAAAAAACCCTAGCGTATTAATAAATAGGATAACAGACTAGCAGACTAACAGTATTTTTATTGTTCTTTGATGTATCATAGAAACGTGCGTTTCGTTTACGAACAAGTTACTTGCTACTGTAACAATTATATTATAATATTACTAAAAAAATACATAGTGTATTTACAGTATATTTGTATGTTTAGTTTACAATAACCTTTTTTTGTTTGTTTTACACTATCTTCTAAAAAAACAATCTCGTGCAGGCCGGGCGTCACTCCAAAGTCTCGGTAAAAGTTAATGTTATAAACTTTTACCGAGCGATGGACTTATTATTTATATCGATCTGGGACTTTTCCTGTATCGATGTTGAAAAATACTCTGTTCTATTATTAACACTATCAAACTATAAGTAAAGATAAAATAAACATCGATCGAAAAGTACAGTTAGTGCTATAACGAAAATCTGTAGAATATTTTTTTTTAATTGCCTAACACATATTTCAAGTAAATTGTTATAGCGCTTACCCCCCTCCTATGCAGAAGGAACGAACGGATAAAAATATCTCTTCCATGAACACTGTACTCTCTTCAAATTGTACTGTAGGCGCTTGTTTGTAATTTTAAAATAAATAAGCTTACATACGAAATAGTAAATTCAGCTATAAGTGTTATTTATTATATTATTGTTTTGAATGGAAAACTAATCTTGGCCGTTCATTAAGAATTTTGTTTTGCAAAATAATTCTTTTGTAGGCTTGTTATTTGTATACGACAAGCAATTCCAGAAAAATAACTATAATCATCGACATATTAAAAGAACTGCAAAAGGATTTAAGTTTATCTAATTGCCTTTGAAATATTAATTACAATCTAAAGTAGTTTGATTATACTAAACATTAATGTTTATTAAGTTACCTTTGGAATCCTATTAGATGAATTAACAATAAATGTCATAATTCAATTAAGTAAACGATAACTAGAAGTGATCTCTTGAAACGTAAAGAAACGACTGATTTGAATCCGAGGACGAGAATGATGGGAAGCTAATTGAAAGTAGAAAGAAGTATTTATTTTATCTGGTAAGTCGAGAAGTAACAAATTTGGATTAATATATCCATCTAACAATGAACAAGAGAAAACCGGAAGGTTATTGTTACGTTGTCCGCACAACCGACTCGGCGACCCGTTACCAAGAAATCTGTCGATCGCCACGGGAAAAAGTCAGACTACAGTTTATGATCTCCATCGATTTGTATCAAATTATCACTGACTATTTAACTACTACAACAACTAAGTTATATTCAGCTATTTATAAACTATGGAGAGCTTGCCAAATGGACAGAAAACGGTCCGCGCATTGTTAGGCTATACCAAAAGTGTAGGACACGGCAAAACTGAGTAATCCCGAGCGGTGAGCGCGTTGTCGTTTATACACTCCTGTACATCTTAATAATAATAAAACTACAATAAGACTTATATATTCCTTTTCTGCATGAATATCCGCATCCAACAGTGTAAATATATTTTAGTTTAAAGTTATGTGTAATTTTTAATAGTGAAATATTAGAGAGTTATAACAGCATGACATGAAAAAGTCAGTGAGCGAGAACTTTTTTTAGTTTTGAGGTAAAAACAAAATCCCAGCGAGAAATTTGTGACTAGCTAGATGATTTTAAATTTTCAGTCAAAACAATTTTTGATGGAACTTATAGTTTGTTCAATAATCCGATGTAAATAACAGCTATGTTCAGTTCTACGCGCGCCGCCGCGCCGTCGTCGGCGTCGTCGCGGACCACGGCTCCACGCTGTTCAACCACATTTTAGTTAGTTCACCTAGAAAATATTAACTAAGTACATTTTACTCCATATTGTATTGAGATTATTGTCTTTTAACATAGCTTTCAATTTGATACAAAATTCAGTTATCGAGATGTAATAGGGCTCACGAGGAATCTTACAATTTGATATGTAAAGTAAATTAGGCAGTAAATAGCAAGAGACCTTTTTGTTGGAATGAATAAAACATTATATGGTAAGATAAACATATCTGATTAGTGATTATATTTTATTAGTGATTATATTTGATTAAAAAATCCTCGTGCCGTTAAACCTGAGCACGCGTCGCGAATAGCCCATGACGCTGAACTGAGCGCTGCGACGAGTCTTACACATTGAGATGTGACCTTGAGCCCGGCCAGACCGAATTTTGGTCCATCCCGACCATGAGTGTGAGCTCTCCATGGTTTCTACCTCGCTGGTTACAATAAATAATTTCCCGTTACAAAATTATAATACCCCCGTCGCAGCAAACCTGCGTACTCAGCGAATTTCCAATGCATATATATGTGACTCACTACTACATAGAGCTACTTACCAAGTTTCACAAAAATACATCCATAAATAAGTGATATATAGCATTTTATTTATTCTCCCTAAGAATAACATTAGGGTTGAGGACGCAGGTTTGCTGCAACGAGGAAGATAAGTAATATATTTTTTTGCAATTATCAATATAACTTAACCAGGTGAAGCTATATACCAAGTTTTATTAATTTAGGTTCATAATTAAGGGAGATATACAACTTTACTTATTCTCCATATGAATAATATGGGGGCCGAGTATGCAGGTTTGCTGCTACGGGGACTATGAACAAAAAACTTGTTTTTTGTGCTAGTATCAATATACCACAACTAGTTGAAGCCACATACCAAGTTTCAACAATATACATTCAAAAATAATCGAGATATAGAATTTTATTTATTCTCCATAAGGATCACATTGGACAACGTACTGTGTTTAGCACTTTGAATATCTCAGCAACGGTTGGACGTAGAACAACGATTAAAACATCAAAATGTTTGTTTTGTTGAGCTAAACACATTAATAAACAGAAATGTGAAGTTTTTAGTAAAACTATCTGAGAAAAATCTAAAAACCTTTTTCCCATAAGATTAACATGGGACACGTTTTTTTGGATTTTCTCCGCAACCACTTAACCTAGGTTAATGATTCAATACTAAATTATTTGTTTTTAAGCTTTATAAAATGGCCATAACCAAAATTGAGTGTTTTTAACATTTTGGGGTCAAATTTGCAAAAAACTGATTTTTGGAAAATTGTAAACCCCCATAAAACCCCCTTCCCATAATGCGATCGATCTGGTTTTCGAACTTAAAGTCATAAATGCTACTCTCCACATTTTTGCCAAATTTTATCAAAATCGGGTGTTTCTTTCAAAAGTTATCGCGGTAACGGACACACACACACACACACACACACACACACACACACACACACACACACACACACATATATATATATATATATATATACATATATAAATTTGAACTAATAGTGTTTTTGGCATCTGGGGACCTCAAAACGAAAAGTTATCATGGTCTCGGGCTTAAGTCTTTCCACAGACAAGGGAATCTATAGATTCGTTTCTCTGTGGTCTTACCATGCCACCTACCGTAATAGCTTCTTCCCTATAGGGGAAATTCGCTAAAAACAAACTCTTATTTCTAAAAATAGCCAACATTTATGTCTTATTAATTACAAAATACTTAATTGTAATCGTATTTTTCATACACTTTAACTTTTTTAACTTCCCCTAAATTATTGGACTGCCCCCCGTGCTCCCCCCTGAATTACACCTATGGGGAAGATAAAAACAATTACGATTTTTCTCTTATTTCCTGATAAATGTTTGATTACAACTTGGTCAATACAGCATTGACCAATAAAGGATATTCGGAATATGTTGTCACCAAACCCTGGAGGGGAAGGAGGGGAAATTTCTCCTCTTGAAACCCCTGTGAGCAGCAAGTGGTAATGCAGTGCCTGAAAAAAGGGATTTTGGAGGATATTTCTGAAAAACGTTTATTACAATATTTTTAAATACATGCTACAGGACTTTGTATTCTATATTTAACAAATATAAGGTTATTTACTGACTGAATTTAAACTAATCGGACAAATTATTTGTCAGTTTTCTGATACCGTTTATTTTAAATTGTTGAAACCCTAAATTGAATATAATATTGGTGTAAATCGAGAAGTAGTCAGAAATCACAATTATGTTCTGTTTTACATGTTAATATTTGTTGTTTTGCTAAAATTTGGCAAAAATTTCAGCCAAAATTTGTAATCCTTATTTCTGCTATTATTTCTTCCGACTCACGATGCTGAGTGGCATGTGACTAGAAATGTCACGGTTATTTGGTCGTATGGCATTCAGCCTCAAACTCTATTACGACTGAAACGTTTACGACGTTATCCTTAAGAAGAAAAAGCTAATTGCAAAACTTACGACTTTACACTTCTAAATTCCCCATGGAAGTTCATATACGCAATTGAACAGCCTGTCCCCCAACCATTTAAAACATATTGGTCATGGTTTTAGCAGGTGAAACTACCAAGTAATACAATCACAAAAGTTTTCTGTGTGTTTTTTTTCACAGAAACCTTACTTAAAACCTTGTTTAAATTTTAAAGTGACAATATAGACAATATATATATAATAGTATAGACAATAGTTTAGACAGTATATATATATATAAATAACTTTTTTATTAGCATATTACATGTTGTTATTACTTACGGAATGTAATAAAAGACGTCTTACAACACTTAAGATATATTTACACTTATACTGATTCACATACAGACGGTAAACATGTATAAAAGATGGTACTAGGCTATCGATTTCGACCAGTCACACCAGTCATCATCAGGCCAAATCTTATTGGCCTGATGATGACTGGTGTGACTGGTCGAAATCGATAGCCTAGTACCATCTTTTATATATGTTTATCGTCTGTATGTGAATCAGTATAAGTGTGAATATATCTTAAGTGTTGTAAGACGTCTTTTATTACATTCCGTATATGTATATATATATATATATATATATAGTAGTACCAGAATATATAAACTAGAATATAGAAATATAGACTTAGTATATAGAAATTTCGACTATTGCAGTCCAAAGACGGGCTATTTTTCTGCCGATAACGGCCATATCCCTGCTATTTACTTCTAAATTTGAGATTTCTTTACTATCTATAATTCAATCCTTAAATACGATACACCTCACAATCATTAACTTGTCTGACAATGTTGTACCTTTTCTACATCTGTTGCATTATTTTTAGTTATTTTAATATTTAACATTAAATGGAGTTTTTATAAAAGATATGCGTTTTAATAATCCCTGAATCCAAAAGTTTTTTTTGAGGTAATATTTATTTGTCTGTATACTAATGACCTGATTTTGATTAAATTTGGTATTTAATTTTGAATTAAAATGTAATTTTTGAATTTTTAGCGAATTTCCCCTATAGGGAAGAAGCTATTACCGTAGGTCCCATGGTAAGACTTAAGCCCGAGACCATGACAACATTTTTTTTTTAGGTCCCCAGATGACTAAAACACTATTCGTTCAAATTTATATATATATGTGTATATATATATATATATATATATATATATATATGTGTGTGTGTCCGTGAATGCGATAACTTGAGTAAAAAACGTCCGATTTCGATGAAATTTGGCTCAAATGTGTAAAGTGACATTTATGACTTTAAGTTCGAAAACCAGAAAAATCGGGCCATGGGAAGGGGGTTTTATGGGGGTTTTAAATTTTCCAAAAATCAGTTTTTTGCATTTTTTACCCTAAAATTTTTAAAACACTTAATTTTGGTTTAGACCATGTTAAAGAGCTTAAAAAAACAAATAATATGGTATTTTGAATTATTAAGCTAGGTTAAGTGGTTGCGGAGAAAATCCAAAAAAACCTGCTCATAAAATCTCCTATGTTATTCTTATGGGAAAAAGGTTTTTGGCTTTTCCTAAGTTAATTTTAATGTAAACTTCACATTTGCTTTTACCAATCAACTCAGCTCCACAAAACAATCATTTTGGTGTTTAAACTGTGATTCTAAGTCCAACCGTTGCAGAGATATTCAAAGTGCTAAACACAGAACGTTGTCCAATGTTATCCTTATGGAGAATAAATAAAATTTGATATCTCCATTATTAATGAATGTATATTGATGAAACTTGGCACGTGGGGTCACGTAGTACTGGTATATTGATATTTGCACAAAAAAATAGATTTTTTGTTGATTATCCCTGTAGCAGCGAACCTGCATACTCAGCCCCCATGTTATTCTTATGGAGGATAAGTAAAATGTAATGACTCCCTTAATTATGAACATAAATTAATAAAACTTGGTATGTGGCTTCACCTTGTTGAGTTATATTGATATTTGCATAAAAACCCATTTTTTGGTTCCTTGTTGCAGCAAACCTGCTTACTCAGCTCCCATGTTATTCTTATGGAGAATAATTAATATGTTATATAGTGCTTACTTATGATTGAATATTGATTAAACTTGGTATGTGGCTTCACCTAGTTAAATTATATTTATATTTGCATAAAAACCAATTGTTTGTGTTCCTTGTTTCAGCAAACCTATGTGCTCATCACCAATGCTATTCTTATGGAGAATAATTAAAATTGTATATATCGCTTATATATGAATATATTTTTATGAAACTTGGTATGCGGCTTTATATGGTATTAAGACATATATTATGCATTGGAAATTCGCTGAGTACGCAGGTTTGCTGCGACGGGGGTATTGATCTTGAAGTGGTTTGAAGGGTCTTGATTTTTAACGAATTTAAACTACCGCAATTTTGTAATAAAATGTTATAGACATTTAAAACTGATAATGAATTTGTAAACTCTTTAGGTTAATTGCCATACTAAGTTTCATTACTTCATCTTATATTTTTTTAGAGATAAAAGATTTTGTAACAAAACACATAACGACTCACAGACATAAATCTGAAAAGACACATGTTATATTGTATTGTTTGCGAGTTATGACCTGTTGAATTACATGATAAAGTTTGTTCTACTGGTTCCGAGACACTGTATAAAAAATACACGATTTATAAGTACTGTAGTGTCCTAAAGTCTAAGTATTTTATACAAGGAAAATCTTATAAAAGATTTGGGGAATTTTAATATTTTGTTTAATTTAACATTTGGAACGATTGATTTAAAACTTAACATACCCCTGTCGCAGCAAACCTGCGTACTCAGCGAATTTCCACCTCACAAAGCCGCATACCAAGTTTCATAAAAATATATTCACAAATAAGTGATAAATACAATTGTAATTATTCTCCATAAGAATAACATTAGGGATGAGTACGCAGGTTTGTTGCATCAAGGAACACAAAATAATGGGCTTTCATAGAAATATCAATAGAACTCATCTAAGTAAAGTCACATACCAAGTTTCGTTCATATACATTTATAAATAAGCGATATATAACATTTTAATTACTCTCCATAAGAATAACATGGGGACCGAGTAGGTTTGCTGCTACGGGAACCATAAGTGAAAATTTGTTTTTTATCAAGATCGGACCTTTTTTACGAGAGTTACCGTGCTTACGGACACAAATTAATATATATATATATATATATATATATATATATATATATACAAAATTTGAACGAATGTGTTTTTGGAAACTGGGGGCCTCAAAATGAAAAGTTATCATGGTCTCGGGCTTAAGTGTTACCATGCCCTACGTGAATAGATTCTTCCCTATACGGGAAATTTGCTAAAAGATCAATTTAATTGTAATGAACTATACAATCGATTTTTATATTTAAGTTAAACAGTTTTACATACAAACAGTTGCGGTACCAAATCATGTTCCTGATGATAACTAAAGTATACTATTGATTCGTACTCCCAAAAAAACAAGAAAGATAATAAAGTTTTAATATTTTAACTGATAGAATCATAGTCCCAAGTTATCAGCGTCTTGAGTTCTCCCCTCCTTGGTCTATATAAAGAACGTCCATTTAATAAAAAATTATAGTATTTAATAGGGATTTCTTATAGGGTTAAAAGGTTTCTTACGGAAAATTATGTTTTCTCCTCACATTTTAATCGCACATGAACAGTGTATATTTATAGTTTTCTGTGTTTAAGGGAACATAATATGCCCCGATCTTACCAACATAAAACTGTTCCTGTTCATTAGATTTTATTTTTATTAAACATGTGTTAGGAAAATAATTTTTAGGGGAAACCTTAAGCTAGAGGAAATTCTAACTTTACCACATGATTTATACAACTATCTGTCCGTTATACTGAGAATACATGTTTTATTTTTACTGTATCTTAAAGTTCCTGGGGAGTGAGCTGTGCTTGGAGAAGGGGCTGTTGCAGTTAACAGTAAAATCGCACATTAATACCTTACTACGTGGGTTCACTCTGACGGATGACTGGTTGTTTTTAATTATTGATCTTGCCGTTTTCAGATAATTGTGCATGCAAAAAAACGCGCGTGTAAATTTTACTCATAAAAAAGTACGTGAGAAACATCAATATAGTTAATACACTATTACATTTACTTAGCCCTACTAAACCAATTATAAAATATCTATTGACAACTGGAGGTAAAAGAGCCGTTTACAAGATTTATTACATGGATTCAAAGCCGCCGATAAAAAAAATCAGTGAGTGCCTATCGTAAATTCTTATGTAACCTAGAACTTTTTTCCTTCGAGGGTGTGCGTCCCAGGTAAATATTGAATCAAGGTTTTCGGAAAGTGAAAGGGACAAAAACAGACCGCCCTTGTTCCTCCACTACACCCTGTCGTCGGAGCCTTCGGTAGCTTCTTTCTTCATTGATTTATGGCGGTGATTGATAGTGAATGTTTTTTTACTCGATGGCCTCTAGTCTTACATTTTTTTAACTCTGGGAACGAATAAGCTAAATGGTAGGCAAGATTAAATACATCGTGTAATCATAAAATGCGTTTATTTTGTTAAGGTAGTCAGTTATATATTGAGACATTAAGGAAGCTACTGTACTACCGAGTTGCTATTTATTAACACTTAAAGTTATTTCCATATGCGAGACAATTTTCCATATTGAACCATGATAATAAACCATGATATTTTAAGTTGAAGCAACTTAACTAATAAACCTATATACTGCTTGCAGACACATAAAACAATAAAGCTTTACGCATCTGTATAAGTGTATATAAAGGGACAGCAGGGTTGGTAAAGTGGAGAGAATTTTGAATAGCATTTTTACAATATTTTAAAATTATATCCCAATAGTAATATCAATATAAAAAAATCTAGTTAACATGATTAAAATTGATAGGAATATGTTATGAAGTTTTTGTTTTATATTAACATGCAATTATTGGTGATAACTATTACATATTAGCTATCTGTCAGAGAAAAGGATGAGCCTATGGGGCAATACATATAATATGCAGGAACATTAGGTAGTATTCTGATGTTCATACCGTCAGCCCCGGCCTAAGTTGCTCTCTTCACACGACTAGACTTCTAAACCTTCCCATCCATGCCACTAGGCATTGTAACCCAGAAAATCTAAATTCGCCAGCCTCCAGAATTGGCATTCGGCATCTTTGATGCAATAAATCAAAGTTGGGCCCTCCGCCACCCTTTGTGTGCCGACGCCTGTCCTTGACGCGCCCCCGAGTAAAAGTGAAAATCGGCACCCGGGGCCTTGAGCTGCCAGGGGCCATAAAACACTAAGGTCGCAAAAATGAAAATAGGCTTAGAAAGGGGTCTCTGTGAGCTAACGGGGCCCCCCATATAAAACGGACAGGGATGCGTGGAAAATCAGGTCACTAAAGCATTATAAACCTTTCCTATTGCGAAGTTTGCGAAATTTTAAGAAGGGTACTTCTACACAATTAGACGTAACTCTTAAAGTGAAGGCTGTCAGTCAGTAAATTGTTTGTTAAGCATTTTTCAAAAGGAACTTTTAGCATAGTTTGATCCTTATCATGAGAGGTTTGGTTGTAATGTGTAAACTATACAGAGTCAATTATAGCCTCTTGTCTACAAACAAACATTGTATTTAGACGTCTGAAATGCTGTTATAAATTAATATGACTACGATACATTGATTGTACAGTGCTAACTAACTTTTTTAAAGTAGCAATATGAACTTCTGCCACTTTAAAATCTACCCTTGAAATGCAGCTAGAAGTTGGACTATATGATTTGATTTGATTGTTATAAAATAGACGGCTACGATGTCATCATACAGTATAAACAACCATATTGTCCGATCTTATTATGAATATCACGACTCACCATCGAAACTAAATTAAAATGCCCCAGTTGCCGTAAATTGGCGTATCAGCAAATATCTAATGGAATTAATTTAACAAAGTTGCTGACTAACTGAAACAATTTTAACTTAGTAAAGTATTAATAGATTTTTACCAATAGAGAGAGGGCGGGCTAGGAATACTATTTCTGATTATAACATTGAAATTAAATTGTTTTAATCAACTAGTTTTCTCCTACTGTAGATTTTACCACAACCACATTCAACCACGTAAGTTATATTAATACTAATTTTATTAATTATTAATTAAATATGTTCTACAGAAATAACCAACAGAGATGATGAAGATGATAATGACTTGTTATTTTATGTTTACCACTCTCAATATATCCGTAATCAATTTATTTGGCTTAACATAGAGATACTAATTGTTCAGTTTTTGCCTAATTGGCTACTCCAGTCTTCCCCATAACTTTAATGTATATTCTAGTTAGTACTTCAACCAGCCATAACAAGCTTATAACATTAAGGTTGGGCACTCTATCTTGATGGATATAATCTCTGAATGAATCCACATGTTAAAACCTTTTACTTGGCTGTTGTTAAAAATTTGCTTGACATTCCACAAACTCACTTTATTTGTGTTCAAATTCCTAAATTTTTAGACTATATTTTGTATTGTATAGTTAAATAATTTATTTTTAAGTTTTATTTCATGCACCTGAGTTAATTGAAAGATATTTGTTAAAACAAGCAAGCTAAAATGTGATAGAATAATGATAATCATATTAGAATGTGTTAACATCGATAAACAAATATGTAATACCGACACATGTCATTACAAATAAAAATAAAAACGTTATTTTGGGTAAATATTTGTATCCATACATCTGCATATTGTCAGTTGCCCAACAACAATAAGTCATATTTTTCTTATTTCCCTTAAACATTTATATTTCAAAGCTATTTTTCAGATTCTTATTTCGCGGAAATAATGAGCATTGTTGTTTTTGTTTAATTATCTTAAAAATTATTTATTTGAAAAGGTCAATTTGACATGTGTCTTTGGTAATACTTGGTGTATTATTTATGGTGTTTTTCAGATTTTATTGTTGATTAAAATGTGATGTAATCATCATTTGTAACAAATTAATCAAGGTGTCACACAGGTATGAAACTAAATTTTAAAAAAATGTATATCTTAAATCGGATAGGGTCAACAAATTAATTGAACCGTAATGTCTGATAGTAATGTGTACAGATTTATATTTTTAAACAACCCCGTTGAAATTCCTCAGTTCCGCACACGACAAATGCAGATCAGCTGTTCGGCAATCGCGTTACGTCACAGCTGATGTCTGCTCAGCTTCCTGTTCCGGCCTCGGAGACTCAACTCAGCACGTGGGATCAGCCCTGCTGACGCGACTGCCGAAATCTGTCAAATCTTGGAGATTTGCCTCCACGTGATGAAACACTAAGCACAGAGTGTTGTCGGTTTGCAAGAACGTAAGGAAATTATTTTGAGTACTTTAAAAATTGTAATAGAACTGCAACTCTTGAAGACTCTCTCGTGAATTCCAGTCGCTCTCCGAGGAGAACTAATTATTTGTTCGCCTAGTGGACGGTTTATATTTTACTATTATCACTAAACATAATTATGAGCGGATACGGAAGTTTCCACGACCCAAGACACGTTTATTCTGTTTGCTAAGGATGCAAACTGATTGCTCCCCCCTGCCAAACCGGTTTGATTTAAACGAGCGACAACATACGTATTGCTCCCCCTGGCCGTCGTGAAATAACTAAGCCCAACTGACTGACAATTGTTGCACTGACTGTGAGCTTGTAATAGCTTCTTCCCCTTCCCTATAGGGGGAATTTGCTAAAATTATAGTTACTCTAATAAATTAAATCAGTTTACATAGAATGCAAACTGAAAAGCCCCGGCACTAAAGTTTACATTAATCGTTTCATATAATATGTGATCATTTAATATAATTTCATATCAATCCTCATGTGTGATTGGCACAAACGCATCTGGTAATGAATTTAAATTAGACAATTCGTTTCCTAATTCGCCACTCAGTAGTCATACATCAGTTGTGTATATGTTGCATTTTGTGGGGAAAAGTACTGCATTTGAATATTCATCAGTATAGGATAGTTAAATAGGATAGTTAAACTATCCTTTTAACTAACTTTTTATCCTCCCTCCAAACAAGCGTACACGCAGATTTGAAGTAAGGAACTACTGAACTGATTTCCAAGCTTGATGTGTTGAATAAACGAGATAAAGCGTATATTTGAAAAAATCTATTTTTAATTTACATTTACATTCGTCCTTAGTACTCTGCCCCACATGCTTTCTTAAGCTTTATTGAACTTTTAACTACTGTTGATCCATTGCCATATCACAGCATAAATCAAGAATAGATCATACATTCATTATATACATTAAATTACTGCTTGCATTGTGCGCACAGTAAGTTATGGGGGGGGGCGTGTAGTAAACTCAGGATCATGAGAAGAACGTTTGTTTGAGTTCAAACATCAGGTCAAACTAGCCTGACGTTAAACTAGTTAAAACGTTAGTTTTGAAATGTATTGTATATACATATACCAAAATTAAAAAATTAATGTAAAATCTAATACACCTAATCGCCATAAAGTGTTTATCGTTTATCTATTGCAGACATTGATTCTATTCGGTCACATAATTATGTATTCGGTCATTGATAAACGTAGTATGTTTCCTGTCCGAAATGTTCAGCTCTCCATCAAAATATTTACAAGAATTTAATGCATCCTGGAATTTTCTCAACGTAACCGGAATAATGAGGATTTGTTTATTTAAATCAATCTATTAGCTTTTAGATCATGCATCAACAAACTGTCATTCAGATTAATAATATTCAGTTGGATTGCCAACATTTCAATGAATCATCTGAGATAAAGTTAGAATTTCCTTCTATACACAATATATTTTGCAATACTTGTAACGATAATTTAATGTTAAATATAGTAATATAATAATATGTTAATTAGGTGGCCATTGTTAAGATCAATAAAAATGTACACGTACATTATGGAGCAAAAAAGTGATTAGAAAAACTCAATAAATGTACACGAAGGTAAATAGATACTTTCAAAATTAATAATAATGAAAGTGCGTAAAGATGAATAATTGCTCGTTATAGTAAAACATAAAATTGTTCCCTGTATCATGCTACAGAATATATTTTGGTTGTAACAACTGACTGTCACTAACTCTCGCCCTCACTTAGGTCTAGGGCGCCAAAGTTGAATTTAAAAAATATTACACTTATATGTGGTGATACTAGCAGGTGTCCCGATCTCCAGACGGGAATCTCGCAGGAATAGGGTCAGTTGTTATTAAATGTTTAAATTATAACCTAACCAGCTGACTACCTAAATAAAGCAACTCCAGAAGATTAACATTGGGATTTCGAAAGCCTATCAGGCGGAAGTTTATCAAATAAACAAAAGACATATCTCGAGAGTAAAAGCTTTTGATTGATAACAAACGTGTATACAAAAATAAATTTAAGAGGCAGAAAATTGTCGAACAAAAATCAATATTTTTTTTAATAATAAAGAAGGTTAATGTTTTAAATTTTAACATTTGTGAGTAGTATATACATTTAATATACAAACATAGACATAAAAAAGGATCCAAATAAATTATGTACGCGTGATACATACTAATACAAAACTTATGTCTGCCGCTAGACATTTTTATATTACCTAAGATAACTGTTTATGGGGAAGAGCGTCACCAAGAACATAAATAAATCACAACATCAATTTACATCGCAACCGTTTAATAATACGTTCGCCACAAACAATATCGTTCCGGAGTGTTCGCGAATCTCCGCAGTTTTAGTTCCTTCCGTGTTTTCAGGGAAGGTGGAAACGGTGAATTAGAAGTAGCAGACGAAACAGAATGGGTGACAGTGCAGACCCTTGTGGGACGCCGTCGCGGAACTAAACTCACTTTCGTTCTGCCTAATTGCGCCACTGTCCCCTTCCGCACGCAAATAAAGTCGTAAATCTACGTAACGGTGTCACCAAGGACTTCTTCGAACTATAAATTCTGGGCTCAAGTAACTGCAAAAAGTTCTCTGTTGGAGTTCTTTTGTAAACAATGAACGTAACCGCCGGTGTGGACACCCAGCTGACGAGTAGAGCTGTTTGTCTGGCGCGCCTTACCGGGTGTTATACGGCGGATAATAGGACGTGAGTAAGTGTTGTATAAAATATGATATCTTCAGTCTGTACCACATCATTGATATATGGTACATATGAGTCGCAAACTAAAAAGGCTAGCCATCTGTGCGTAGACGAATTTCCTCCCCCCCCCCCTAATAAAAACTACAGTGAGTTGCAGTATGTAATCAAGGAGTAAACATATCAATTCAACGCTTCATTTGTGCATCTTGCACATATTTGGTTGAAGTGAAACTCAACTCCAATGAGAAATAGGGGAAACCGATAAGAAAGTTTAAAATGTATATCACATACTCGAAATCTTGCTTTTTACCTGTGTGAGAAACTATGTAGACGAAGTATTAAATCATTATAAGTGTTTTAGGTAGCAGCAACTTTGGAGCTTACACACAATTATTTGCTGAAACTCTGTAGTCAAATATTTACAAAATGAAATTGTAAGTAATACATCTTTAAATGAAACGCAATCGTAAATCCCTTAGATAGATTGAGACTTAACAGTGGACCAAACTAATATAAACATGAATGTTCCTATTTGTGCATATTTAATTAGTTTGTTAATGTAATGGGTCAATTAGCATTTTTTAAATTAGGAATTGAATACGTTAGCGTATTGTGTTGCTGAATTAAAAACAAATAGGGACTGAAACCTCTTTATTATTTAGATTTAATATTATACAGCCTGTGTCACTGTATAAAAACAAATATATTTTAGATCCACTTGATCATTAGTCATAATTAATCAAGCTTACTTCACAATGAAAATCCATGGGAATAACCATGAGACAGTTTTTGTCTATGTCTATGAAACAATTTTGTTTTGAATACATAGGGTTCAGTGTAGAAACAATATCGTCAGTCCAAATTTGGTCTGGGCATGCTACAGCTCTCTCTCTCTCTCTCTCTTGATTGGGATGTTGGCATCCGTTGTTGAACACGGATTTTGTACCCACATTTATATTACATATGTTTCTATATTTCTGTTATGTGTAAGTGTAAAATCAGTATTCAACATACTGTATAACAAATACTTAATCAAGAGAGAACTATTTGAATGAATAGTCTCTAGGTCACATTTGATCTGATAATGGTGTTGGAAGACACTCAAACCTATGTATACAAAACAAAAACTGTTTTTTGGACATAAAATAAAAATAATAAAATTTTGCAGTCACCGTATTAAAAAAATGTTGGAATTGTCATTACAGTTTCACTATATATGTTGCCAGTTTATTTAATTATTTAATTTTTACTTTCATGCCAGAAATAAATCAGCATTGTATTACAGTGTGACACAAATGCACCAGATACAGCCAAACAGTCGTTTCACACACTATTTGCTCGTCACACACACTCGAGCCCATATCTATATAGTAAACAAACAACCTTTCATTTCAAAGGGCTGGAACTCCCCAATTAGCAGATTTGAGCTTTCTTAAGCCCTTCCTATTAAAGAATTTAGGAAAGTGGGCCAGCGTATTGACAATGTATTATTTATAGGCGCCACTCATTGAATTCGTGGGAACAAGGGTTGACTGGATGAGTCCGATAAAATGGAAATATTTCTCGCATTGTTGGAAGACGCACCTCGAGTGTGAGGCAACCGTGTTTTGAGTCACGCCGCCGCCCCAGCCTAGCGCCTCCACAACTTTCTAGTTGGGCAAACGAAAGTGGTGAGGAGGGTCAGGTTTGTGTTTATTGGTTTATTTGTTTGGTATTTAAAGTTTTGAGTTTTGGAGGTAATATCAGACCAACATTAAACTCACACATAAACTATTGAGCTTGAGGTGTAGCTTGAGCTTGTAAAAAGGAGACATTTTATAATAAATGTTCATCTTATTTGCTTTGGTTTTTATCGATAGTTTTCCTAAAAGAGGATGATTTTTGTTTGCTTTCTTGGGATTACTAAAAATATCAAATCGAACTTTGACTACTAAATTGCTTTATATGATTCACACCAGAATTTCAAGAAAACTAATTTAAAAATCTAAATAGATTTTTTTTATTTTTTTTACATATTGCAGAACAAAAACACCCTAATTTGTAATATATTTGGTATTATATTTACAAAATTATAGCTAGCTTCTGAAAGAATGCCTGAAAGTCTGAAAGAATGTCACACAACCTCAAAATTGGCATTTTTGCAACTCCATAAAAAAGAATTTTTTTATAAATTACTGGGGTGAAATAGGTTTTATCACTCCTTTAGAGTGTTGTAGTCAATGTAAGTCAAACATGCAAAAAATATACATCACATGTCTCAAAGAATGCACAATTAGATTCACAGCTTAAACTATGTTGTTCAACTTCAAACGCGTTTCACAATAATTGGCCGTTTTCCGTGTTTTCAGGAAGATAAATTGATATAACTTTAAAACAAATGAAAACACAGTGATGAAATTTACACAGGTAATCCGATGTTGTGGAATAAATATCAACAATAGGTTGAAATTAAATAAAGCAAAATATATTCATATTTCATGGTATAATTCAGTTATACAACACTAATTTTGATAAAAAATTGCCAGAGGTTTTTAGCGAATTTCCCCTACAGGGAAGAATCTATTACCGTAGGTGGCGTGGTAAGAGTTAAACCCGAGACCATAACAAATTTTGTTGAGGTCCCCAGATTCCAAAAATTCGTTCAAATTTATATACATGTGTCCGTTAACACGATAACTTGAGTAAAAGACGTCTGATTTCAATGAAATGTGGCTCGAATGTGTAAAGTGACATTCATGACTTAAAATTCGAAAACCAGAAAAATCAGACCATGGGAAGGGGTTTCAAAATTTTCCAAAAATCAGTTTTTTGCATTTTTTACCCTACAAATTTTAACACTTAATTTTGGTTTTGAACATTTTATAGAGCTTAAAAAACACATAATATGGTATTTTTAATCATTTACCTAGGTTAAGTGGTTGCGGAGAAAACCCAAAAAACGTGTTCATAAAATCTCCCATGTTAATCTTATAGGAAAAAGGTTTTTAGCTTTTCCTCAGTTCATTTTAATGTAAACCTCACATTTGCTTTTACCAATCAGTTCAGCTGTACAAAGCAATCATTTTGGTGTTTAAATTGTGATTCTACGTCCAACCGTTTCAGAGATATTCAAAGTGCTAAACAGTACGTTGTCCAGTGTTATCCTTATATTGAGAATAAATACAGTTTGATATCTCGATTATTTATGAATGAATGTTGATGAAACTTGGCATGTGGCTTCACCTAGTACTGGTATATTGATATTTGCACACGATAATAATTTGTTGCCGATTTTCCCCACAGCAGCGAACCTGCATACTCCCTTAATTATGAACATAAATTAATAAAACTTGGTATGTAGCTTCGACTGGTTAAGTTATATTGATAATTCCATACAAACACATATTTTGTGTTCCATGTTGCAGCAAACCTGCGTACTCAGCTTTCAATGTTATTCTTATGGAGAATGAATAAAATGCTATATATCACTTATTTATTCGTGTATTTTTATGAAACTTGGTGAGTGGTTTTATGGAGTAGTGAGAAACATAACCATGCATTGTAAATTCGCTGAGTGCACAGGTTTGATGCTGCGGGGGTATTTTGTTTTTACGTATCTAAAATTGTACAGTAACAATACTACCTGTTAAAATATATGCATTTCAAGAAAAAAGGAAATCAAATGCTATCAAATTGAACATTAAATAAAAGAAAACAACAACAAAAGTTGAGATTTGTTTTCTAACTATACATATTCTATTGATCTTTAATACAAAAAGTCATTGGAAACCCACTATAAATATAAGTCTTAGCATTTTCAGGTTTGAATCCTGATAATTATTAGCTTTAACTAATATTGCTATTCTAGTTAAGTTCTAATGATTTAGTTACTTATTTTTGGAGAGCATAGGGGTAAGGTTACATTTTTTTCAGGTTAATATCAACATTTTGTATAACAACTAGGTAATTTTTATTGATCTAAATGTTATTTAAATCTATTATAATAATTAAAAAACGGTCAATAAAACTTTAAGACATAATTTGTTCTTGACGTCCAACTACAAAAACCGGGAAGATAGGCTTACATGATTGGATATAAACAATTACCATCCCTTTAGTCCGAGTCGGATACCCACAATGGCACCCCATCAATAACCTCATGCGTCATTTTCTTATTGGAATCTCGGGGCTTATTTAGGTCATCCTTGTTTTTCCGGGTTCGCACGTCGGACAATCGCGGGAGATTGCGCGCCCGTGACCGTGACAGGAAAGTAACAGGTATGAAAGTAACAGGTCTAGGATCTGTAACGGTAAAGGTGAACTTTTGGCCCATTTCGTCGCGGATGTTGCTGTCCCGTTAGCGCCAACCGCGAACCAATAGTCCGCTCCATTCTCAGCCTCCAAGGCCAAGGTTACGCGACTCTCTCTGGAGTCACTCACCCTGCGAGTTAATTGCACGGGCGTCATGCAGAGCGGAGCCGAAGACAGCTTCCTGGGTCACGTGATCAGCTCACCTAGCTACAGTCACGCGGGAGATCCCGTTACCAAGTGCGTTCAGCTACAATACAACTCAGAATATTATCAAGTTTGGCAACATTTGAAATCTTAGAAAAAATGTATACAAAAATAATTTATCTGAAGAGAAGTAATTAAGAGGGGGGCATTCACGAGACTAGGCGTTTCTACCTGCTCTCCCATAAGGCCAACGTTAACTTTCAAGTCCCGTCTAGTAGTTATTTTTTAATATATATTTTTAAAATTTGGTAGGTATGTTGTACTGGTGATTATCTAGCGATTTCAGGGAAAACGTGTTCGATTCACGTTTCAAAATTCTATGAACAATTCTTTAATTTTTAGTACTTGAAGCGACATTATCAATAAATAAAAAAGTAAATTCGAAACTTTGTTCACTGAAATCATTTTGCTCTTTTTTCCTCATTAAACAAGCCTAAATCAGCAATATCCGGCTAGGTGGAACTTGAAAGATAACACTTCTCTTATGGGTTTTCTAAATATACCTGGATTTACTGGCACCCCTTCTTAATACAAACTACACATTACGAAGTTAAATTTCAAATTCACTGAAGTGAACAAGTAAAGTGGTGTACAAGTAAATCACCTTAGCATCAGTAAAGATATATCAGTTTTAATGCAATGGTCCATCGTAAAATATGAATTTTAAAACGATTTAACGGATTTGTATAAGGCAATGTGATATTTTCTATTTATATAATGATATATCTGATAAACCCTTACAAAACACAGAAATTTCTAATTATATTCTCAGAGAAATGTGCTATATTTCAGAAGTACTTACAACGGAATAATTAAATTTAACTTGCACGGTGAATGTGTTCCACAAACTATTTATCTTTCACGAATTGGGTACCGATGGAAACCATCCTCTTAAAAGCCTTTTTTTAAGTCTAAAATTTCTTATATGCAGCGCTACACCACAGTACTGCCAATTTAGTATTGCGCTCGAACATTACAATACTAACTGATTTGTATAATAATAACGAATAACAAAACAAATCTGGCTTACCCAACAGACCCAAGTTTATAATAATTTAACTTTGCCTTAAAAACAATTATATTTGTTTAACGTCCGTCGTAAAATTTCAAGTAAAATAAATCCATAATTTTATTTAAGGGAATCACATTAGACAGCGAATACAGATCATCATATGAAGCGACCTTGCCTAAGAAATGTATTTAGTAAATAAGTTTCCGCGTGAATGACCTTATTACGATAAAACGTCATTATCAATGACAAACATCTGATATCACTCAACTGACTGTCTGTGTAATCATAACATTACAACTTTAACCTTACTCCAATCTTTGCTTGTGTTTTAATCACGATTCGGTCGCTTTAAAACATCCCATATGTCTTGTATATTTCCCCGTCTGAATATGCATACATATATTCATATATAAAAATCTGAATACCTCTTTAAGACGCCGACGCAACTAGGGCGTATTTTAAGGCGAATATGATTGAATGATGTGTGTTGAATGATGTTGAATGGCTGAGATGCCTTGTGTAACCTTGTTACTAACTCAGAGAGACTGATTCTTTAACCAGGATCATTAATTAATAGCCCAATGACCAATGACAGCTGGACCCAGCATCGAACCTTCGCAACATTCTTCAGGATTTTGTTCAGGATCGATCTGGCGAACTTCAGATTATAAAGTATAATAGGGCATGTTTTAAAGCAACCTTCAACATCTGTAGCACAGTTAGTTGTTAGCCAAGTCAGCCAAGTTAACGGTATCAAACCGTGGAAATATGAATAGACCGCAAGAAGATTATGTCCCTTACAACGTTTTGCCAAAATATATTTATAAAAAGCGACATCAAATTGTATTTATTATCAAAACGAATAAGGAAAAATACCCCCGTCGCAGCAAACCTGCGTACTCAGCGAATTTCCAATGCATTCATATGTTTATCACTACCACATAAAGCCACTTACCAAGTTTCATAAAAATACATAAATAAATAAGTGACCTATAGCATTTTATTTATTCTCCATAAGAATAACATTAAGGCAGAGTACGCAGGTTTTCTGCAACAAGGAACACAAAATATGTGTTTTATGCAATTATCAATATAACTCAAATAGGTGAAGCTACATACTAAGTTTTATTAATTTATGTTCATAATTAATGGAGATATAAAACTTATTCTCCATAAGAATAACATTAGGGCTGAGTATGCAGTTTTGCTGCTCCTGGGATAGTCAACAAAAAATCAATTGTTTGTGCAAATATCAATATACCAGTACTATGTGAAGTCAAATACAAAGTTTCATCAATATACATTCATAAATAATCAAGATATCAAATTTTATTTATTCTCCATAAGGATAACATTGGACAACGTACTGTGTTTAACACATTGAATATCTCTGCAACGGTTGGACGTAGAATCACAATTTAAACACCAAAATGATTGTTTTGTAGAGCTGACTAGAGCTGAATCGATTTGTAAAAGCAAATGTGAAGTTTACATTAAAAGTAACTGAGGAAAAGCCAAAAACCTTTTTCCCTTAAGATTAACATGGGAGATTAGGTTTTTTGGATTTTCTCCGCAACCACTTGACCTAGGTTAATAATTCAAAATACTATATTATTTGTCTTTTTAAGCTCTATAAAATGCTCAAAACCAAAATTAAGTGTTTTAAAAATTTTAGGGTGAAAGTGCAAAAAACTGATTTTTGGACAATTTAAAACCCCCATAAACCCCCCCCCCCCTTCCCATAGTCCGATTTTTCTGATTTTCGAACTTAAAGTCATGAATGTCACTTTACACATTTGAGCCAAATTTCATCGCAATCGGACGTTTTTTACTCAAGTTATCGTGTTAACGGACACACATATATATATATATATATATATATATATATAATATATATATAATATATATATATACATACATATATATATATATATAAATTTGAACGAATAGTGTTTTTGACATCTGGGGTCCTCAAAACAAAAAGTTATCATGGTCTCAGGCTTAAGTCTTACCATGAGACCTACGGAAATAGATTCTTCCCTATAGGGGAAATTCGCTAAAATGGGTTCGAAAGGATTGCTACTGTGGATAACTTAAGTTTCAGGCCTTTTTAACGCCCGGATCAAAATATTTCGGCGTATATAACTCTGTTTAAAAAAAATTCTGTTGGAAAAAATATTAGTAAATATTCTTAAAGAATAATTTTTAAAAATATATAACATTCTATATTAAATGTACGCATTTCATTACACATAAAAAAGTCAGAAAAGTTCGATTCAGAAAATTGCTTGGAACCTGATATGGCAATCATACATCGCACATTGCAGAGATAATAATTTGTGAACAACTTAACATGTAAACGACAAACACGTGCTTGATTTTTTAAAATTAGCTTTAAATATATAAATTTAATTAGAATTATTGACAAAAATTATCATTATTTCATATTTATTCCCTGCACATTTTATATCAGGTTTTTGGGATTCATCATCTCGATTTAACAGCTGTACATTTAATTCTGAGAATTTGAATAATTGATGAGTCATTTACAAATTTGAAAAACACCTCACGACATGAGCTTGCGTCTAATTTTAACTTACTCGTAGGCAGTAGAGTGACTCATCGCTCTCTCAAGCTACGACAAGTTAAAAATTTAGGAAATAAAATCCTGAGCAACCACGTGGACATGTTAATCCGGATTATACACAAAGGGGTGGTGTTTACAGTGTGGTTTTCCTGGTGAGGGGAAGTTCGTGCCAGGCGAGAATGGGTAATGTCAGGGTATTTGGACAAGTTTGGACGACTCGCCAGCTCGGTTACAATCGGGTTCCCGGAATGGGATTAGTTCCGGCGAGTCGACATGTATAATTGGTGGGTGGGTGGAATAAGCTCGGTATGTCTGCGAGCCGCTGGTCCTCACACACGGTAGAGTGGTCACCACAATACGGCGATGGTATCGAAGAGCTAATGAGCAGGAAGTTGTTCGAAAACATGCCCTCTCTTACTGACACCGTTTCAAAAATAGACGTCGAATTATCTCTTGGCAATTCTTCATAAGTGATGAAAAGAAGAAAAGTCCCGTTGAGAAGGTTGAATAAACGAGGCGGCCACTTCTTAAGAGTTTTGAGAAGCAGGATAAAGCCCTCACTTCGGCTTGAATGTTTGCCTGACAGCTCCAAGGAAAAAACTTGCAATTCATGAAAGTTTGTAATAATTAGGCAGTACACAATTAAACAATTGTTAGTTACTCATGAAGCATGGGAGTGGTTCATAATTAACTAACTAACTGATTTTCCATAATATCAAATTCAACTAGAGTGTTCTCCTTCATATTAAGATCAAAAATGGCAATGTGGTGAATTTATCTTCAGTTTACTCCGATGACCAAGACTATGCATATTTGTTTATGAATTCATACCACTCGTGTTAAGTGTAGGTAAATCAGGGTCGGTAGTCAGGTTCAGCTAGGAATAAAACTGTGTCAAATATTTTACTCTTCTTTTTACTTTCTCCCCCTATATAGTATATGGAGAAAGTATTGTTTTCGTCAAAATTTTCGAATTTCAGTTGTTTGTGGAAATATTCGTTTTGGTGCTCCCTGAACCCAAAAAAGTGGTTTTTACATGATGTGTGTGTGTGTGTGTGTGTGTGTGTGTGTGTGTGTGTGTGTGTGTGTGTGTGTGTGTGTGTGTGTGTGTGTGTGTGTGTGTGTGTGTGTCTGTGTGGATGTGTACAGAGCTATAGCCCTAACCAATGGGCCGACTTTTATGAAATTTGGTATGTAGGTACTAATTCACGATATCTCCAGGTTTTTTTTTCATTTTTTGAATTTTTGATTTTTAAGGGTAATTATCCCCCAAAAACCGCCAAAAAACATGAAAAATCAAAATTTCTCAAAAACGGCTCTAACGATTTTGATTAGACTTTAGTCGTTTGTGGAACATTAGTTTTCCAACAAAATGACACCAGCCGCATTCCTGTAAAAATTCGGGTTCAGAAATTACAGGACTTAAAACATCAAAAATTCAGTTTTTTGAATATTTCATAAAAATAAAAAAATATTACTATTCACCATTAAAAAGAGCTCAAAAAACTAAATAATTTAGTATCTTGAATTACTATTCTACGATTGCTGGTTTCGGAGAAAATTGAAATTTTCATTTTGCGGTAAACGCAGTACGTTGTCCAATGTTATTCTTATGGGGAATACAAAAATTACTATTTCTCTCTTACTTACTGATAAATTTAATTCAAACTTGATATGCTTGTCAAGTTAGCATTGACCAACAGAGGAAATTCGAAATATGATGCCCCTTATTAACCCTGGGGGGAAATAGGGGGCGTTTCCCCTCTTACAACCACGAGTGTAGCAATGGATTCTGTAGTGCCTCCAAAGCAGGGATTTGGGTTGATGTTTTTTAAAACAACTTGTTTACAAGATTTTCTGTACATTCGACCTTGCTTTGTATTCTATATTTAGTAAATAAAAAGTAATTTATTCGTTAAAGTTGGGCTGAAAGGGAGAAAGTATGTGTCAGTTTCCTGATACCGTTTATTTCTAAACATGACGTAACGATTACATCCACGCACGCTGTGAATGTGGTCCCACAAATTAAAGCCATTGATAAACACAAACACGTTTTACGGTTAACTACGAGATAACATTTGCGAGTTTCTCGGAACTCTTGCTTTACACAACAAATTTATGGTTTATTTCAAAGAATTTACTACTTTACGACGGTTACGCATATGATTCTTTCTTCCTTTTTAAATGGCATAACATATAAATCCTAGTTCGTTAGTTTTATTGCGCAATAGCTTTCATCCGTGTCCCAGACGCTTGGGTTACGCCAGTCCCATAACCGCCCCACTTTCTGGACCCTTCACCTTCACCCGAGCTCAAGGTCGAGTCAAGTAGGCTAAGACGCAGAAGACCCGGAAGAGGAATTTGGCGGCAACTCTCACTCTGACTCTCTCCGGAGTTCACTGCCAAGGTCCTACCGATGGCGTCAGTGGCCAATAAGCACTGTATAGTTATTTACATCTAAAAGGAATACCATAATGTTACCCGAGGAGGCTGCAATTTGCTAGAGAGAAGGAATTTGCCATCAGACTTTTTAGAATTTCGTCACACTAGATGCAGACTTGTGTGATTGATTGATGCTTATAAACTAAATTTGGTAGGGTAGAAGATATAGTACATCTGGTTTCAGTACTTAAATTACCGGTGGCATAATTTTATCATAGAAAAATTATATTTTAAAAGTTATTAGTCCGTATTACAAAAAAACAAATGACATGAAGTTCAAGTTTCTACGAGTATAAGCGTTCTGAAGCCTCAAGCCACTATTCTGTTATATTTGTGTAGGTATAAGATTCAAACCATGTTTATCCTGCTTTTATTTGTATAGTAGATTGGAAACTATTTTAGAGAATGTTTCTTATAAGAATAAATAGTAACTGCAAAATCAAACTAACTAAAAACCTTAACATGGGGGAGGTCTGTAACATGAAGATTATTCATTTTGATATATCACTGCTTGAATAATAAATTTGCTACATTGGCAGTGTTTAATCAGAAATAGTTATATCGAAACGTACAACATTTCATCAGATACATTAATGAGCGATATATCTGCGACGATACTGCGTAATAAATGAGTGAATGAATGAATAAATTAAAAACTCTGTTTTGACGTTGGCAATGTGTAGAACGAATCCATTGAAATTCAGAGAGTTGCGTCGCCACAGCCACTCGGACTAAATACTGTATTGGACGGGGCCATACACATATTACGTAACGCACTTTTTCATCTTTTCAAACCTCCTCCCTCTCCATAAAATATATAACACAGCTTATCAACTGAGCATATCCCCCTCTTGTGATACGTGACGTAACACAATCAAAGTAAATGTTAAAAAGCTTAAATCTTGTACAAATTATCATTTTGCAAAGATTTCACTAAAATATTGTTTTTAATTTCTAATAAAAACAATATCTATTATTCAGTACCTTATAAATAAATAATTAAATAATAAAAAACATACAAAAATGATCCTTTAATAAACAAAAATTCATATTATTAAAAAAACTTCAAAACAGTAACACGATAATGATACGTTTTGAGGTAAACCATAACATAGAAATAACATTTACACTCCCTTTTTTTATAAGTAACATTTTTGAGATTCAGAGAAGAAAACAAACTTTCCCAGTTAAAACGTAAGAGATAAAAGTAATGTTCTAAATTTAAAAAAATTGTAAATCATTTAACAAAAGACACATAAATAAGCAATAAATATTTAAAAAAATGAGATCATAAAACTGAAATTTATTTTTAATCTCTTTATTTAAAATATGTGAGTTACGTATTTACCATATGTGAGTATACATATTTACCAACAAGATAGCAAGCACTCTAAAATTAGAAACATTTATGAAATAAATTGCAAATTCCAATAGACTATATGCGTCAATTATTTTAATGACCCTTACATGTCGGTTTGTATCCCTGCTTAATGGTATGAGAGTGTTAAAACCCACTCTGCATGCTGAGAGAAACTTAGTTATCCTCATTCTTGATTACACTAAGCCCTGAAAATATATTTTTAAGTGAAATGATACAGGTCTGCTTACTTTTACCTGTATTTGCATGTTACTGAGTTTAACTACGTGATAATAATAAATCGTTCCCATCATAATGGCATGAGAATGAAATTGCCTGAAGTTTGTTTACAAAAAATATTTCTCTAGTCAACTTTGTTGAAAATATATTCATAATTTGTTTTGATAAATCGCCAAAAATAACAGGAGTTGTAGCCCTTGCGCACTCCTCTAATATATCTAATACCCCCGCCACAGCTAAAATTCGTACTCAGCGAATTTATAATGCATGCATATGTTTATCACTACCACATAAAGCCACTTACCAAGTTTGATAAAAATACATAAATAAATAAGTGATATATAGCATTTTAGTGAATTTCCCCTATATGGAAGAAGCTATTACCGTAGTCGGCATGGTGAGACCTAGGATAACTTTTCGTTTTGAGGTCCCCAGTTGCCAAAAACTGTAAATATATATATATATATATATATATATATATATACGTGCGTGCGTGCGTGCGTGCGTGCGCGTGTGTGTGTGTGTGTGTGATCCGTGGGTGCGATAACTCTCGTAAAATGGTCCGATTTTGATGAAATTTGGTAAAAACATGTAAAGCATCATTTATGACTAAGTTCGAAAACCAGCCAGATCGCTTTATCCGAAGTGGTATTTGGGGAGGGGGAGAATGTACCCCAAAAATAGGGTTTTTGAAGTTTTTACGTGTAATATTTTAAAAAGTAAAATTAATTTTAATTTTCACCATTGGATTCAGCTTTAAAAAACACACAATTTGGTGTTTTGATCATTTCTCTACGTTAATTGGTTACAGAGATATTGAAAGTGCTAAACACAGGACGTTATCCAATGCTATTCTTATGGAGAATAAGAAAAAAATCATATATCGCTTTTTTATGAACGTATACTAACGAAACTTGGTATACGGCTTCATCTAGTTGTAGTCTGTTGTTCTTCACTCAAAACAATAAATTTTTACCGATGATTCCCGTAGCAGCAAACCTGCGTCCTCAGCCCCCATGTTATTATTATGGAGAATAAGTAAAATGTAATGTCTCCAGTGGCGGATCCAGCCAGGGGGCGCGGGGGGCGCGCGCCCCCCCCCTTGGACTCAGAAAGTGTGTAATTAATGGGTAATAGCATTGACTATATATCTGTAGTCTGTACTAGACTGAAAACCTTATGGGCCCGTCTGATAACAAAAGAGGCGGGATTCTCTACGTAGTTCTGACAGCACTGGATAGAAATCGCCACCATCGCACGCAATGGTGGACGTAACTCTACAGGTGTATAGTCAATGGTAATAGTGTAACGCTGTCTGTCGCTGTACTAGTTTTTGTGTTTAATATTTGCAAACACATTATTTGCACCAACGCGTCCTATCTACTGGGCGAAGCTCTACAAAACGGAGCCTCCCCTATAACGGGTTGCTACGAATAGTTTTAACAGTACAATGATCATGGAATGTGTAGGCCAAGATAGTGAACCCCGTTGGAAGGACGGTAATGAAGCAAGTCGCTACAAAACGATACGTCCTTTATGTGTTTTAAGTAACTTACTGCATCCAAACATTTGTAAGATCGATACATGAAATTAGGGAGTTACTGAGCTCCTTAAATCCGACAAACACAACTTACTATCTGTAAGATAACGGCACCGGCCAGGGCTGAGCATCTCCTAGGGTAATGCACCACAGCACCGGCCTATTTCCTTTGGCCGCCGTAGGGGAACACACCGCAGCACCGGCCTAGGGTCTTGGGCCGAGCATCCCTAAGGTCACGCACCACAGCACCGGCCTATTTCCTTTGGCCGCCGTAGGGGAACACACCGCAGCACCGGCCTAGGGGCTTGGGCCGAGCATCCCTAAGGTCACGCACCACAGCACCGGCCTATTTCCTTTAGCCGCCGCAGGGGAACACACCGCAGCACCGGCCTAGGGGCTTGGGCCGAGCATCCCTAAGGTCACGCACCACAGCACCGGCCTATTGCCCTTGGCTGCCCTAGGAGCACACACCGCAGCACCGGCCTAGGGGTTTGGGCTGAGCATCCCTAAGGTCACGCACCACAACACCGGCCTATTGCCCTTGGCTGTCCTAGGACCACACACCGCAGCACCGGCCTAGGGGTTTGGGCTGAGCATCCCTAAAGTTTACGCACCTCAGCACCAGGCTATTGCCTTTGGCTGTCCTAGGACCACACACCGCAGCACTGGCCTAGGGGCTAGGGCCGAGTATCCCTTAGGTAACGCACCACAGCACCGACCTATTGCCTTTGGCCGCCCAAGGGGGGAACACACCACAGCACTGGCCTATTGCCTTTGGCCGCTCTAGGGGAACACACTGCACCACCGGCCTAGGGGCTTGGGCCGAGCATCCCTAAGGTCACGCACCACAGCACCGGCCTATTTCCCTTGGCTGCCCTAGGAGCACACAGCGCAGCACCGGCCTATTGCCTTTGGCTGCTCTAGGGGAACACACTGCACAACCGGCCTATTGTCTTTGGCCGCCCTAGGGGCTTGGGTCGAGTATCCCTTAGGTAATGCACCACAGCAGTGCTGTGACAGCACCGGCCTATTGCCCTTGGCTGCCCTAGGCGCACACACCACAGCACCGGCCTAGGGGCTTGGGACGAGCATTCCTAGGGTAACGCACCACAGCACCGGACTATTGCCTTTGGTTGCCCTAGTGGCACACACCGCAGCACCAACCCTGCAGTCTTCCTCAATCTTCTTCTTTTCTGAAACCTTTGCGATCTACCTTGGCCATTTTGTGCGCGTTGGTTTAGCCTTTAGTAGTGCGTGTAAGTAAATAAATCGGTTTAAAATGTTTGTTTTTATAGATAGTAGTTGTATAAAATGTGTATATTTATGTACCTACTGTTTATTGTATCAGTGGAATACATCAATATTACACATTTCGTTGCGAAATAAGTGTTACAATGTGGTGTTTTATTTGTTAGCATCATAATTTAATTGAGTTTAGCGAGTACTAACAACTGCCTCCCATTGCTGCGGGACGTTATCGTTTAGTGAGAAAAAAATCTCAAGTGCGCCCCCCCTTAACAAATTCCTAGATCCGCCCCTGAATGTCTCCCTTAATTGTGAACATAAATTAATAGAACTTGGTATATGGCTTTACCTTGTTGAGTTATATTAATATTTTGCGTAAAAACCCATTTGTTGTGTTCCTTGTTGCAGCAAACCTGCGTACACATCCCCCATGTTGTTCTTATGGAGAATAATCAAAATGGTATAGCGCTTATTTATGAATGTGTATTGATGAAACTTGTTATGTGGCTTGACCTAGTTGAGTAATAATATTGATATACATGAAAACCCATAGTTTTTGATCCTTGTTGCAGTAAACCTGCGTACTCATCCCCAATGTAATTCTTATGGAGAATAATTCAAATGGTATATATCGCTTATTTGTGAATATATTTTTATTAAACTGGGTTTGCGGCTTGATATGGTATTAAGACATATATTAGGCATTGTAAATTCACTCAGTACGTAGGTTTGCTGCGACGGGGGTATTATTTATTATCCATAAGAATAACTTTAGTAGGAATGGGTACGCAGGTTTGCTGTAGCAAGAAAGATAAGAAACGTGTTTTAAGCAATTATAAATATAACTCAACAGGTGAAGCTACATACCAAGTTTTAATCGTTTATGTTCAAAATTAGGCGAGATATAAAACTTTACTTATTCTCTATAAGAATAACATTATGGCTGAGTATGCAGGTTTGCTGCTACAGGGATGATAACAATCAATGTCCATTATATATAAATTATCAATATACCATTATATCAATATACCATTACTAAGTGAAGCCACTACCAAGTTTCATCAATATACATTCATAAATAATCGAAATATCAAATTTTATTTATTCTCCATAAGGATAACATTGGACAACGCACTGTGTTTAGCACTTTGAATATCTCTGCAACGGTTAGACGTATAATCACAATTTAAACACAAAAATTATTGTTTTGTAAAGCTGAAATTATTAAAACGAATGTGAAGTTTTTAGTAAAATTAACTAAGGAAAAAATAAACCTCCTTCCCATAAGGTTAACATGGGCAGTTTTATGAACACGTTTTTTGTATTTTATCCGCAACCACTTAACCTGGATTAATGATTCAAAATACCATATTATTTGTTTTTAAGCTCTATAAAATGGTCCAAACAAAAATTAAGTGTTTTAAGAAATGTTAAGGTAAAAAATGCAAAAAACTAATTTTTGAAAAATTTGTAAACCCCATAAACCCCCCTTCCCATGGTCCGATTTTTCTGGTTTTTAACTTAAAGCCACGAATTTCAATTTACACGGGAAATTCGCTACAACTGTTTTAAGTTGTAGCTTAGTGTAGCCTATACAATGCAAAACAAAGTTCGTTTTACGGTATGTTTACAGTATACATTTTCCATATCCATATGTGTGCATGTATACAGTTGAGATGGAAATATATTATTGTATATTTACGAATATTATCAATGGCACATGTTATACACTTATTTTCAGTGATCTTTATCAATAGTTACAACATTTTATCGAACAAGTAAGTCATCGTTGGCGTGACGGATGTTGAATGATCACCGCGTAACAGACTTACCTGCTATATATTCGTGTGAAATATATATCACACACACACACACACACACACACACACACACACACATATATATATATATATATATATATATATATATATATATATATATATATATATATATATATATATATATCCTACTTATCTAAAATTCAGATAAATAATTCATTCTGTGAGGAACACGCTGATCTTGGTAAGGACCTACTGAAGTTGAATGTAGGGTCTCTACACACATTACAATACACTATAGCGATACTACTATGGGGCATTGATGGAAGGAGAGCTTTGATTATCAAAACGTTACACAATTTATCTAAATGCCCCCCTTACAAATAAAAAGCATAAGGGTTTATATTATGAATTTTACGTTGTATCAAACTTTGATATAAGGAATGCTTAAAACATAAGCATTTAAAAATGTATATATTTCACTGGCTTCTTAGCGTATATTTGTTCTATATAGGGAAGAATATATTAACGTAGTTTTCATTGCAAGACTTAAGCTTGGTACCATGATAAATTTTCAGTGTGATGCCAAATACAATGTTCGTTCAAATATGTATTTACATATTTTCTTAAATATAAGTTTGTAACACCATACCTTTTCAAAGAAATTTGACATGACGCTGTAGGACTGTATTCTCTTCATGTGTTCGCGGACCTGGAAGGTCTGATCATAGACAAGGAGTTTTTTCTTAGATATTTAAACTTTCAAAGGAAACTAACCATTTTCGCCCTAACCAGATAAATACCTATAATAATATAGAGACCAAACAATAATATACCCCATAACCAATAATAATAATATGGTCTGTAATATTTTAGTTTTGACCATTTTACAGAGTTTAAAACCCAAATAAATAGTTTAGTATTTGTAATCATTATTCAAGGTGAAAAGGTTGCGCAGAGCATCAAAATATGCATTTAAGGGTTTATAATTAATCTGATAGTGAATAATCTTTAGCATTTTTCATTTAATTTGAATTAGAATCTCTTTTTGTTTCTACCAAAGAATTCAGTTCAAACAACAATAATTTTCATTTTCTAATTTTTGTTCAACGCCAATCCGTTGACGTGCTAAACAATACCTAAACAATTAGAAAAAAAACAACTAAAACTGAAAACTAAACAACAAAACAATTAGACATGCATAAAGAGCTAAGAATAGTATTTTTATGAAGAGTAATATAACATAAAATATAAACATAAACATGAATAAAATGCTATATCCCGCTTATTTATGGTTATGTTTTTGTGAAACTTGGAAAGTGGTTTCGTATGTTGTTTAGATAAGCACCTGCAATGGAAACTCACTGCTACGGGGTATTTATTTATTAATTTAAGTCTGTGTTGCACAATAGATAGCACTTTTATTGTTCCGTATTATTGTTTAATTCCTAATTTCACTTGATACGTAAATTTGTTAATCCCTGGGATACAAAATTGTGTTGACAAATAATAGCTACTGATTTATATTAAATAAGTATAAAAAGCAGGAACTAAGTATAATAGAATATAAAAACATATGCGTTATCTAGGCAATATATGGGAAGACAGAGGTCATGATCCAGTGATACGGTGTTATATAACAAAGTAAGGGGGTAACATACGAAAATATTTATTTGGTCCTAGAAAATTGCCGCATATCATAACGAATTTAAACAAATTGAATAAATAAACAGATTGATATTTTTACTTAACGCTTCAGTATAAATTCCTAGTAGAATTAGACATGTATGAAAATCACTCAGCTTATCAACAGCTTCCTAAAATATTCAGTATGTCGTCGGACATGCCCCCTCCTCTCTATGCAAAATGCAAGAGGCTATATTTACTGATTTAGTGATAATGAAAATGCACTAATATAAAATTAGTAGAATCATTAATATCGAATCATTATTGGAAAATATCACTCGTTTGTGTGCTGACAAACAAGATCCAATCCTTTCGTCAGGTGGCACAGCCGGCTGGGAGTGGCAGACGCCGCGCCACGGTCAGCTGTTTCAAGATCACATTTTGGCGCAACGTTAGCAACTGCCTCACCAGCTGCGTGGAGCACTCGTCATATCAACACACATTATAGCACGTGCCGCCCCCGAGTTGAAAATGCACATCTGCCAAAAACTGAGATTCTAAAGTTTGGCTGTTTGCAAAGATCCCAACCCAAAAAATAAGTCAAAATGGTTTTCCTACCACATAAAATTAATACAATACTGTATATCTAAATATATTCTCTAGCAAATTACTCATTTACCTTATGAAAACAAACACGTTAATATATTTATTTAAAAATATGATAGTACTAATTAGCCAATATTTTTTAATTAATTTCCCTACTAAATCCGAAAAAAAAATTCATAAACATTAAAATTCGAATTTTGTTTATATTATTTGATTTTGATTTTTACTTCTTTACTTGACAACGTACTGGTGGCACCGTATTTCAGCGAAAAGTTCAACTAGCTCAAAACAGGTGACAACAAGTTTATGAACCAGATTATAAAGAGAAGGTTTGGGTACAGTTGCTGTTGTTTCACTGCGCAAGCTACGCATGGGCCATCAAGTATATTTGTATTTATTTCGCCTTATTGCGGTCTATTAAGTTCTTTACAAGTAAGTATTTTGTTCAATTATTTTCTTAGATTTTTTTTTCAAAAAACTAACTTTTTTATTCCCTTTCGCATTAGTTTTATCAGTTGCTGTTGCTATATGATACACTAGATTAAAGAAAGAGGAAATCTAGTAAAACAATTTTGCTGAAATGCAATGTATTAATTAGAATTCAACTCCATCAAGTAATTCTGAGTAATAGACTACCATTTGAACAAACCCAATTGTCTAAGGTAGGATTATGCGAGTGATGTAATTATTCGCCTAAATCTGGAGCACTCGAGGATCAAATGACCCGTTACGAGTAGCAGTTTCCTGTTTGCCGCAGACACAATGGGAGGGAGTGAGAGGGTGAGTGCTGTGTAAGAGTGAGAGGATGGATGGATGTATCGGAGCGTTCGCGGAGCAGGTGGCCGGGGGTTCCCGGAGGCGGTCAGCGTTTTTAGAAAATGTTGTGTTGTTGTGTAAGAATTACAGCTGCAGTCGCAACCCTTTGGCTGCCAGATGACGTTCCGCAGATGCGGCGGGTGCTTCGCATCATGTCAAACGCGAGAAAATCGCGGGTCGCAGTTTGGAAGACTCATGAGTACGGTAGTAGGCTTTCTGTGTTCTTACGTCCATACTCACACTCATCCTTACCGTAGTATACCGAATGGCATTTCCGGCAAATTACAGCGTAGCTCTTATTCAGTTTGTTCAGTCAACTGTGTTATGCTCTACATGTTCTTACGTCCTTACTCATACTCATCCTTACCGTAGTATACCGAATGGCATTTCCAGCAAATTACAGCGTAGCTCTTATTCAGTTTGTTCAGTCAACTGTGTTATGCTTTACATGTTCGGCAAATTACAGCGTAGCTCTTATTCAGTTTGTTCAGTCAACTGTGTTATGCTCTACATGTTCTTACGTCCTTACTCACACTCATCCTTACCGTAGTATACCGAATGGCATTTCCAGAAAATTACAGCGTAGCTCTTATTCAGTTTGTTCAGTCAACTGTGTTATGCTCTACATGTTCTTACGTCCTTACTCACACTCATCCTTACCGTAGTATACCGAATGGCATTTCCAGCAAATTACAGCGTAGCTCTTATTCAGTTTGTTCAGTCAACTGTGTTATGCTCTACATGTTCTTACGTCCTTACTCACACTCATCCTTACCGTAGTATACCGAATGGCATTTCCGGCAAATTACAGCGTAGCTCTTATTCAGTTTGTTCAGTCAACTGTGTTATGCTCTACATGTTCGGCAAATTACAGCGTAGCTCTTATTCAGTTTGTTCAGTCAACTGTGTTATGCTCTACATGTTCGGCAAATTACAGCGTAGCTCTTATTCAGTTTGTTCAGTCAACTGTGTTATGCTCTACATGTTCTTCTCACCTGAAGACGGAATCAGATTCCAAATCCCGAGACATCATGAAAATCTTTTTATATAATCGGTTTCTCTTTAATGGAAAAGGTCCACATAGTTTATTAAATATATTCACCATCACCAACATCTTGAACGAGGAATATGCAGTTTAGTTTTTGATAGTTTATTCAGTCAGTTTATTTGCAAGTTAATTTACCAAACAACGGTAGCTGGCAGCTGTTTGTTTAGATATCTGTTCAGTTTGGTAGCTAAAACTATTTTAAATTAGAATACCACGAGCAACGATTCGAATTAAACTCAAAACGTCGAGATAATACAATAGTTAAGTTTACACGTGTAACATGCATAAGTAATATAATTTATTACAAGCAACTTAAAGTCATGAGAATTCCCCATAAGCATTATTGACAGGCATACATTTGCATTGTTTACCTTCCGAAAGAACGAGTCTCAGTTTAAGATTCCAAGATTCGGCGCGGCGCGGCGAGTCTACGGTTATGAGTGAGCATGCGAAGACGACGTTATCACTTTCATTAAATGGTGACGGTAGTAGTTACCTCAATGCAGATAAGCGGATAAGTCAATCGGATTGAATTCAAAATTACTTTCAAGTCGACCATTATTTAACCATAGACCTGCCTAGTAACCCTAATTGTTATCTTTAGTGTTTGTTATGCCGTAAAACAGTCAAGGTCTAACAACGCATTATTATCATTTGAAGCACTTATAATCGATTTTGGGGGGGTGGAAGTTACGTAACAGTTACGTAGCGCATCTCCATCACAGACGTGGCTGGCTGATCGGTATTTTATACGGCAAAGACTCCCCAATGTCACGGGATTGATGGGTCACAGTAGCAAGGACATCGCTGAATATCCTGGTTATACAACTTGTTTGCCTGTCTGCACGAAACGCATCTATTTTGCTACAACACCCAAAACAAGTAAGATATAATAATCGATGTGCAGATAGTTTTATTCTTCACACTGGTGCCAAGGAGTTTTTTACAGGTCGTGTTTCTGGCTTCAACACAACTGGACGTGTCACTGCTGTCAGACTGATACTTGAGGAAAAATACTTGTCGAGTTTGGGAGAGGTTGTGGCGGCCGTTGAAATTATTCGATTCATGTGACACTTACAATATAGACAACTGTTGTTTGAATCGTGTGCAAAAACCAAGATAGGCCAGTTCCAGTCCATTCCCTATGAATGAACAGCGGTCGAAAAAAGGACATTATGTTGACTTAAAAAAGAAAATAAGCCGTCATAGAAAACCTGTATACTTAGCGACCTTTATGTGTACCTCACTACGACACAAAACAAAACGACCAAACAAGCTTCATCAATATGTATTCAGAAATAAGAAAAATGTAACATTTTATTTATTCTCTATAAGAATAACATTTGGGCTGAGTACATAGGTTTGCTACAAAGAGAACCAGAAAAAGGGTTTTATATAAATATAAATATACCATAACCAGATGAAGCCACATCCCCAGTATCATCAGCATCTGTTCATAAAAAAGTAATACTTTTTAGCGAATTTCCCCTATAGGGAAGAAACTATTAGCGTAGTCGGCATGGTAAGACCTAGGCCCGGGACCATGATAACCTTTCGTTTTGAGGTCCCCAGACCCCAAAAACACCATTCGTTCGAAAGATTTTATATATATATATATATATATATATGCACGTGTGTGTGTCCGTTAACACGATAACTTGAGTAAAAATCATCCGATTTTGATGAAATTTGGCTCAAATGTGTAAAATGACATTCATGACTTTAAGTTCGAAAACCAGAAAAATCGGACCATGGGAAGGGGGGTTTATGGGGGTTTTAAATTTTCCAAAAATCAGTTTTTTGCATTTTTCACCCTACAATTTAAAAAAAACTTAATTTTGGTTTTGACCATGTTATAGAGCTTAAAAATACGCCTGTCGCAGCAAACCTGCATGTCCCAAAAGAAACGTGTCATTCCAGAACTCACTTTTTCCAGTCAGCCAATCATAATCGTATGATCTAGTCATGTGACCTGATGACTTTGTGATTTTGTGTTAGTAATCTTGATAACCTCACTTTTGTGAACAAGGTTTATGATTCAATGTTTGCAAAACAATGATATTAAAGATGCAGAAAATGGTGTGGATGTAGAAGGATGCTGTGAAGTAGGACAATTTGGATTGGTGGACTTGATTATTTAAGTCGGGTTTCAAAAGAACTTTATTTTCTAAATCGGTAAAACATCTTTCGTAAAGTTACAATGTTTTATCAAATGACGTTGTTTCTTTCAAAGTTGATAAATGGACCATGCCAAATAATATACATTTTATAATAACCTTAATTGCTGTTTATAATGTTTTATTTGAAAACCTATGCATCTTGAATATCACTCAGTGCTTCCCAAGACTCAAGACTAACTTAATCCAGTAGGGTCATGGCTAAACTCACTTTATCCAAACTTAATTTTAAATAACATTTAAACTAAAAAGACTTGTGTAAAGAAAACTTTATCATAGAAAACTAACTAATTGCTTATACTTACAGTAAAAAATATGGGAAACATATTAAGACAATTGAGCAATTGTGCGAAATAGACGTTTTTTGTTGATACTGAACAATTTTCAAAAGTGGACAAAGTGAGTTTTGGAATAGCAGGCACCAATTTAATCTAATTTCAGCGTACACCTTTGGATTCAGCTTTAAAAAAAAAGCAATTTAGGATTTTGAATCATTGCTCAACGCCAATTGGTTACTGAGATAATGAATGTGCTAATCAGAGAATAAGTACCATTACTTTAAAATACCCCCATCGCAGCAAACCTGCATACTCAGCGAATTTATAATGGAGATATAAATTTCTTCATACTACATAAAGCCACTTACCAAGTTTCATAAAAATGTATTCACAAATAAGCGAAATGTACAATTTTAATTATTCTCCATAACATTGGGGCTGAGTACGCAGGTTTGCTGCATCAACGAACACAATAAATGGGTTTTTATGATAATATCAATATAACTCAACTAGGTGAAGTCATATACCAGTTTTCATTAATTTATGTTCTTAATTAAGGGAGACATAGCATTTAATTATTATCCATAAGAATAACATGGGGCTGAGTACGCAGGTTTGCTGCTACGGGAGCCTTTAGCAAAAAGTCTTTTTGAGCAAATATCGATAGACCACAACCAGATGAAATCATATACCAAGTTTCATCAGTATACGTTCATAAATAAGCGAGATATACAATTTTTCTTTTCCTCCATAAGAATAACATTACACAACGTACTGTGTTTAGTACTTTCAATATCTCGGTAACCAATTGACGTAGAGAAATGACCAAAATACCAAATTGTGTGTTTTTTAAGCTGAATCCAACAATAAAAATTGGATTTTTTCAAAAATTATATGTAAAAAATTAAAAAATACCCCCGTCGCAGCAAACCTGCGTTTTGAACATGTCCCATGTTCAAAACCAAGGGATTCTATTGGCTAGTGGATAATGTGAGTTTTGGAACATAATAAACCAAATTTACAGTTAGTTTTGGAATGATATGGGGTTTTTAGCATTACATTTTAATTGGATAATGTTAGTTTACGAAAGATTGCAGCATATCATTGGATTACTTTCTTTACAAGCTATACAGCTATTATTGAGTGACACCAATAATTCAATTTTGAAAAAATGGATATAGTGAGTTTTGGAAAGGGAGTCCTCAAATGAAAATCAGAGTAAGAGTAAATAATCAAAAATAAAAAAAATAAACCGGGTTACAAAACTCCCAAAACCTCCGTTTCAGACAGTGCGATCAGTTAAATCTGTACCAAATTGTGATAAGATCGGACAACTTTTACGAGAGTTTCGTGTTAACGGATACATAAATAAATATATGTTATAATTTTCTAAATATTTTATCAACAGATTATACCTTTTTCTTTCAAACATAATTTATCTAAATACAACTAGTTTCAACCATAAGATTCAATTTTGACCAAAAGAGGTATATTCGGGATGTATTGCCATCCAACCCTGTGGTGGAGAGGGGGTATTTCCCCTCTTAAAACCCCTGTACGTAGAAAATAACTCAGTATAGGGCGTCTACAAATAAATTATTCACCAAGTTTTAAAAACATTTTATTGAACTTAACATTGTACAAATATTGCTAAAAATCACACCATTGGAAAGAAAAAGATCGTTTTCTTTGATACCCCTACAGATATAGGGTGCCACCCATTGACTAAAAGGAAAATACTTCTAAACAATTTTGCAGCTCAGCCTATACTCCGGCTTTAGGCTCGTTGATTGTTGCCACTGAGACACAAATGCATTCACGGAGGTCTTGAAATGTTGGAGGCATTACAGGAATATAGACTTCGTCTTTTACATTACTATTTTCTATTTCTTTGCTTTTGTTACCTCATCATTGCTTTTGTTGCATGTTATATTACCTCATGTTATATATTTAGCAAATTAAAAGGAATTTATTTATTCAAATAGGACTAAAAGAGGGAAAGTATGTAAGTTTTCTGATACAGTTTATTTAATATTGAATTTACTGCCAAGGTTGTAACAGTTTATTTACTATTAAAGTGTTTCAAGGGATATTCGAAAGTGCCTAAATGGGTAGTAAGTCGCATAATTTATTTCATCTTTTACAGTTGAATATGTGTTAGCTTTTAACTTTTAATAAAGGAAACACTGTAAATATACATGTTAGAATAACTTTAAATCCGAACCTTAACATTAAGAGACTACAACTGGCCGTAACAAATTGAAAGATAAAACACATGTTTATTCAATTGTGTATGCCTCAAATTGATTTCTTAACAGGCCACAATTTATGTTGGGTTTTTCTCTAGACTTACTCAACACATTTTGCATAGGGCTAATGCAATTCACTCTACGATTATCATATTTATGTTTTCCTGTTTTCCTCTTAAATCCGTTACCACTTCACGCAAATAAAGACGACCAGGAAACCTCAAATTCAAATGTTGATCCATTATTAATACTTTCCTCGGCACTTTTGATATAATGCTATTATAGCAGAGACAGTATTTTTACGTGTCACCTGGATTGGCAGCCATCGTTATTTTGCGATACCTTTAACACAGAGTAGATATGTATTCTACAGCACGTAATATCAACAGGATTTATATAAAAGTAGAAGTGACATATATCTTCGTAAATACAGTGGGTGATTCCGCAGCCCCGTGCAGGAACTTGCCATTACATTTATACATATTATGAGGTTACCAGCGGGGATATTTTGAACTTTGGCTTCTTGAGTTCTCTTCTAGTGGACATTTATTTTTTTATTTATTTGTTTATTCTTCATAGTTAAACAGGATAAAATAAACTACGTTTCACAACACTGCAAAATATATTTACACTTACATAAATAAATAAATATTTTTTTTATTTCCATAAATGTACAATACAATAAGCATTACAATTATACAGTAGAAAACTATAATTACATAGTTTTAAAATATATACTAAGCAATAAATACCTTATGTTTATACAGTTCTTAGCCAGTACATTATGGATAGCCACCTCTTTAGCATTAGCTGTGCAGAGGTAGCATCAGGTTATAAGAAATGTGCAATGTGCAGCGTGCCAGAAACTCCCGCTCAAATTACAGATTATTAAACAAATTTCATTAAATGGTACACATCTTTTCATTGCCTAATGCATAGCAATTTAACAATTGTACTAACTTTCAAACAATTCCAACAATAATTTAGGAAAACACTCCTTATAAAACTAAATAAAAATAGGTGTAACAAATATAAAAAGAATGTTACAAAACAATAGCATATCTTTTTATACCTACATAATGATAAATACTAATTACATAACACACAATAACACCAAACACAAATAATATTGAATAGACTCAAACAAACGTATAAACGTTATAGATAGAAATCAAATAAAATATTTAAAAGCAGTATATTGGTAAAGATGCAGATAAATTGATCAAAACTCAAGGGTGCATAGGTAAAACTTACAAAAGGCAAGACAGTTCCCATCAGCCTATGAATTTTTCAACCTCACTATTTGTTAGTAACCATGTTTTCAGACTTTTAGTAAATGAAGAAATTGTTATTGAAGATGTTACTGAATTGGGTAGAAAATTGTATAATTTTGGAGCTGAAAATGTATAAAATCATGTATAAGCTTCTATTCTAGGAAACGGGACAGAAACTCGATTTAAATTTTGTAACCTTCCAGAGTGGACATTTATGTTACCCTGCAGATGACCTCCTCTTAAGAAAAAAATTCGAAGAACACGATAGATGTATAAACATCTAAGAGGGAAGATCTTCAGCGACACACACAAAGGAAAGGACGAATCCCTCCTCTTTGCTCCACTCGTAACTCTAATTATTTTATTTTGACTAACAATTAAAGGGTAGAGAGTTGAATAATAAGTCCCACCCTAGCAAGATATACCATACTGTAATTTTGAATTTACAAGGGAATAATAGACAGTTCTTAAAACACTTTTTAACATACAGTTCTTATACTGTACTTACATGCAATACGGTAAATACACAAAAATATGGCAAAGACAAATGGTAAATACACATAATATGGTATGGCAAAAATTTGGTAAATACACAAAAATATGGATTACAAGGCCTTTTTTATACAAGGTATAGGTCTATTCTTTTTGATAAAAATTTGTTGCATATTTACCGTCTTGTATGTAAGTACAGTATAAGTGTAAATTTATGTTGTACTGTTGTAAGACTATAGTTTATTTGTATTTGATTACTGTTCTGTTTAATTGTAACAAATGTATTATGCTACTCAAGAAATGATTTATTCATAAATAGCATAATTTCTTCATAATAACAATTTCAAAAGCTTTTTGCTAGTTTGGCAATTAATCTTAGTTGAAAAATTAATAATTAATTAACTTTGGCTTGCAGACTGAGTTTAAAATGTTTAGCACGTGATAGTTCATTATAAATATCTGCGCATAAATCATCGTACTCAAACAAAACGTTGAAAATGTTAATCCGTGAACATCGAATTTCCAAAACACTATACATTATAAATTATAAAATAAAACCAAGAGCGCAGCTAACTATGCAACTAGTTACAAAACGAGATAATATATTTGATTAAGAATGGCGTACAGATTTCAAATTTTCATGTATTTTTTGAGAAAGATTACTTTTTAGTCAAAAACGATTCAGTATTGCTGAATAAATCCGGGCTCGAACGCATCACGTGTACCGAGCACGTTGGTTCCATTTGTCCTCTTCTGTCTGAAGAACTGAATACGAAAGATATTCTATAAGTTTAAGTTGACCGCATGAAAAACGGGATCGTAACCAATGACGAAAAGGACATCTGACTTTGGTCTGACAGGAGACACGTCAAGATCCGCGCCAGTAATATGTTATTCTATCATAGACATGTTCATCATATTTTTCCTAGTTTCAAATTAAAGTAACATTAAATAATATTTATAAACAACAACTCTGAATATTTTTGTAAGGAAATTTGTAAGGAATTATTTTCAATTGTTTCCACTTAGTTTTATGGAGAGTTCTTTGTTGTTGTATATATTAAAAGTAAAATTAATTTAAAATAGCATAACGATTATCTATTCTTAATATAGTGAAATTTGAGTGAATATTTAATTTCATGCATAAATATAGGACCAATCGTTCCCAAATTTGCTTCAAGGCATTTAACAAACTAGTAATCATGTGATTTGCATTATACATTGGTAAATTGCATTGGACAACGGCAGTCATCACTTCTACTCATTTATGCAATACAAATTCCAAGAATATATTTTAAAGCTCCAATCTAAAGAGGTTCACCAATAGGGTATATAACAAAATTTATATTTTAGGGAAGTCAATTAACATAACTAAAGCGTGATGAATGGTATAGTATAGTAACACCTTCAAAAGCTCTACGGTTTGATACCTAATACCTAGCAATAAACGTTGTGTTGGTAGTTATCAATCAAAGAGATGCTTAATTATATTCTCTAGCAATATTGTAAACCATATTATTTAGGTTGTGGCCAACGCTCAGTCAGCGGTTCGCTGCTGACTTGGCTATATGATATTCTAGTGCGCATGCGCTGCGGTCGGTCAGACCATACCGTCCATGTACAACTAATATAGGCCACTGAACCCCGCACCACCTCAGAATCTGCTCGCACATTTTATTAAGTAACCTCCCACATAGTAACATCCTATTGCCTAATACCACACGTCGTCTGAGTGATGGAAGGTGTTTTTAATGTAACATTTGATCTTGTTTGTTGTTTGAACACTCTTAACGCAAACGCGTGCCTTTCGGGGGTCTTCAACTCGTAATGTCATTGAATTAAACCGTAAACCCTTGGAGTAAAGACCCGTTCTATCGATATAACTGAGCAACTGGTAGGTCAATCTGCGATCCTTCGATAACAACAGGATGGCTCACACCTGCTTTGAGCGAAACTATAACTTCTCTTCAGTTTATAGCTGATTTTGATGCTGGTGTTATTCGTTGGATTGAACTCTGTCTAAAACTGAGTTTACCCACAGTCAAATAAGTACAGAACTTGTTACTGTTGAACATAACACATATTTTACAAACATAATACAATCGACGCCAATAGTATTACTACTGAGACCGAAGACCAAGACCAAGACCGTTTGCCGTAGTCCCATGATATCTCAGGATCATGTTAAAAGTTAATTATATTTTATGATGGGCTATTACATTATAAGTAAAATGCCACGGCTCGACATAATCTTGGTTTGGTTTCGTGAGAAATGCCCTCTATTAAAACTAATTTTAAGTAATTACGGGTGAAGTCATTTCTTCGAGTCAGAGGAAATATTTGTTTAACCTCTTAGTTTATATTGTGATTTACTATAGAAGCAATGACTATACAATACTGAAGTAGACTTCTCATTGCCATTGTAAATGCTGAACCTAATTTGAGTGAGCCAGGATTCAAAGAGGACGTAGTTACACTAATCACCACCAGAGTATACTTCTGTAAACTAAGACTTATTAATTCAACAGTTGGTGTGTCAGGGAGCAAACATAAGTTGATTATCACTTGCTTTCTGGGGTGGAGATTTGTTTAAAAGTGAATGTAAATAACTAAAATAAATATTTTGACAGTAGATCTGTCGGTAACCTAATCTAACTACGTCCAATTTAAATTCTGGCTAACACTAAATGAGGAACAGCTGGGCCATATAGATAAGATTTCTCATTATCTATCGTCAATGATAGAAGTTAGCTTAAAGTTGATATTATAAACTTAAAATATAATAATTAATACTAATAGAATACTAAATGTATACCTCCGTACAATCATATAATGATGTAGAATTTTCAAATTTGGGAATGAAATTAATGCCCTGATAGTCATAAGTATACCTTATTAATGGATGATCATAAGTATATTATTTGTGTACTTTCCCAAAGTCAACAAAATGTTGTTATATATTGTATTTTGTTGATATAAGTTCTCACCGGTTATATTGAGCGCCGTTTGCTGATCCACAGAAATGTGTGAATGTAAAGTGCTAGCATGGACCTCGGCTTCCGGTGCTCTTGTAAAAAAGATTCGCTATTGTTAGAGCTCTACACGCTGACCGCCGCGTATACGAGTTGCAACGGCTTCCATTCACAGTCATTATGGATTCATTCATTAGTTCCTACGTCTTGATTATCGGCAAGGAAACAATCAAAATTAATACAATTTTCTTCCTCAAGATACTGTATTAAAGTTGAATATTGTTAAGCTTACAAATATTTGCGAGCGTTTTTTCTCATACTTGATGTGACCACTTACCTGAAACTCACATGTTTCGGCCATATTTTCCCTTCACGTTTTCATAGTGTTATGCACGTTTTAGTAGGGAGTAGGGACTTCTGAATTTTACCTAATAATTTGAATATAATAGTCTATCTCTATGTTGTTGTTTTTTTAAGATTTTAACACATTTAAAACATGTGTAATCCTAAATTATGTTCATAACAAATGTAAATTCCAGGCTTATACTATGTATACTGTTTGTACTATGTGAAGTTATAGTTTCCCGTTGATAATGAATTACATTAAACCTCTCCAAAACTTAATCTTCAGAAGTCCTTGACCAAGAAAGCTTAATATGTTGAATTATATATATTAATATTAGACAATGAACAATAATATTATACATTTCAATAATAATATAAAAACGATATAGAGATTCAACAATATTCAAGACTTTAACATTTATGCAAAAACACTATTCCAATAATGACATTTTGAATAAAACGTTTTATATCATTTACAAACATTCAATTTTTTAAATAAAAATGTGTACAATTGTATACAAAATCATGGTAAGTATTTCAATTTACTAATAATTTATATTACATTAATTTAAGTACAATGTTTAAATTTGTAAAATAAAAGATTTAATAATATTATTAATATAGTCACTCTTAAGAAATATAATTTACTCATTGTAGTTGAAAGTTATTAAATTAGAATAATTCTAAACGAACATGGAAGATCAAATTACGTCAAAGCTTGCCATACATGCTCACTAAATGCATTACATCAGTACGTCATAAGGTCATTGTGTGTATATTACAGCACAATGAAAGGCCAACGGTATTTAAATCACGCATACAATTTGAAGCGAAGACAAATATTTTGTAAATCCAAGTGCTAAAAGCAAATAGGGAGATTCGATGGATTTTACGTATGCGTCCTTCTTGGAATCGACTTGAGAAATATGGCATACTCCAAATCCATATTGTTCAACTCTCATCTTGTGTTGGCTTCAATTGTTACGTTACAGCAAACTTGAAGTGTTTGACTTGGCATGTGTTTAATGTCAATATGTTAATTTTCTCTGAATTAAATGATAAGCCTTAGTATATTATATATTAATGAAACTTCATTGAAACGAAACGTAACTACCCGATTTCAGTTTTGAATGTAGCTTTGCCATTTTTAAGCCAACCCTTTTGATTAGCAATCAACTACCATTTGACGAGGGAACAATTAAATGAAGACCTGCTTTAAGAATTTGTATCCCCTAGTTTTAACGTGACGTTACCATAATTGATGTTGTTATAGGGTTAATAATTGTTGTCTCATCAATGTTCATAATTGAATTCCTCTTAAAGTATCTAGGCTTGTCATATACAGACATACGAATGGATAAATAGTTTACTTATTAGGAAAATTGCAATGTGGCAAATTAGCTTATTTGACTTCCTATTGCAGACAGAGACTAATTTTATATAGAAATTGTATATTTAAATACGTTACCATTACTAAGCTTGGTAAGCCTGGGTTAGGTAAGCAAATTATCTGCAGTTCTTGGCATTTTTGTACTGTGAAGAGTTATATTATCTTATTGGTGTACTTCTGAAACCTTTTAGCGAATTTCCTCTATATTAAACAAGCTTTTGCATTACCGAGGGTTGCATAGTGAAAGGCTAAAAGTTCAGTATAGCGTACCGTTGGCAAACATATACATTTTCTATTGTAACTTATATATTTTTAACTGATTGTATCTGATACACTTTTTGACAAAAAAATCATCTGTTACTGAACCAAACACTATTTGTTCCAATCTTTTACATCTTTTTATATGGAAAACAGAAATTTCAGGTTTTTGTGATCTTTTACGTTCGTAAACATTATCAGATTTTTATAAAATTTGGTAAAAACATGTAAAGCAACATTTATGACGTTGAGTTTGAAAAACAGTCAGATCGCCTCATCCTAAGTTATATTTGAGGGGGGGTTGTACAAACAACCTTTTTAAAAGTAAAATTATATTTTCACTATTGGATTCAGCTTGAAAAAATTAAGTACTTTAAATTATTGCTCTACTTCAATTGGCAATGTATACATAATCATATGTATACTTTGCAATTTGTTACCGACATATTAAACGTGCTAAACACAGTACGTTGTCCAACGTTATTCTTATGGAGATTAAGTAAAATTGTATATCTCGTAGTATCAATGGGGGTATATTTGTGTATGTATTATATTTATGTATATTGATGAAACTTGGTATGTCGTTCCACCTGGTTGTCGTTCCAACTACCTTTTTGCCGATGGTTCCTGGAGCATCAAACCTGCGTAATGAGCTCCCATGTTATTCTTATGGATAATCATTAATTATGAACATATCATAACACAATTTGGCATGTGGCTTAACCTAGCTGAGTTCTACTAATATTTGCATAAAACCCCATTGCTTGCGTTCCTTGTTGCAGCAACCCCTTGTACTCAGCCCAAATTTTTTGTGAAGTTTTGTAAAAGTTTTATGAAACTCGGTAAGTGGACTTATGTGGTATTAAGACAGGGTGAATCTCGTAAGTTGTCCAGTATTGATTTCAGACAAACCGTTGGTCCTACGATGATGAAATAAAATTATTTCCCACTAAACCAACCCCAAGGAATAACGTAAAAATATTTTTAACGATTTTTAAATACAGGGTGTACCAGAAACTGAGGGTCACTAGTCCGAATCTACGAAATATCAAATACAAACGTATATCATGTTATACATCAAATTAAAGCTCTTTTCAATCCAAACCATTTGGCGGAATCGGATTTTGATTATTATTGATTCATTTCAAAATGGCGGCTGTTTTTGTGAAAAAATTAGTATTTTTTTGAATACCCTGTATTTTTCTTAGAAATGCAGATATCTTGATTCTGATTCAAATATCGCATTCCTTATGAGCTAAGCTTTATTTTGATATGCAACACTTCAATATTATCTCAAAAACAAAAAGTTTCAAAAATATCAGTTTTTGAAAATATGTACATAGCCAAAACTCAAAAATTTCAAATAGCACCATATGTCAAATAGCATATCATTTTAAATGTATTGCAATTCTAAGAAACTTTCAAATTTAAACCTTATGCGTATCTATTTTGGTTTTCGAGTTATCAACAAAAAACATGTTTTTCCACATTAAAACGCATGTTATTTGTTAAACATGGTGGTAAAGGCTGGACCATAGTTCTAGGCGTCTGGCTGACGCATGCGCATTAATTTGCTGTGTTAATTCCTCATCTGTCAAAACTTGGGCTAACATATGATTAAATGCAAATTCGTTATTACGCATGCGTCAGCCAGACACCTAGAACTATGGTCCGGCCTTTACCACCATGTTTAACAAATAACATGCGTTTTAATGTGGAAAAACATGTTTTTTGTTGATAACTCGAAAACCAAAATAGATACGCATAAGGTTTAAATTTGAAAGTTTCTTAGAATTGCAATACCTTTAAAATGATATGCTATTTGACATATGGTGCTATTTGAAATTTTTGAGTTTTGGCTATGTACATATTTTCAAAAACTGATATTTTTGAAACTTTTTGTTTTTGAGATAATATTGAAGTGTTGCATATCAAAATAAAGCTTAGCTCATAAGGAATGCGATATTTGAATCAGAATCAAGATATCTGCATTTTTAAGAAAAATACAGGGTATACAAAAAAATACTAATTTTTTCACAAAAACAGCCGCCATTTTGAAATGAATCAATAATAATCAAAATCCGATTCCGCCAAATGGTTTGGATTGAAAAGAGCTTTAATTTGATGTATATCATGATATACGTTTGTATTTGATATTTCGTAGATTCGGACTAGTGACCCTCAGTTTCTGGTACACCCTGTATTTAAAAATCGTTAAAAATATTTTTACATTATTCCTTGGGGTTGGTTTAGTGGGAAATAATTTTATTTCATCATCGTAGGACCAACGGTTTGTCTGAAATCAATACTGGACAACTTACGAGATTCACCCTGTATATGTTCATTGGAAATTCGCTGAGTACGCAAGTTTGCTGTGACTGGGTTATTTCAAAAATGCCATGATTTAATTTGTATAGCACAGCCTGAGATCCCAGAGTACACAATGACAAAAGTGCTGCATATTATATGGATTGAGAGACGTGTTATTAGGCACGTTGTAATTAATTAGGAATTGCAATAGTTTATATGAACTATTAAATAAAAATAGTCTCATGCACAGAAAATTGACTAGTTTATATTTAATAGATGAATATATAGCAGTATTTACCTTGCAAAAAAAAACACTCCTTCATCACATGACTAAGTGCACTTTGCCAGTTTGTTAGATGAGAAAAACTAAATAACTAAAGGAGTTGAAGCAGGCCAAGCTCTGCAAAAACCGTTGATTAATGTTTTCATAATTGTCGTTTTACATTGATTATTTAATGTTTACTCAAATAATGTTGCTACAGTTTAGTTTTGAATTTTAAACATTTACTTGTCATTTCGATTTTGAAAATTGATGTAATTTGTACTGTTACTCTAAATATAACATGACATCTCAGTCTTAATTTATATGTTATGGTTCATAATAATAATTAAACACGCTCTATTCTAGCACAACATTGTAAAATCGCAGTTTGTAGTGGAATATTCCCTATTCTTATATTTTTAAGTGGGGCTTGAAATAAGAATTTGCTGCTGCAGCTCTTTACACGCGGAGACATGAGTGGTAGGTTATGAAGGATTGCCTTTTAGTTTTACAGTTTTTTGTTATGTACTATTTCTATTTTCGCAGAAATATACATTTATATGGAAAATGGGCGGGTACTTGAAGATTATTGTTTGTAATGGTAAATATCTTAGAACATATAATTTTATGTACAATGATAAGTCAGCCAAACGTTGAGTCTAACGTAATGTTCTTAACTTGACACTAACACGTTTTATTCGTCGTATGATAAGTTGAATAGTCGAAACTGCTGTGAGTTAAATCACTGAAGCTTCTAGTATAGGAAGTATTTATGACAAATTCAAAATATATGGATTTTCGTACAAGGAGAAAGATCTTGTACTTTTACTCTTTAATTACTAATTACTCTTTTTATTTTTACTATTAAGATTTTAAAGTTGTTTTGGACGAGAGATACATCTTTAGGCTGTTTAACTATTTGAGTAAAGTTACATGCCTAGTTGAACGGAGAAATGCCTCGTCGATTATTTTTTCAATAAACATTTGACTCACACCATTGTCATCTCAAAAGTTATATATTGTTGCAAAATCATTCCTATAGAGAACTTGGTTAATAGTTTGGAAACATTGATTATAGATAGTTTAAGGTTTAAAAGAAATTACTGGAGGTCCTTTTACCTATTACACACAACCATGCACAACCATGTTGGGAGGAAAAATTGGTAGGGCGCACCGAAGTTGCGCACTAAAATTCAGGTCGTCGCCGAAATTGCGCACTTGGTTGAGAGGCCGCCCCCTGGACTCGCCGATATTGTGCATCTAGTCTTCTGAGAAATCTTACGGGTGGTTAAACAACGGTGAAAATAAATAACAACTAATTTGTGAACAAGTATTTATTTAAGCTAAACAATACGCCCCTTCTCTCAAAGTGTTCTATCGACTTTTGGGGACCTCATTCGAATTTAGCCGCACATACGCATCTGTCTGAATAGATTTTAAGTTATTAAAAAATACATAAACATCAGATGCGGTGATGAGCACTCTTTGTTGAACCACGACTGAAAGCTCTCACATGCGTTGGTGGTTCGTCACAAGTCTCCTGTGCGTGCAGCCCAAATTTGAGGAGGGAAGAGGGCTGTTTCCTATCAATAGTTTAAGTTTTAGTTAGCCTCTAAAAATTAAACTGACCGGTAAGACATTTTTCCAAACATAAGGAAAGAAAGTCCCCCTTTCATTGGTCAGGAGGGTGGGTGGTATGGGTGATTGCAAAGTACAGATTTTGGAAGTCCCAAGTCATTTATGCATAGAGGAGTGACATGAGTGACACATACCAGAGCCATGCGTTGTACCTGGGTCATCAGGTGCGCAACTTCGGTGAGGAGATTGGCTAGGTGCGCAATATCGGTGCGGCAAAGTGGTATATGGTGTGTTTGGAATTTCATGGATATTAAGGGATTTTCAAACAAACAAACTGTAACATTTTTACTAATTATATTTTATATTTTCACTGCGATTTGAGTTTCATTGCTTTATGAAAAGTTCACACCAAATTTGACCAAAGCCGTTTCGAACTTTGTGTAAGGTGCAACTTTATCAAAATAGTTCTAAAGAATGGATGAGTATATTTCTATCAAATCGACTACACAAAGACGTATTTTACGATAACAACTTCATCCTCTGTGTACAAAGTAAGATTTTGCAAATGTAATTGAAAGGATTTGTAGTATACTATAATGTGATATTAATTATACTTATCAAGACTATTAACGTAATTTAATTCAATAAAATTTACCAAAGAGTGTTTCCATTATAAACATAGGAACTCATAAGTAAAAACTATTAAGTATAACATGTTAAATACAACTTATAACAGGACCTGTTACCTTGATATTCAACCATCAAAAATAGCATTACAACTATGTTAGGAAGTTTTTGTTCTTAGTAAGAAATTAAAAATTCACAGTTTCGTTGTTTTGTCTGCGTACTCTTTACAATCTCAAAATTTTTAGTTGTCTTATGTTTTACGCTTGAGGGGAACTTATTCCGGCAAAGGCATTTCCGTTGATATACCGAATTGTATGTAGTTTTTCAGTTACATGATAAAGCCACCTCGCCAACAGTGCTGTCCCAAAGTCCGATGTTGAATTCTTTTACATTTGTTATATTGAGTCAGCCAATGATGATGGGAAAGTGTAAAACGTATTTCGTAATGAGAGTTTTTGCGCTTCGTCAGGTTACTACTAACTGTTTCAAAAGGAACTAATAGCGCCATCCCCTTTCCACGGTTGCCTCTGATTTTGTTAAAGTTGTTTGGCATTATTCGATAAGAACTTCGATATCTAAGAATAGTTTGAACAGTAATTTGAACAGTAGGTTATCGTCGTATTTATTTTGCAATTTTTAAATGTACCAATTACAGCTCAGGGGATTGCTAACCCATTTATAATAACCCTTGTCACTAGACTACCTACTACTTAAGGGAGGCAACAAAATAGAGTCCACAACAATTTTGCTCCACTCGAAAAAATAGACATTTAGTTTCAGAGATAATTTTTCATATTACACTAAGCTAAGAAATTGTAGCTATAATACAAAAACCATAACATATCTAATATTCTGGAGTTAAAATTCCTGTAACTTCATCGTACTTTCGTAAAAAATATAAGGCACATAAAACCTCCCCCACCCACCAATTATATATATAATAAATATATTTATTTATTAGTCAAACCTAGCATTTATGTCAGATTATTAATATCTGAGAACCGTATCGACTACAAATAAAAAGATAAATCATTTACAGTAACATCATACATAAAGGATGAAAGAAGCCAAACAAATGTGGAAGTAGCGGATTGGCGGGGTAATTTGCAACTCTAACGCGATTGATACAGCACATTTTGGTGCTAGTGGGTCGCTGAAATACCAAGAGTCCTTATCTGTACCGGACGATGGTTTATATAACAATTTTAGTTAAAAGTACAAGAAGTAAAACGACATAATCTAGTACAAATTTACAATTTATGTATAAATATGTGGTATTTTAATTTATTCACATTAATTTTGGATTAAAATGATATTTTCAGGCAAAATTTGACATGAAACGGCCTATTTTAATGGGGATTTTAAAAAACTCGTTTTAAAAATTAATAAAAAGTATCTGACCAGTTTCAACAAGCCGCATACATAATCGACAACCTGATGTTTTTATTCATGATTCCTCCACGTGTGCAAGGTCATGATCACATCCCCACCTTCGCACTACGTTCTAATCCCCGTAAACTAGGATAACATGCAGGAGATAAAGAGATGATACTCACCACAGGCGATGCTGAGATGCTGATGCCGGGCTCCCCTCCGTGGGGTGTGTACAGTGCACCGGCCGGGGGTGGGAGGGGCGTGGGAGGGGAGGGGGTAGCTACTATCAGGGATGTACGCGCGCCTACAGGACCACTCGAACCCGAGCCTCCTAGCGCGCCAGTTCGGTCAGACATGTGGACGGTTACACTGCTCCTCGCGGCGTGCTCGCTCATCACTCTAGTCGTGCTGTTGGTCGCCAAGGGACGCAGGAAGGGCTCGGACCCCTCGAAGGCCCCGGGACCCTCCCCCTGGCCGGTGCTCGGCGACCTCCACATCCTCGGCCAGTACTCCAACCCCTTCGTCGCGTTCACCGCGCTGTCCAAGGTCTACGGCGACGTCTACCGTCTCACCCTGGGCGCCACTCCCTGCGTCGTCGTCAACAACTTCCCCCTCATCAAGGAAGTTCTCATTACCAAGGGGTCGCATTTCGGCGGACGCCCGGACTTCATCCGTTACCACAAGCTGTTCGGAGGCGATAGAAATAACTGTAAGTTCATTTTTACTATCATTATTAGATTTAAAGACAATTGGTGAAAGTTCCAACAAAATATAAATAAATACCCCCGTCGCAGCAAACCTGTATACTCAGCGAATTTCCAATGAATATATAACATAACACGTTAACACTTAACAGGATTTATAAGAAATATATTCACAAACAAGTGATATTAAAAATATTAATTATCGTCCATAAGAATAACATTGGGGATGGGTACGCAGGTTTGCTGCAAAAAGGAACACAAAATAATGGGTTTTTATGCAAATATCATTAGAACTCATCGAATTAAAGTCACATACCAAGTTTCATTCATATACAGTTATAAGTAAGCGATATATAACATTTTAATTATTCTCCATAAGAATAACATGGGGACCGATTACCTAGGTTTGCTGCTACGGGAACCATACGTGAAAATTTTGTATTTTGTGCAAACAACGATAAACCCCAACCAGATGAAGCCATATACCAAATTTTGTCAGTTTATGTTCATAAATAAGCGAGATATACAATTTTTCTTTTTCTCCATAAGAATAACATTAGACAACGTACTGTGTTTAGCACTTTCAATATCTCAGGAACCAATTGACGTAGAGCAATGATAAAAATACCAAATTGTTTGTTTTTTTATGCTGAATTAAATGGTAAAAATTAAAATTTGATTTGAATAAAAATTACATGTGGAAACCCCAAAAAACCCATTTTTGGGGTACAAAACCCCCCAAAAACCCCCATTTGAATGGTGCGATTCGTCTGGTTTTCGAACTCGTTCAAATAAATGGTGCTTTACACATTTGTACCAAATTTCATTAAGATCGGACCTTTTTTACGAGAGTTATCGTGCTTACGGACACAAAATAATCTTTATCTGTGTGGTTTACAAAAAAGGTTAAATGTTACAATGGAATCAACTGAAACATGCTCGCCAACTGGAGTTTTAATAATGCATTGTTACTGCAGAAGGTTGTGTGTAATTTGTTGTCTTGAATCATGTTAAACTGTTATCATACGCCTTGCTGTGCTTTAAAGTAAAAAGGGAAAAAATACAAGCCAAAGGTTTGGATGTGCATGTGTTTTAAATCGTAGCTTTTTTCTAAATCACTAAAAATATTTTAACATTTGTAAGACATTTTGTCACCAAACACAGTTGACAAGTCTTCATATAATTACTCTTTTAAAAATTAATTAATCTTTACAATCTAGCAAAATCAGTTGAATTCTCTAAAGCTGATATAATATGATCAAACAAACCAGATTATAAGCTTGAATTTCCATCAATATGCTGTGGGAAATAAACCCAAAGTGCGTTTTTTGCTCTTCTCCTCGTGCAATTTTCTACAATTTACATTTTAGTTTATAAACACTTTTTGATTTTGTGGTACACCTCTTAAATAGTACAACAAACGTGGCATGTTGACTAACATGGCGAGTATTGATTTCTTTAATTATTCTGATCTTTTTTAATACGCAGCATTTTACACTTTCCCCCAGTTAAGACGAGCGTCTGATGATTGATTGTTGATTACGGGGATTTTTACAACATACTCACACTTTTACAACAGTATTAGGTTAACTGTTCACGTACAGTAATATAAACAAAATCCTAAGACCTTCTTATATGTATATCTGACCTTCTACCAGTGGCCTTCGGCGTGACAGTTTATGTTAAATTCAGCACGAGTTTCAGCTTCTGGTCAATACACTTGGGAGGTGATAATTTTCTTTCTTTAGCCAAGCCGGATTTTAAAGTCCGGTATAATTTTACGTCTTATGAAACCTACTTCATGAACATGTCAGAGGTAAACTAAATGTGTTGTTAATATGTGGGAATTTCCCCGGAACCAATACGAATCTGGTCTGGTTATAATATTAACTCATTCTGATTATTGTGATAACAAAAGCAAAACAGTCCGAGTCCACTACCGCATTTCTGATATTGTTTGGGACTTGTAGAGGTCGTCCTAATATTGTGTGTGGAGGGGGGGCTAGTAAGTATATGCGAGAACTAAATCAAAACATACGGTTCTGTACCGACAAACTTAATGCCTAATACTAAGTATTACCATAGAAAAATAAACTAAACCTCAGTATACTGTACTTGGAGATCATAATCAATCATGTAATATTATAGGCCTCATAGCATTAAAAAAATCTGAAACATGCATTATTAGTTAAATTCAACAGCTGACAAAGATTTCCCATGAAAAAAGTGTGCATTACATTGCATACAAGAAACTTTAAAAGCTACGTAATATAGCTTCGCTCGTCAGTTCTTTGTCGTATGAAATGTATAATATTACGTTTTTTGTCTTGGTAGTCTATAGGCCTAATTGAAAAATGAAGTGTTATTGCATCAAAACTTATTATTTTACATAAATTCAATTTATAAATGTCTTATAATAAATTAATTACCTGTACTTTGCATATTCATCAATTTAAGGTATTTTTGAAAGTTGTAGTTATGTTTAAATATGATTAAACGATTTTAATAAACTCATATTTGTAAATGGGAAATGTTCTAATATTCTAAAAAATCATATACGGAATATTTCAGCGATATTTAGGAAGCTCCAATTTTTATTTTAAAGGTTGCCTCATGCAGTTGAAGCGATTTTATTTAACTTTAATAATTACTATTTATATTGAAAAGGAAATGACAAACAGTTCGTCATCCATAAACTATGATCTATGTTATGCTTTGTTTTAGCACGGGACCATTTATTTAAAGAAACTGGTGAAATAAATTGTTTATAGAGAAGTTGAACGTATCACAATTAACACAGTATAACATTTCTCTGAGTACCACAATTAAATACGATTCCACTTTGAATTAATGTAGATTCTTGCAAACTCATAAATACTTTCACGACTAGAAAATTTTCTTTTTAGTGTGTATAATGGTTTCAGAATATGTAAATTTGGCGGGAATTTGAAGAATTTCTATCGGTGTTGCGTAAGATTCGCTGTAGCTCTGTGTGTTGATCTACAGCCCATTTGTTTGGGTTGATGTCACCATATTCTCCCCGTATTTAGAAATAACTTAGAGGTTTTCCTGCAAACTAAACACAACATCCAATACAGATGACTAAATGAAAACACTGAATAAAAGCTTCCCATCTCGTTTATATCAAAGTCCGAAAATAAGAAAATATTTTTACTGCGAGAATGTGTAAGTTTTATATTCAATAATTTCGTCCTTTAGTTCCTCATGCACTTTGACCTGTTTCGAGAAGTAGTTATAAAGTACTGTAACGCATACACATTACACACCAATACATTTTCCATAATATTAATAACAATATTTAGATAATGTATCCGATCTACATACACAAAAACACTATAAACACAATGGATAGATTAGATACAGTAGAAGGCTAGATTAAAACACGATTTATCAGGTAACCTTATTCAAAAGTATATTGATATTTTGTAAATCTGTTAAAACTCGTGTATACGTTATAAACGGGTACCTTATTAACAAAAAATTAATAATTTAGATATATTTTTACTAAATCTCTCTATTTTACTCTATTTAAATAGAGTACGATTGAATTTATCTGGTGTAGGCAAATAATGATGACTTAAAAGTAACGGTTTAATTATTACGATTAGCAATTTTTCTTAAACTGGTATTAATATATTTGCTGTCGATTCATTACTTGAAACAGGATTTCAAAGCATTGTATAATGACAATGCATTACTAAATTAACGGTAATTCAGTTTACACCTCGGGAATTGCATTTATAGGCTCTCTTGCGCCAGAGCCTATGAAAATCCAACCTAATAGTCCATTTTATATCTAACACACTTTATCCAGGCGTTTTCAAACACGATAACACGAGCAGACTACCGATTTACGAACAATATTCTCCCGAGTGAAGTGTTCCCAGGATGCGCTCGCCGGCCGGTTTGTGGTGTGACGTGTGACCGAGATTGTGCAAGAGGCCAGGGCAGCGCGTTCCGCCCCGATGACACGATATAATATACTGTACATCCAAACAGTGTTAGATTATTGGAATATGCAGCGACTGCGTGACGTCACCGCTCGTGGTTCCGCGAACGTCGTGCGTCGCGCCGGTGGCCGGGGAGGTAACACGAGTCAACGAGGCGAACAGATCCGGAGGTTTTAATGTAAAATGTTCCCAGAAGCGCTCCAAGACCATCTCTCGGGTCAGGGCATCCGAGAAAAGCATTGCAGAGGAATGTATTAGACTGATATTGCATCCAATTCGTGTATTATTCATGTATTAATTAAATTATTCTGAACTCAGCCTTGTATTCAATTCTGCATCCAAAATTGTCAAACACAAACTGTCAACATACAATCGCATGATGAAGGAAGCTGAATATGCAAATACAAACACACTCTGCAGTGCTAGGAACACTCTCAATTTGGCAATGTGTTTAATTCATGTGGGAAAATCTAACCCTAACTTTAATACTGTTCGGATACAATGCAGCTTAACAACCCCCCCCCCCCTCATCGTAGAAGTATCCACCATGGTGAATATTACCATGACTGTCATTATTGTATAACATTACATAAGGAATTATTTTTATGTTGATTTTTAAATCTATCAATGTCCTGTGTGTTTAATAAATACTTAGTATTCAATTTAGTAGGATGTTTAGAAAAATTTAGTTGTATTACGTTCCAAGCCATTTCTTTTACTACACATTCGTCATAGATTGTCATCGTTCACGTGGGAAGAATCTCCCGGAATTGCGCTTTTTATCGGCCATTAGAAGGGTATTGACTGAGACTCGTTCAACCTTGAAAGGTCGTTCACAGCAACGCCATATTATTTATGTTTATACAATAATAAAACAGTCCCCTCAGTACGCTTTACTAATCTTTATAATTTCATTGAAACTAAAATACTTATATCAACGAGAAAAGTAACTGTAATTGTTAATTATGGTATTGTCAGAATTAATATAGGATGGTTTCAAACGTAATGAATCACCGGGGAATAATATTATAATGCTAACTGATATATTCTGAGTTGGGCGACCACTCAGTCGTATGATTAGTGCTGAAAACTCCATAACAACTAACACCAAACGTGTGACATCATCTCATTTTCTATTTAACATTGTAGTTGTACTACCTAGCCTGTGACAATTATCATGTTACGGAGTGTTTGTGATCAAACTTCGGTGTTCGGGACCATGATAACCTTTCGTTTTGAGGTCCCAGACCCCAAAAACACCATTCGTTCGAAACTGTATATATATATGACATATATATAACTGAAAATATCAATATAAATATATATATGTATATATATATGTGTGTGTGTCCGTGAGCACGATAACTCTCGTAAAAATTATCCGATTTTGATGAAATTTGGTATAAACGTGCAAAGCAAGATTTATGAGTTTAAGTTCGAAAACCAGCCAGATCGCTCTATCCGAAGGGGTATTTTGGGGGGGGTTTGTATCCCAAAAATGGGTTTTTCGAATTTTTTACATATAAATTTGGAAATAGTCAAATTTTAGTTTTTTCCATTGGATTTATCTTGAAAAACACACAATTTGGTATTTTGATCATTTCTCTACGTTAATTGGTCACCGAGATATTGAAAGTGCTAAACACAGTACGTTGTCTAATGTTATTCTTATGGAGGAAAAGAAAAATTTTATATCTCGCTTATTTATGAACGTATACTGACGAAACTTGGTATACGGCTTCATCTGGTTGTGGACCATTGATATTTGCTCAAAAAACAATTTTTTACCAAAGGCTCCCGTAGCAGCAAACCTGCGTACTCAGCCCCATGTTATTCTTATGGAGAATAAGTAACGTGTTATCTCCCTTAATTATGAAAATATATTAATGAAATTTGGTATGTGGCTTTACCTACATGAGTTATATTGATATTTGTATAAAACCCCATTTTTTGTGTTCCTTGCTTCAGCAAACCTGCATACTTAGCCGCCATATTATTCTTATGGAGAATAATTAAAATGTCATAAATCGTTTATTTATGAATGTATATTGATGAAACTTGGTATGTGGCTTTATGTGGTATTAAGATACATATATATTCATTGGAAATTCGCTGAGTGCGCAGGTTTGCTGCGACGGGGGTATTTAGCTTTTAGAGGGAGTATAATTTACGCATAATTGCTTCTGAAGGTCTTCAAGTCACGCAGTCATATTTTGTGATCGGTTAACTCGTAGTTAGTTAAATAGAAATAATATTTACTACAATACACTATAAAGATCTATTCGTCAGTACGAAATAATTATTCCACTGCAACACATGTTGTAGACCTACACCAAGATCAAAAACGTAGCTAAAAGTGTTGTTTATATTATAAGATGTAATACATTAAAACAACTAAAGTCCGTTCTCAAATACTATTTTATTCTTTTGTCCTCCAGTTCCCAACAAATAACATACCAAGCTGATAACAGTGTCAGTCTACAATTACTCGTAGTGAACCAGGTGATCCATCTGTCGTATCGACACCGATACCAGAGCACTAACTCCACTGACCACTCTTACTCCCCATCACGGAAGGATTCCTCCGGCACCTCTATCGTCGCCCCGGCCTCGACTCTCACCTCACACCTCACCTCGCCGCGCCGCACCGGCTGGATGTAACATTAATTTGATGCTGTAACGGTCCATGATGCAAACAGTCTCGACCTTCCGTCGGTCAAGGTCACACTCCTGTTACTTTCTTCCTTCTGTTTCTCATTTCTCCTTCTTCGACGTTTACCCGTTCCTTCCCGTCCCACCGTTATCTGTCTGCGTCCGTCTACGGGATGTTGTTTTGCTCCACAGTCGGTTCACGGGATCGCAATCGCGAGGTTTTGAAACTAAGTGGCAACGTGTTATTATTGTTTTCTTTAGGTTTGATTCCCTCGATACATTTATTGATTGTTATGCATCAAACAACAAAATTGGACGAAAACGAGGTAGCGCCTTTAGCAATGATCTTATGTATGATACAATACTAAAATATCCAGATTCACATACCCACTGTTGTCTATGCACCCTTTTACACATGTTCATTGATGATAGTACTATTATTTTTAATTACAATTATTTCAGTTATACATTTCTGGTTGCTTAAAAAGTTATTTTTTATATTTTGCGAAATAAACGGGTTTCATGTTTATGAAATTTAAAGATTTTTAACGTCCGCCGATTTGAAACAAATAAAGACATTTAAATTTTGTTTACCCGCCTAACAAGGAAGTGCACAGTGTCGTATTTTTGTTGTAAGTGAATCTGTAGACTTGTAATAAAATGTATTCAAAATCTATTACATCATATACCAGAAAACGATTTCAGGAAAGCGCGTTTCAGGTTTTAGGACATACCTTTATAGAAAAGTGTTATATAATTTTTACATAAATGTATCATAGATTCGTTAAACTTTTTAAATAATAACCCTCCATATGTTTTAACAATCATCGAATACAAAATCTTAAATATACAAGCTGAGGCGACGGAATATAAAATAACTTATTCTGTTTTGTCATCCAAATAGAACTTATTAAAATATTAAAACAACCCGGTTTCTACAAGCTAAAATTCAACAAGGAAAACTTCTAGATGAATATAAGAAAAAAAGTTGTACTACTTGCTTCAAAAAGTAAAACCACTCACATAGAGTTAAGTATGGTGATTTTGCACGAACATTAATTCGTTTCGAGTGAAGTATTTTCAGTTATATTGTGTTTCATTGCGACTTTGCAAACATACATCGGTGTGAGAGAATAGACTTCCCACGTGAGATTTATTTTTACATAACCTTTGTTGGGAATGCCCCCTTCAGCGTCATATTAAAGATGTTGTTATTGAGTTGTTTTTTAGCGTTGAAATCTTCCGACAACTCTTCAGTTCCTAACAAAAAACACCCCACATACATGGCCAGGGATTGACAGTGAGATATTTCACTCTAAATCGGGGTATTTTCTTTTATAAAACTGCCATAAATGTAGGAAAATGTGATAATAATGAAAAGTTTTTAATAAATGCTAAGCTATTTGGGCTTGTATTAATTACAACCATTGTTCAGTTTTTGTAGTCTCATTATTGCGTTGTTGTTATTTTTATTAGGCCTACTCATATTTTAACATTTCCAAGTTACAATAACCTAGCATAAATATTTCAGCTAATGATTAATATTTACCTATATTTACTCGAGATGTACCTTGAAATAAAGTTAAAATACCAAATTTTAACCAAGACATAATTAAATAGTGTCTTCTTAGTTCAAAATCAGAAATATAATGCGAATTCATGGACGAACGTTTGTAAGTTTTCAGTCCCGAGTGGACTTAGACGTCTAAGCTAGAGCTTCATAAATTATTTAAAAGGGTCTTCTGCTCTAGTAACCCAGGTGTAATATTCGGTCTGATAAAGATTTACACCCGCCTAGGCGCCGACAAGGTCAAGGGCAGAACCACCCTTCCTAGGGGTGACAACAGTCTTGGCATACAAACCCACAGCCTTCGATTTCGTTATTAAAAAACAAAATGGGACTGGTTTAGGTAGGACCGGTCGAGGCCGGTATTCAGATTAGGTCTTGTACTCACATTTCCTTCACTGTACTTTCCGCTGCCCGGGTGTCTTTACTCTTCTTTTTCTTTTCACTCTTGATAAGCTGACCGCGTCCAGAATTTAAATACCGGCATCTCTGGAACTCCACTGTTCACCGCGCCAGCTACTGTAGATACCACGAGAATGCCGGGTGACATTTTAACAAGCTGGTTTCGGATAACCGACATCGAAACACCAAGTGGTTTTATTGAAAGAATTTCTTAGCGTAGAATGTCTGTTCGGATATTACATCAATATTACATTTTACTTCTCGGTTAAAGTTGATATAATACGTTGTGAATCATAATAATGTTTTACTTTCATTTGTAAACTCTTGTAAGAGTTGTGAGAATTTGTAGTGTTTTGTTTACAATATATTATGTTAATGTTGTAGCTATCTGCATTAAAACTGTATGGAAAATCTATTTAAATAAATAGACATGTAAACAAATAAGTCTTTTTGGAGTAAGTTTATTTTATATTTAAATACCCTACAACATTCTTTGGGTGGTTAAAAACGCTGTTAAGAATTCAGGAATACTTTTCGACCTTTCTCGCATGCAAGTTTAACAATTTCGAGAACGCCGAGGGACACATGCCTATCATTCTAAAGCCATATTTTGTTACTGTCTAGCAATTTCAAAGAATTAGAATGCTATTTGGTGTATATTGCCACCGATGTCTTTCGAGTAAACAAACTTTCGTCTTGGAACCTTTTTCTAGCGTTCAAACGCACAATCCTGACAATTTAATCTAGACAGATCCAAATCGTATTTACTTTTATGGACATAATCCTTTTAGATATTTTTCAATTTCACTAATTTATAATGTCAGTTGATGTTAATCCATGCTGGGGTTTAACATTTAGTTTATATTAAAAGACGATGATTAGTAATTGTTTATTCAGTTAGTTTTAATTCTCATTTAAAAAATATTTGTTTAAAATGTGGTTTTAAAACCACATTTATTTTCATTTATTAAACATTTATTTTCAATTAGGGGTATTTTATAATTTTTATTATTTAAAGGGTTTAAAAAAACTGGTTAGTTAAATACGTTTAACATTACTTAAAATTGAAAGTACTTAAATAATAATTACGTCTCGGAATCAGAATCTTTGCACAAGCTCAGATCTAGAACGAATGTTAGACGTCTTGTTCATGTGTTGTTATCTCTGTTGCATCCAGCTTTGGCGCTGTGCGACTGGTCGTCGCTCCAGAAGACCCGGCGCAGCATCGCCCGGATGTACTGCTCGCCGCGTTTCACCTCGGCCAACTACGACCAGCTGTGTCGCGTGGGCTCCGCCGAGACTGTGTGTCTGATGGACACCATCGCCGGTCTCCTGGGGGCTGGCCACAGCCATGTCCGCGTCAAGCCGCTTATTCTCGCCGCCTCCGCTAACATGTTCACGCAGTACATGTGCTCCACACGCTTCAGCTATGACGACCAAGGCTTCTCGACGGTCGTCCGAAACTTTGACGAGATCTTCTGGGAGATCAATCAGGGGTAGGTGTTGTACCCAAAACTCTATAAGTACAGTCACACTGCATTTGTTATATGCGATTAAGTGTGGGTTGACTATGTTGTTTCATTTACAAGTTCCCCAAATATTTTTAGGTAATTCTTTATTGGTATCGGGCGGGTGGAATGTTCTTTGATCAACAGTAAAAAGAACTATTAAAAATCTCAACTAAAACTATGCATATGTGAAGAATTCGGATTCATTTTTTAGCCCTAATCGGAGACAGTGCAGCTGAAGATAAATTCATAACACGAATTCTAGGATATAAATTGTACCAATCACAAATAACTAGTCTAATAATTTAATCTTTCCCAACAGGTACGCAGTCGACTTCCTCCCGTGGCTTCTCCCCTTTTACTCGCGGCACATGAACAAGCTGTCCGACTGGGCGAAGGAGATTCGCCAGTTCATCTTCTCCAGGATAGTGGAAGAGCACCAGAAGACCCTCAACTGCGAACTCCCCCCTCGCGACTTCACGGACGCGTTGCTCATGCACCTCGAGCAGGATCCGGACCTCAACTGGGACCACATCATCTTCGAACTGGAGGACTTCCTGGGCGGCCACTCGGCCATCGGCAACCTGGCAATGTTGGTGCTGGCGGCGGTCCTGCAACACCCCGAGGTGGGCGCCAAGATCCAGTCGGAGATCGACGTGGTGACGGGCGGCCTGCGCGACGTGACGCTGTTCGATCGCGCCGCAATGCCCTACACGGAGGCGACGGTGCTGGAGGTGCTGCGGACTGCGAGTTCGCCTATCGTCCCGCACGTAGCCACGGAGGACACCTCTATTGGAGGTAAAGACAGAAACACTACTGCGGTTATTAAAACGTTGTTGACATTAAAAAGCACGCTAAATTGGCATGCTTCTTGAAAAAGAATTTATGGAATAATTTTCTTGTTACTTATAAATGTAAAAAAGTGGAAAAACATATTTTTGCAATATTTTATGGGAAGTCGTACATACAAACCAATCCCTGGAAGTCCATTCTTCATTTTGCTTTAGTATTTGTTTAAAACAATTTAAACATACCAATAGTTTTAGAAGGCCTTTTCATATAATGGAAAAATTACATATGCTAACAAATAATAGCTCATAATTAAAGGGACATTACTTAGTTATCTTTTATCAAGAATGTTCATCAAACAAACATAATAACTCTTGATTACGAATATATATAGTCATATAGTCATATAGTCATATATAGTCATATATATAGTGGTTGTTTCTTAGTAACAAAAACTTAGATAATGTATCTGTGGAAACATGAAACATTTTATTATAAGTTGAATCAACATAAAGCAGAATACTGTAAACTGCACTTAGAAACGTTTAGTTTTCTCATTGAAAACTATTTTAATTATTTCAGGCTACTCTGTGAGTAAGGGCACCGTGGTCTTCCTCAACAACTACGAACTGAACCTGGGAGATGCCTACTGGAGGGAACCGGAGAAGTTCAAGCCCGAGAGATTCATCTCCAGCGATGGAAATATCGTCAGGCCACAGCACTTTATACCTTTCAGCACGGGCAAGAGGACGTGTATCGGCCAGCGCCTGGTCCAGAGCTTCTGCTTCACACTGGTGGCTTCCATCCTTGGGAGGTACGACATCAGTGCGGACCTAGACACCGTGAGGACCGTGCCAGCCTGCGTGGCGCTGCCCCCCGACACCTTCAGTGTCAGGTTCACGCCCAGGCGGCTCGTCGGGAAGTCGGGAGTATGAAAATCTTCTAGAGTAGATTGACTCTCCGTCTGTGTCAATTAGAGAAAGTGATACCTCGCTCGATAGAGCAACAAGGTTCGCTAATGATAAATCGAGTTTTAATTGACATCAGTATGCAGTTATGTCACTTTCAAGTGCTAAACGTAAAGTTGAAACACAAATGCAGAGACATTTCATGTATATAATATTTACTACATGCTGATAAATGTCATCAGCCATACAATTTTAATTGACATTTTCAAACTTTTACTGAGTATTCATAAATTCACTAAGTTGCAAGTTGACATTTTTTTACAATATTGAAATATATCAAACATGAAGAATTCAAATTAGTTTTAATACAATTTTTAAATTTATATATCTCAAAATTCAATTAGAATCAAATATTGTTCTGGTGTCTATATCTATGTGTGCAACACCCTCAGCTGGTAACTGGCAGCATGCTCAGCTGATTGTCACAGACGTGGGAATAGTTTGGTTCCCTTCATGCCACTGCTCCTTCCTGGAACTTTGACATAACATCGACTCTGAGTTCGCTCAAACTGTTGTTCTGTGATTGTCAATTAAATGTAGTTTACTCAATATATTTATTTAAATTATGAGAGTATGTGATTGTTTTGAGTGTTAAGTTAATTTATTTTCTGAGTCTACTACCATTACAGTATTTCTAAGATCCTATCTTTCCTCTTACTTCCTGTAAATATTGTACATATTTTTTTCGTATTTGGTCTTTTTATTGTTGTATTTGGTCCCACAAGTACTTTGACACAATATTGTTATTTTCTTGTAGTTTGTATATAATTATCACTTTCAATAGTTAAAACTTATCTGAATCTTGTCTATTGTCTAATGTTTACTTTATTTTCTCTATAGCATTTTTATTTATTACTATGATAATAGTATGGAATATGTAATGGTAATTCATTGTTTTGTTGTATGCGTAGTCATTGATAATCATAATTGGTTATTTTTACTGGTTAATTAAGTCACTAAATTCAAATAAGCATTAGCTTAGTAGTCGTAATTGTTTAGTTTTAACCACCGAGATAAAAGTCTGTGTAAAAACATAAAATATTTATTAAGAGCTTTTTAATATAAATATATTTATAGTTTTTATAATAATAAAGTCTATTATAATTTCCCTCATGTTGTTACTATAAGTTATGCTTTCTTGAAAATTGTCTTAACTATGAATTTATTCTATCATTGAGTTTATGATACAGTTCATATTTAAGTAGTGAAATTCCATAGTGATTGAAATATCTGAAAATAACTAACAGCAGTAATTATATGTCTCAAGATGATGAATTTTCGGAGGAGAATTTTGATTGAATCTCCTTCCAGTATATAAAATTTCAAACATTTTCACTTCAATTCAAATTTAAAATCGGAAAAATTCAACAATTATTACAACACATACTCCATTTGTACCAACATAAGATGTATCTTCTAAAAGAGTTTTATGTTGGGCTAAGGATTAATTGCATGATTTTTATTACTTGTGCTGTAACAATGGACAACCCTTTGAAATACTTCATTATATATACTAATGGGTGCTCATAGAAATTCAGCGGCTACAATATTAAGGTTGAGTAATCTCACGGTACCCTGAAGGAACAATCACCAACAAAGAAATACCTCGAGTTTTTAATATATACATACCTACTGAAAATATTTATGAAAATACAACTTTAATGTGACACAATACATTAAAAATTCACAAAATCACAAAACAAAAAATTAGCACTTAAAAAATAAGTTACTGTTTAATGGTTACATTTGATGTTTACGTTGAGGTTTACTACAGACGAAAATAAATCAACAGCTTGATAACCTGATCAGCTGTCTAATGAAAATCCCAAAATGGGATTAAAGTCAGCTATTTGTTGTAAACAAAACATACTATAAATGCCACCAAAATCGGTTTGTAGACATTTACATTTTGAATAATTAAAAAAACTAAAGGAGAATATTATAAATCTGTCAATTTTGGGGACTATCGGAATGTTTCAGCTTCAAATTGGTATAAATCCCATGACCACCTGGTTTTCTCAAACTAAGGCCGAGTTCCTGGTAAAAAATTCTCCCATATGAAAAACATCAGGAAATTTGAGGACTTTATAAGTTCTATCATTAAACAAACTTAAAGGGAGAAAATTATAAATCTGTTAATTTTGGGGAGTATCGGAATGTTTAAGCTTCAAATTGGTACAAATTACATGCCCTCACGTTGCTTTGTTTTCTCAAGCTAATTCCGAGTTCCTGGTCAAATATTCTCCCATGTGAATAACATGGAGACATTTTAGGACTTAATAATTTGTATCATTTAACAATCTTAAAGGAAGAAAATGATAAATCTGACAATATTGAGGAGTAGCGGAAAGTTTAAGCTTCAACTGGAACAAATTCCATGATCACACGTTGCCTGGTATTCTCAAACTAAGGTCGAGTTCCTTCAAAAATATTCTCCCATTTAACCCATTGAGGTAGTAATTTTATTCTATTTGCAGTAGCCTATAACGGAAATTGATTGGTGCTGCACTCTAGAAGCAAAATATGTAACTAATGACCACGGGCAACTACGGCTCTATCTTCTAGGGGCGCGGACTGACTGAAAAACCTTAATATCGCCGCCAGGCCTTTGGTCGTGTTAGCTGAGTTGGCTACGTCGTAGAAACACCTTGGCCAGGTGGTGATACGATGTTCGTGGGTTCGATTCCCGCACATGACCAAAACTGACCAGTTGTGCAACTCTCAATGAGTTAACCGGTCTGTGGCAACGATGGTGGGAGGGCCCAAGTAAAACAAACGGTGGCAGGCTTGCTTGGAAGTTGACGGGATCGGTTAATTCTTTGAGACTTGCACATGGTCAACACTGATTTTGCTAATTTTTACTTATGTTTACTGAGTGTGTGCCAATGCAACTCTCTAAACTGAAAGAAAACAATATTTTAATTAAAATACCCCATTAATCCATTTAAAAACACCAATTTTACACTCCAATTCACTGGTTAATAAAATTACAAGTAAGGAACGAGACCAGCTCGTATGTCTAAGCCAATGGGTTAAATAACATGGAGCAGTTTTGAAATGTCAATATTTTAAAAATAGTGTGGTATTTTTGAGTTCTACATTTTCCTGTAAGTCTGCAGTATAAAAACTTTAAAATGACACATCGGTTGAGAAATAACGACATAGTGGGCCGAAAACGAGATTACTTAGCGAATTAATACATAAGATTAGTTCTAACATACATAACACATTCTTGGATGTACAAGCTATAAACCATTAGGATCTTTAAGACAATGAAATGTTGCCTTACAGATTATTAGTGGTATTGTGCCGATTCCAGCGCAACGATGATGTATGAGATGTATAAGTTCATCGATGAGGGGTACGAGGTGGTACGAGGTTTCTGGGCGCTCGCGACAGCAGTAAATGGGCATTTTTCCTGTTAAAACGACTTAAAATGGCCACCTTCTCCCTTTTAATTTCATGTTTTAACCCAATTTTGACATGTTAAATTTTCTGGATTAAATTCTGGGGCGTATGAAATATAATTAAATTCTAAGCACCCGCAACAGCTGTAAATGAGCATTTTCTGCTAAAACAACTTCAATTTGACCCCTTTACCCTTAAAATTTCATGTTTTAACCCAATTTTGACATGTTAAATTTTCTGGATTAAATTCACATAACGTTATCGGGAATCCCCAGAGTGCCCGCGACTGTCAACTGACCGAATATATCTTGCCAAGTTGAAGCACCATTATCATTCGGCTAATTCGGCAGTGACCTAGGGGTTATCCAAGGCATTCAAATTGGCAACGCATGTCACAGTCATCGTCAGATATAAACTGAGTGGGACTGGGATGATTCAAAGGGATGAACGAAACGTCCACCCGTCCTAATCCGGGACTACTTTACAAGAGATTGATGATTCAAGGGTAGGAACGATTCGTTCCCCCGTCCTAATTCAGGACCACCTTACAACATCCTAATCCAGGACTACCTTTCATATAGGTACAAAACCCAACCCACTATGCTTTCAGCTACCCAGTTTCAGCTAACTGGAAAATATAGGGGAAAAGAGAAAATTCCAAGTAAAACCTCATTATTAGCCAAGATTATGTGTTTTCACATGTAAAAATCAAATTATGTACTATCAAATCCAATTCAAACCTTATAATCTGTAAAATTCCTTTGGAACCTCAAATTCAATTGCAATTAAATGCTTATGTGTGGGAAAAATTACTTATTCCTTAAAACCCTTGTCTTCAAATGTGCAGTTTTAACTTTCATTATTAAAACTTTAACTTGCATTATGTAAAATCTGTTAGTTTCAAATTATCCATGACAAGAGAGCTATTTGGTGTGTTTTAAAACTTTTACATCCAAGAAGAGTACAGTTTGAAGATTTATATTGACTATTTTGTTAAAAACTGCACGATATGAGGGATATTTTCAGATGTTGTCAGTTGACTTAAACATTTTGTTCTCTGGAACCCATGTTTGACCAAGCTTCTCCTGTTGTTTTATATTATTGGTGGGGTTTACAAGTGCATGTTGATGATTGTTATATGAGATATAAGTCAGATTTGATCGGGCCCCAATCCGGGTCCCACTCTGTTTCCTATCATGAAGGTAGAGACGAGAGAACGTTTACCCGAGTCTTCATCATCAAAGTGTGAAGCTTGAATCACTTGCTTAACTTGGTCTTTCGTAGGGCGTTTAAGGTCTCTCACCTACAAATGTATAATAACCCTCGTCAACGCACGTCGTCAGGTCGGATCGCACTGTACAACGATTGCGGTTACCAAGCGTCACGGTATACTGACCATCCCCGACACACGTCACCATCTTAGACGCTCGGTAACCGCTATTGTTGTAGGCCTACAGTGTGATCCAGTCTAATGACTAAAGGGGGTGTATTGATGCCACCCCCTCCTCCTTTCTCCTTTCTCTACTCTCCTTTCTCTGTAAGGTGAACCGAAACAGTATATCTCATGTAAGGTGAACCAAATCAGTGTATCTTATGTAAGGTGAACCAAATCAGTTTATCTTATGTAAGGTAAACTAAAACAGTATACTATAACCAAGATAGATTATACAGTACCAGGGGACTGAGCCATGCTCGGTGTTTGATTCCGCAGAAGAGGCATTGAATTTTTTTTATTTCAAATTCTCGTTCATTTTCAATATGAGCTTGTTCGCTTCGCTCAATCGCCTCCCGGATTACCTCGTTCTCTATTTACCTTCGTTTTTTATTTCTATAATGATAAACAGCTGAATACAATATTTTAATTTATAGAAGCTATTTATATGGTTTGTTTTTGTTATTCATAGTAACCGGTGTTATGGTTTTAAACTCTATAAGCCCAATGTTAAAATTTTCAATTTTCAAATGAGTTATTTAGAAAAATACAAGTTTTCCTCAGGTAGTGGTTTTCACCAATCGGTTTTTTAGACCCAAAAGCCCCTAATCCCAAACTTTCAGCAAAATCCTTCCGCTGGATCTCGAGATAAATTTTGCAAACAAACAGATATAGCTCGAATTAGAGTATAGGATGAATGATACTTATCAAAGCATAACTCCTTGAGTTTACTATACCCAATATATAGTTAATATGATTACCCCAACTTAAAGTCTTGTCTAACTGAAGACCAAATAATTTTGCATTTTAAATGTTGTTTATGATATCACAGTCTTTAGAAATATTAAATTCTGGAAGTCTTTTGGATTTTGTTTGGTATTGAAGGTTATTATATAAGTCTTTTGTTTATTTATTAGTAAATTAGTTATTGCCCGTGAAAATTCAGCGGATATTATATTAAGGTTGAGTATTCGATGGTACCCTACTAGAAAAGTCACAAACAATGAAATATTTGTAGCTTTTCTAAATTATCACAATGTGACTTTTACAACTTCTTTCCATAACTCTGTAATATTTCTCTTTTTAAATGAAATAAGAAACAGAATGAAAGAAATAATTTACATAGCCTAAAAAGACTTCTTATGACAATGTTTTAAATCATCAATATCTTATTAAATAAATGAGTTCGCACACAGCTCACAGCTAATAGTTCACTTTTCCATAGAAAATTCAGTAATAAGGTGATACTTGTGAGGCTACCGGCAAAATTATTAGGTTTAAAATCAAGGTTGACATGTGACAGTTGAAAGCCCTTGGCATTTATAGATGTGCCTTTTGGGGGGTTGGAAGACCTTCAGAGCTCTGCCCCCTAGGCTTTCAAAGTTCTAATGTTAATCTTATGGAACAATAGAAGTACAAGTAATTGAACATCTAACAGCAGGTGTTGATACTAACAAACAGTACATAAGCAAGATCAGCAGTTTTAAGAAAACCTCTGGAATCATCATCATCATCATCATAATCTTATTAAAAATATAAGGCAGTTTATATGAACACGCTAATTGACGAATTATTTGGTTTAAAATCATGGTTGATTAAGTTTTCATCAAGAACTCAAGGCTAAAAAAAGGTAAACAAATATCTTATTTACAGTTCTTGAAACTGGCCGATTTAAATAATAAATCATTTGTTTATAGATGTATATTGATGAAACTTGGTATATGGCTTTAATTGGTATTAAGATACACATATATGCATTGGAAATTCGCTGAGTACGCATGTTTGCTGCTATGCAAACAATTTCCATGACGCAATTTGCGTCATAACTCCCCCTTGTGGGCACTCCTGGGTCCAACCCAAAATCAGTTTTTTTGACAGGAGCAGATATATGAGTTATGCAAGAAAAAGTGGTTTTATCACAAGAAACCCCAATATTATTTTCCTAACAGTTCAAGGACTTTAGGGACCAGTCTGTACAATAATGGTGGGCAGATTGCAGAATGCAGACAAAGCCCCTCTTTCGGGCCACTAGAGCACCAGAGGACTGAGGACGAGATGTTTATTTGTAATCCCATAATAGGGCGCTACAGTCACGAAATACTTTACATTTATACCTGCTTCTGCCCTAATATCAATGTTAACGTTTAAATCTGATGTCCTTCTTAACAAATCATCCAAAACCGTTGATTTATGACTTGTTTGAAGAAACAAGAAAACTTTGGTTGACAGCAGTGGCGGATCCAGCCAGGGGGCGCGGGGGGCTCGTGCCTCCCCCCTTGGACTCAGAAAATGTGTAATTAATGGTAATAGTATTGACTATATATCTTTACTAGACTGAAAACCTTATGGGCCCGTCTGATAACAAAAGAGGCGGGATTCTCCACGTAATTCTGATAGAGGCAGATCTAGGAATTTGTTGAGGGGGCGCGCACTTGAGATTTTTTTCTCACTAAACGATAACGTCCCGCAGCAACGGGAGTCAGTTATTAGTACTCGCTAAATTCAATTCAATCATGATGCTAATAAATAAAACACCACATTGTAACACTTATTTCACAATGAAATGTGTAATATTGATGTATTCCACTGATACAATAAACAGTAGGTATAAAAATATACACATTTTATACAACTACTACATCAAAAAAACAAAAATGTTATACCGATGTATTTACTTTCATGCACTAGTAAAGGCTAAAACAACGCACACGAAATGGCTAAGGTAGAACACAAAGGTTTCAGAAAAGAAGAAGATTGAGGAAGACTGCAGGGTCGGTGCTGCGGTGTGTGCCACTAGGGCAACCAAAGGCAATAGTCCGGTGGTGTGGTGCGTTACCTTAGGGATGCTCGGCCCAAGCCCCTAGGTCGGTGCTGCGGTGTGTTCCCCTAGGGCAGCCAAAGGCAATAGTCCGGTGCTGTGGTGCGTTACCTTAGGGATGCTCGGCCCAAGCCCCTAGGCCGGTGCTGCGGTGTGTTCCCCTAGGGCAGCCAAAGGCAATAGTCCGGTGCTGTGGTGCGTTACCTTAGGGATGCTCGGCCCAAGCCCCTAGGCCGGTGCTGCGGTGTGTTCCGCTAGGGCAGCCAAAGGCAATAGTCTGGTGCTGAGGTGCGTTACTTTAGGGATGCTCAGCCCAAGCCCCTAGGCCGGTGCTGCGGTGTGTTTTCCTAGGGCAGCCAAGGGCAATAGGCGTTAATAGGGTTGGGGTCTAGGCCACTGTCTGTCGCTGTACTAGTTTTAGTTTTTAATATTTGCAAATACATTATTTGCACCAACTCGTCTTACCTACTGGGCGATGCTCTACAAAACGGAGCCCCCCTATAACGGGTCGCTATGAATAATTTTAACAGTACAATTATCATGGAATGTGTAGGCCAAGATAGTGAACCCGTTGGTAGGACGGTAAGGAACCAAGTCGCCATAAAATGATACGTCCTTTACGTGTGTTAAGTAACTTACTGCATCCAAACATTTGTAAGGTAAACAGTTGCCGATCGATACATAAAATTAGGGAGTCAAGAGCTCCTTAAATCCGACAAACACAACTTACCATCTGTGTGGTAAAGGCACCGGCCAGGACTGAGCATCCCCTAGGGTAACGCATCTCAGCACCAGACTATTGCCTTTGGCTGTCCTAGGGGAACACACCGCAGGACCGGCCTAGGGGCTTGGGCCGAGCATCCCTAAGGTAACGCACCACACTACTGCCTTTGGTTGCCCTATTGGCACACACCACAGCACCGATCCTGCAGTCTTCCTCAATCTTCTTTTCTGAAGCCTTTGCGTTCTACCTTAGCCATTTTGTGTGCGTTGGTTTAGCCTTTAGTAGTTTGTGAAAGTAAATACATCGGTATAACATTTTTGTTTTTTTGATGTAGTAGTTGTATAAAATGTGTATATTTATGTACCTACTGTTTATTGTATCAGTGGAATACATCAATATTACACATTTCATAGCGAAATAAGTGTTACAATGTGGTGTTTTATTTATTAGCATCATGATTTAATTGAATTTAGCGAGTACTAACAACTGCCTCCCGTTGCTGCGGGACGTTATCGTTTAGTGAGAAAAAATCTCAAGTGCGCCCCCCCTCAACAAATTCCTAAATCCGCCCCTGGTTGACAGTGGGCAGAATCTTTAAAAATTTTCCGGAAGAAAGTGTGAGACTTCAACTGGACTGATTTGCACACGGGTGGTGTTAAATGAAAGAGAATAACCTCTATATTTGCATATTTTACCTTAAGTTTTAGTATGTGGTCAGTAACTATTTAAAAAAAAATTAAAAACTTTCTTATAGCAATTTAACATGGAGTAAAATTGTAACTTTGCACCTCTTTGATCAGTTCATTTGAGGTTTCCACTGAACCGTTTTACATGCAATTTGTTATAAACGAAAGATCAATCTCTCTCTCTATATTTGCACAATTAACTTACAGTTTTTAAATAATTGATTTAAAACATAAAAAATAACGTTTTAAAACTTTTTTTACTAAAGCGTGACTGTTTATAACACCTATGATTAAACTTTATAAAATACATTTATATTATTTTTGAAGAACCACTAAAATAGTCTTTTTATGTTCCTCACATCAGACTTCTTATAGAAAGAAAATTGAAAAAGATTGACATATAAAAATTACATTTAAAGCAATACGCAATTATAAACAGGAAACAAATGAAAAAATATACAAATTACAATTTCCTTTGTGTACTGGATATAAATTCTAAAAGGTAGTCCCAACAAGGTAGAATAAATATAGAGCTCTCGTCTCTTGTTAAAAAAGTGAAGTCTGACTGGAGGATATTTTTGTAAACAAAACATCTGGTCAAAGAGAAAGAAAGACTAACATAACTTGTGAAGGGAGCATTTGATTGGTTACGGAGACTGGAGGGTATAGAGGGTCAAAATGGTGGAGAGTATGTTGGCACAGTTTTTTACCCCAGACGAGACCTCTATAGAAATATTCCTCCGTTATACCTCGTTGGGTAGCCCTATATTTTTTAGTTTAACCTATTTTATCTAACCAGCTGACTATTTACACACGTATATTGTTTATCTAATAACAGACAATTATTGAAGAAAAAGGAATCAGCTGGTTAGAGAAAATCATTAGTGGCCAGTATCTTACAACGATGCATCGCATGTATTGCAGTTACTGAAGTCGATTCAGGCTGAGCCAAAGAAGATACCTAATATTTTTTCTCATATGCAATTACGATATTAATTTACACAATCTACAATTTATACATAACCCTTATTTAAGTAGTGACATCTTATGTTATTAATTTTTAGTTTCGCCCCTTGAGCTCAAAGTAACAAATAGCGCTGATAGCTGATGTTCGTATTATTTTTCCGAGGCCCCACGAGGGGCGATTCATTCAACCCTTCAAATGTCAAAACAAAGTCTTTTTTGTAAACAGGTAAAGTACTATCATCCGTCATGAAAACAAAATCCAACAATTGGCAAAAGTATTAGACCAGCTGACTGGATGTAAATATGTCTAAAACGATCCAATAAACATGCTTACATAGAATATTTGTTAGAAGTCAATGCTGGTAGCTGCTATCTGTGAGGATAGTTGTGTTATTTGAAAGCCCTTGGCATCTAGATGTGCCTTTTGGGGTTTGGAAGACGTCCACCTTCAGGCTCTGCCCCCTGGGCTAAAAAAAGTGTTAACAAATAAACGATTTATGACTTGGGGAAAACTTAATCATCAAGAACTCAAGCCTAAAAAAAGGTATACAAATAAACGATTTATGACATTTTAATTATTCTCAATAAGAATAACATATGGCGTCTGAGGATGCAGATTTGCTGAAACAAGGTACACAAAAAATGGGGTTTTATGGACATTTTTTTATAACTCAACTAGGTGAAACCACATACCAAAGTTTATTAATTTATGTTCATAATTCAAGGAGATAACATTTGACTTATTCTCCTTAAGAATAACATGGGGGCTGAATACGCAGGTTTGCTGCTATGGGAATTATCGGCAAAAAAATCGTTTTTCTTGAAAATATCAATAGACCACAACGGTATGAAGCAATATACCAAGTTTCATCAGGATAAGTTGATAAATAAGCAAGATATACAATTTGTCTTATTCTCCATAAGGATAACATTGGACAACATACTGTGGTTAGCTCTTTCAATATATCTGTAACCAATTGACGTAGAACAACGATCAAAACACCAATTGTTTATTTTTTTAGGCTGAATTTAATGGTGAAAACTTCAATTGGATTTACTAAAATATTATATGTACAAAACTCAAAAAAATTTTTGGGGTACAAAACCCCCCCAAAATACCCCTTCGTATAAAGCGATCTGGCTGATTTTCGAACTTTAAGTCATAAATGTTGCTTTACATGTTTGAATCAAATTTCTTCAAAATCGGACCATTTTTATAAGAGTTTTCGCACCCACGGACACAAATGTATGTATGTATGTATGTATGTATATATATATATATATATATATATGTATATATATACAGTTTTGAACGAATAGTGTTTTTGGAATCTGGGGACCTCAAAACGAAAAGTTATCATGGTCCCGGGCCTAGGTCTTACCATGCCGACTAGGGGAAATTTGCTAATATACATCGTTTTAAAATAAACGAGTTCGCACGCAGCACGCTGACGTGAGGGAAGTGAATTTCCACATAAAAACTTTTAAAACTCAAAATCAGTGTAAAAACATACATTTGTCCAATTTTTATTGAAATCTGAAAACACTGATTTTTTGGCTGTTCTGATACTCCTGGTTTCATTTACTTGCAAAGCTAGGAATACAATTTTGCCTAATATAAGGTTAGGAGAAGGTCCAGACAGGCTTGAAAGTAGGCGTGAGGTTTCTGAGGATGATAAAAGTACTCTAACAAAGGAACAACAGGCTTTTCTTGTGTAAAACCCCCATATAACAACATACTGTGTTTAGTCGATACACATTTTCTTTAATAACTCAGTAAATATTTGTGCTAGAATGATGAGAGAGGGCTTACAACTTTCGCCTCTCTAATTCCCATCTTTTTATATGCATTTATTTTACATCTGGGGATTTTATGACCATTTTTGGTCCCAAAAACTGGAAATTTGAACGATTAATCCCCATAAAAAGGGGTTTAGAGTTTTCCGATTGATTTGCCCAACAAACTTGTCCAACTGATTACAGAAAGGAACGTCCCTACAAAATTTGAAGTAAATCGGACAAAAATTGCGACCGCTAGAGTGCAAACAAATATATAGCCTATATATATATACATATATATATATATATATAAAACATTTTGAACGACCCCCCAAAACGTGTTCAGGGGGTCACATTAGGAACTTCTATGGTGGTCCCGGGCTTAAGTTTCACCGTGCGGGTCATGCTAAATCATCTACACACCACTTGAGAGATTTATTTAAGGTCATTTTATATTCATACACATATGGTTTACATCAAGTTCAAATACAAGATGGTACCTATAAATAGAAATAAAGTGATCTCAGTTATAGTTTCTGATCACATCAGACCCTTGGAATAAAGGATGCTCGTTGAGTGATGTAAGATTCAGGTAAAACGAAACTACGCCTTTGGTAGTTAAGAATGCGAAGAACTTTTCTATGTATAGCCAATATAGCCAACATAATATACTAATTATAAGCTATTTGATCAACAGCTATAAACATAATAAATATTATAAGTTGCGATGAATCAGCTTGGCACAATTGAGTCAAAACTCATAAAATCGTTAGACGCACTTTGCAGTATCCAAGTTTTAGAATTAACTCCCATTTTGTAACTAGCCTAAATGATGTTTAAAGGGTTTGATAAATTTGTGTGATTTTACTCATCAAAATTGTAATTGCACAGGTATGGGTTGAGTGATCTTTTATAAATCGTTGTACCATCTTTTTTGTCTTAAAATTTAGCCTAACCTTTTTTAGATAGATCAATTTACAAAAATTTGCAATTTTTAAGAATTTGTAGTCTATTTTTTACAAAATAATGTGAATTATATATGAAATTTTTATCCAAAATAGTTTTTGTTATTGTTTTATTTCAAAATTAACATAAGATTAATATTATTTTTAGATACTGTAATTTAGCAGCTTAAACCAGCTATCAAGGCAAGATATTTCTTTATTTCTTTATTGGTAAACATCTCTTAATTGCCTTATGGTTAAGACTACATTCAATTAATAGAGGGAGGGTAATGCTAATAATAATTGATAGAATTCTGATTAATTTAATCCTTGAATCTTACTAAATAATCTTCATCCAATCTTGAAGCCACACAATTTTGATTTTTAATTTATGTTATATTTTCATGGTTGTTTTCATCTAAAAAGTCTTCAATTTTGTATAGATATTTCTCTATAAGCTATTGCTTTAATTTATTTTTGAATTGTCTGATGTTATTTAAATATTTGATTTCTGAAGGAATTTTATTGTAAATTTTGATTGATATGTAGTCTGGGCATCTTTGTCGGAATGTTGAATTTGCATGTGGCAAGTCTATATGGGTGAGATTTATCGGGTTATAATTATGAATTTGTCTTCTGAATGAAAATTTATCAAGGTTCAAACGTACAATACTTGCTGCTTGTAATATAAAAATTGACCATAATGTTAGAATATTTAATTGTTTAAATAGTTGTTTGCACGATGTTATTCTTGAAACTTGCAAAGAGTTCCTATCGCTTTTTTCTGCATTTTAAAAACAATTTTGGCATTTGGGCTTGAACCCCATATAATTAGTCCATATGATATATGTGAATGGATATATGCATAATATACTATTTTATTTATGTCTAAAGTGCAGCATTTAGAAATTTACTTTAATTTTAATTTACTTTAATTTACTTTTAATTTACTTTAATTTAATTTAGAAATTTATTTAGAACATTTTACCAAAAAGATTCCTAAACTGATTTTTTTGCAAATTTTATCAATGTGAGTTGACCATGAAAGATTTGGTTGTAAAGTTAAACCTAGAAATTTATACTCAGTTGCCAGTGGTATTGTAGAGTTGCCAATTGTTTCATTATTAAATTGTTTATTATATTGTAAAGCTAAGGATTTTAAATCATTTACTATCAAACTGTTATCCGTAAACCATTGTTCCATTTTAGAAATTTGAATGAAAGAAGATATTTTTAATTGATTGTTTGAACTTTCGGTAATATTGAGAGTTGTATCATCTGCAAATAGTATAACTTCTCCTTTATTTCTGACTGATGGTAGATCATTCATGTAAATAATTAAAAATAATGATCCTAAAGTAGAACCTTGCGACACTCCATGAATTATATCAGATGATATTCTTGATTTTGTTAGATGGTTTTTATTCTTTAATTCTGTGAAATGCTTTTTTTCTCTTGGAAATGATTTTATCCATCCAAGCGCTGACCTGTTAAATCCCATTAATCAAAGTTTATCAAGGAGTGCATTATGGTTAACACTATCAAAAGCACGGGATAAATCAAGAAATATACTAAGAGATGGAAGATCTAGTTTGCCATTACACTTGTTACTAGTTTGTATACTGCATCAATTGTAGATTTGTTTCTTTGGAATCCAAATTGATTAGGGGATATTATTGATTTTTATATAATAAAGTTCATCATTTGGTTACAACAGATTTGTTCGAATATTTTAGAACAAAATTGTGGTCAAAGCAATTGGACGTATATTATTAATTTTAAATCCTTCTTTTTTGTTTTTTATTATTGGGACTATTTTAGAGAGCTTCAATTGTTCTGGAAAAATGCCTGATAAAAATTAATTATTCAAAATAAATGTTAGAGGGTGAACAATGAACGGGGCACTATGTTTGATAACAAGAGAAGGAATATCGTCTGAACCAGTGGTCAAAGAGTTGCTAAGGTTCCTTATATCAGAGTCAACTTCAAAAACCGATACCTCAAGGAAACATGACACGAGTGATGAGGAGAGTTGTCAGAAATAAAAACAGGAGAAGGGGTCTAAAGGCCTTTTTCCTTTAACATATTTGGAATAATATTGTAGAAGTATTCATTAATGTTTCCTGCAATTAGTTGAGGGTCAGATAATTTACTACCATCCATTAAGGTAAAAATCTCAGTATTATCAGATTCTTTATTGTTGCCAGTTTCTTGGTTGATAATTTACCATATTTTTCTTAGTTTGTTTATGGCTTTTTTTTACAGAAAATGAGTAGTATTTTATTTTAGCTGCTTTCAGTACATTGTTATAGATTTGTTGGTATAATTTTAAATAATTACCGAATTCAGTGGATTTATCAAATATTCTTCTTGAATATAATAACTTTATATGTTATCTTGATATTTTTATTCCTTTGGTTATCCAAGGTAGTTTTGAACTTTTCCGTTCTTTTTTACGCGTTATTGGAAAACAAGTATCAAAATGATGTTTAAATATATTATGGAATGCATTAATCTGGTCATTAACAGTTAAAGCATTATAAACTACATCACATGACGCTTCGTTCATGCATGTTTTAAAATTACTAATATTGCTTTCATTGAATTAACTTTTATAAATATATATTGAGGTGTATTATCTTTACTTGAAACTAGCTAGTGCCCGCAACTTCGTTCGTGTGGTTTTTTGTTATCCCCGTTGCTATCTGTTGATCCCTATTGTATCTAAGTAGGTTGATATAAAATGTATTTGTTTATTTCAGGATAAATACTATCATTGTAATTAGTAGTATATTTCATCACTAGGACCAAAAGTGAAGCTTTTCGATACGAGATCAGAGCGAGGATTGAAAAGCTTCTCTTTTGGTCCTAATGATGAACTATATTAATTTTTAGTCCGATTTGGACGAATTTTGGTATAAACGTGTAAAGTAGCATTTATGATTAAAGTTCGAAAACCAGACAGATCGCCCTATTCGAAGGGGTATTTTGGGGGAGGTTTTTACCCCAAAAATGGGTTTTTTGAGTTTTTTAAATATAAATTTTGAAAAAGTCAAATTTAAATTTTCTATTGGAATCAGCTTAAAAAGACGCACAATTTGGTGTTTTGATCATTGCTCTACGTCAAATGGTTACAGAGATATTGAAAGTGCTAAACACAGTACCTTGTCCAATGTTATTCTTATGGAGAATAAGAAGAATTATACATCTCGCTTATTTATCAAATTATCCTGATTAAACTTGGTATATTGCTTCATATCGTTGTGGTTTATTGATATTTGCATTAAAAAACATTTTTTGGCCGATAGTTGCCGTAGCAGCAAACCTGCGTACTTAGCTCTCATGTTATTCTTATGGAGAATAAGTAACGTGTTATCTCCCTTAATTATGAACATAAATTAATACTATTTGTTGTGTGGCCTTACCTCCTTGAGTTGTCTAAAACCCCATTTTTTGTGTTCCTTGCTTCAGTAACCCTGCATACTCAGCCGCCTTGTTATTCTTATAGAGAATAATTCAAATTACATAAATTGTTTATTTATGAATGTATGTTAATGAAACTTGTTAGTGAATTTCCTTTGGAAAGTGAACTATTAGCATGACCTGCACGGTGAAACTTAAGCGCGGGACCACCATAGAAGTTCCTAACGTGACCCCCTGAACACGTTATGGGGGGTCGTTCAAAATTTTATATATATATGTGTTTGCACTCTAGCGGTCGTATTTTTTGTCCGATTTACTTCAAATTTGGTAGGGACGTTCCTTTCTGTAATCAGTTGGACAAGTTCGTTGGGCAAAACAATCAGAAAACTCTAAACCCCTTTTTTGGGATTAATCTTTCAAATTTCCAGTCTTTGGGCCCAAAAAGGGTCATGAAAGCCCCAGATGCAAAAATCAATCCATGTAAAAAGATGGGGATTAGTGAGGCGAAAGTTTTAAGCCCTCTCTCCTCATTCTAGCATAAATATTTACCGAGTTATTAAAGAAAATGTGTATCGACTAAACACAGTACGTTGTCTTATGGGGGTTTTACACTAGAAAAGCCTGTTATTCCTTTGTTAGAGTACTTTTATCATCCCCAGCAACCTCACGCCTACTTTAAAGCCTGTATGGACCTTCTCCTAACCTTTATAATGCGCAAAATTGTATTCCCAGCTTTGCAAGTAAATGAAACCAGGAGTATCAGAACAGCCAAAAAATCAATGTTTTCAGATTTCAATAAAAATGGAAAAAATGCATGTTTTTACATTTATTTTGAGTTTTACAAGTTTTATATGTGGAAATTCACTTCCCTCATGTCAGTGTGCTGCGTGCGGACTCGTTATATGGCTTTATGTGGTATTAAAAGATACATATATATATGCATTGGAAATTCGCTAAGTATGCAGGTTTTCTGCTACAGGGGTACCGGGTGTCCCACGAAGAGGTCGCTATTTTTGAATTAATATACCAGATGTATCGAACACGCTACAAACTTGAAACTCTACAGTTATAATAAATACCGATACAAAACAAAAACTCCCAAGACTAATTTGATTCTGATTAATCAGAACAAAATGGCGGAATATCAAAATAATGGTGCGTTTTCGTAATTTTATTTGCAAAACCATTTCAGATTAATTCTTGATTTTTTTACAATGTTATTAGGTACTAAATAAAAATAAATAAATTAAAGAGATAGGAAAGTGGTAAATCATAAATGAAATTAATTTGATTCATAACCCTTCATTCAAACTGATGCCAATCAATCGCTATGCACTGATGGCAACGAAACAAAAATGAGTTATAAGCGTTTTTGAAACATTGCCGAGATAACAACAACAGTTCCTCTTCAATCAACCTCATTAATTCATCATCTGTCGAAATGTTGTGAGAATAAACCTTTTCCTTCAATAAGCCCTATAGGACATTGCGACAGACGTTGAATTAATGAAGTTGATTGAAGAGGAACTGTTGTTGATACCTCGACAATTTTTCAAAAACGCTTATGACTCTTTTTTTTGTTGCCATCAGTGCATAGCGATTGATGGACATCAGTTCAAATGAATGGTTATGAATCAAATTAATTTCATTTATGATTTAGCACTTTCCTATCTCTTTAATTTCTTTAATTTTATTTTTTACTTAATAACATTGTAATAAATCAAGAATTAGTTTGGAATGTTTTTGCAAATAAAATTACTTTTCGTCATACTGCTACAAAAACAGCTGTTTTTAATACATGCTTTGCGGGGCTGAAGTAGTCCTTTTTCTCCCTAGGAAGAAAAAGAGTTTTTTACTCCCTAGGGAGAAAGAGTCAGCTGATGTCGAGGTTATCAGCTGTTCGTTATTACAATTTAGAAGAGTTGCAAATACGTGCATGTCAATGGTAAGTTATCGATCGTATCGAGAGTGGCAATCGATTATTTGGTATCGATTAGTTCATTGTTGCATTTTTGTTCGTATCAGTTGTATTAGTTCCGTTCCTGCGCTTCAATCAAACGAAATGGATGAAAAAGCAAATGAATATATATTGCAAAAGGCGCAAGAAATTCAAGAAGGCTTATTACCAGAGAAATCTAAGAAACTCTACGAGGAACAGTATAATAAATTTAGTGAATGGTGTTCAAAACAAGGCGTAAATACTTCACAAGTAAGTGATGAGGTATTGTTGGTTTATTTACATGAGCTATCATCATTTGTGAAACCTTCTACTTTATGGAGTAGATTTTCCATGATTAAAAGTATTTTGGCTGTAAAAGACAATGTAGACATTAAACAATTTACAAAATGTACAGCATTTTTAAAAAGACAAAATGTCGGCTTCAAGCCTAAAAAATCAAATGTGCTATCAGCTGATCAGATAACTAAATTCATGTTAGAAGCACCTAATGAGTCGTGGCTGTTAACTAAGGTTATACTAACATTAGGAATTTTCAGTGCATGCCGATGTGACGACCTTTTGAATCTTACCATCAGAGATATCAAAGACCATGGAAGCTACTTTGTTGTTTTGAAGAATCATTAAAAACCTTCATCCTGAAAAATCGGCTAGAGAATATTTTAAGACATTAAATATTCTAACTGTTTATGGCCAATATATTTTTGATACCATTATGATTTATAAGGATCCAATTTTGTTCAATAACTCAGAAATAAATACCTTGACACATCCATACAACACAAAAAAAAACGGAAATCATACCCACTCACCACAGGCTTCAATTATATACAAAAAAACTATCCTATGCAGGAGGAAAATTCTTTAAAGTGCTACCTAAGGAAATTAAAAATGAGGAACCTTTACCAAAATTCAGGAAAAAATTGTAAAATTACTTAATTGACAAAACTATATACTCCATAGATGAGTATTTTAAGATGTAACAATCATATTGTAAAAACTTAGGTTAATAAATGTATTCTGTAACAGAATTTGACACTATTCAAATGTACCCTGTGTATATTCAGTTGTAAATAAAGAGAATTTTGACTTTGACTTTTGACTTTTTGTTTTTATTATAAGTGATGGCAAAACTCATAAAAGAAGGAGAGTTGTAGTTACCAATGAAGGCATTACATTTAAGCCTTGTGATTTAATTCGCAAATACATATCTTTGCAACCAAAAGACATGAATAGCTCTAAACTACTTGTAGGGTATAGAAAAGGTAAATGTTTTGCGCAGAATGTTGGGAAAAACTCAATAGGTGCTGTCCCGAAGCTGGTTGCTCGATACCTGAATTTAGAAAATCCTTCATCCTATACCAGCCATGCTTTAAGGCGGTCATCTGCCACTATGTTAGTGGAAGAGGGTGGTGACCTGCTAACACTCAAGAGGCACGGGGGATGGCGATCATGTGGGGTGGCTGAAGGATATATCGAAGACTCCCTGTCAGCAAAGTCACAGGTATCCAAAAATCTATTTAGCCGTGCTTGTAATATTCCCCATACTGCCACTTCCTCATCACAACTTAGTAACACCCAACGAAACGAAGACGCTAACGAAATGCAGGAGTATTTTGGAGTAGACGATGTTTTTGCAAACTCCCAAAGTGACCAGTTCGGCAACACAGCAGTTTCAAACAACACAGAAAATATGGAAATTCGAACAGTAAACCAGAATAAATTAAATACCCCCGTCGCAGCAAACCTGCATACTCAGCGAATTTCCAATGAATATATAACATAACACAATAACACTTAACAGGATTCATAAGAAATATATTCACAAACAAGTGATATTTAAAATATTAATTATTCTCCATAAGAATAACATTGGGGATGAGTACGCAGGTTTGCTGCAACAAGGAACACAAAATAATAGATTTTTATGCAAATATCATTAGGACTCATCTAAGTAAAGCCACGAACCAAGTTTCATTCATATACATTTATAAATAAGCGATATATAACATTTTAATTATTCTCCATAAGAATAACATGGGGACCGATTACCTAGGTTTGCTGCTACGGGAACCATACGTGAAAATTTTGTATTTTGTGCAAACAACGATAAACCCCAACCAGATGATGCCATATACCAAATTTTGTCAGTTTATGTTCATAAATAAGCGAGATATAAAATTTTTCTTTTTCTCCATAAGAATAACATTAGACAACGTACTGTGTTTAGCACTTTCAATATCTCAGGAACCAATTGACGTAGAGCAATGATCAAAATACCAAATTGGTTGTTTTTTTATGCTGAATTAAATGGTAAAAATTAAAATTTGATTTAAATAAAAATTACATGTGGAAACCCCAAAAAACCCATTTTTGAGGTACAAAACGCCCCAAAAACCCCCCTTTGGATGGCCTGATTCGCCTGGGTTTTGAACTCGTTCAAATAAATGGGGCTTTACACATTTGTACCAAATTTCATTAAGATCGGACCTTTTTTACGAGAGTTATCGTGCTTACGGACACATATATATATACACATATATAAAAATTTGAACGAATGGTGTTTTTGGCATCTGGGGACCTCAAAATGAAAAGTTATCATGGTCTCGGGCTTAAGTCTTACCATGAGACCTACGGTAATAGCTTCTTCCCTATAGGGGAAATTCGTTAAAACTGCTCAACAACATGGTATTTACATTGCAAACAATGCGAATTACACATTAAACATTACTTTTAAATAAACTCGACTGAAGTTTCATATGTTTGATAAATTACAGAAGCCTTGAAGAAAATAATCAATTTAAGTTAGAGAAATGTATTTTATTTTTGTTGAAGTTTCAAGAAGTAGCCTAGTCTAAGTTACTAAATATGATAATGTTATTTTTCGCTAGAAACGTACTTGAGTTTTACCTTGTGTCTGTATTTATAGATTAGAAATAAATGTAGCAATAAATGTTTGACTAACACTTCCGATCTTATTGTTTTGTAACTATTTGTATTTAGATTAATTATACAATACCTAAGATAAAAAATTATCTACGAGAAATAATTAATACTCAGAGTCAAGAGAATGAATAAATATTTAATTTTGCCTCAGTGAGGAGATAAGCTGAGCGGTAAGTAATAACTATGTTAGCGGTAAGTCTGATTCGTGATTCGAAACAGTTGATTATAACATTCATTGTTGCAATCGATAGTACACAGCGTTCGATATATCAATCGTTATGGTCAGCTGACATAACATCAACACAATTGGCAGAGAATCACCTGATTGTTTTAAATAGCTGAAAATGGAAACAACTCTTTCGTCTGTAAAATCTTTGTTTTTAAAGTAGTTAGCTCAATATTTTATGCAGTATGACGAAAAATATAGCTCATAACACGGGTCTAAGGTGGCCTTTCGTTACTCGCTCAAGTTACGACCTCGCCTGGTGGCTCGGTCGTAAACCTTGACCTTGTACGAAAAGCGTCACTTTAGCCCCTTGTAATGAAATATACTACCGGTACTAACGAAAACGCACAATTATTTTGATATTCTGCCATTTTGTTCTGAATAATCAGAATCAAATGAGACTCGGGGGTATTTTTTTACATATTTATTTATTATAACTGTAGTGTTTCAAGTTTGTAGCGTGTTCGATACGACTGGTATATTAATTCAAAAATAGCGACCTCTTCGTGGGGCACCCGGTACCTATATACAAATACTTTATGCTAGCGCTACGGCCTATGCCCCCCACCCCGCACCAGGTGGCATACTGATGGTGGGGGGGGAGTGGGGGGCGGTCCGCCCCAGGCCCCGCTTTAGCTTAGGCCTCCCAAATTTTGGAAAATGTTAAAAAATCTGAGCGAGTATTTCCCGCCGATCTCCGAAGAATCGCTACCGATCTTCTGTCGTATTTTCGGCCGTTATTACGTAGTAAAATCGTAGTTCTTGGACAGTATTTCATTTTCTGTCGCCGTTTATAGCCGATATTACGCGGCAAGGACGTTAATTCCATATTTTATCATCTGTAACGTCTTCAATTACGGCCGATATACGTGGTTCGGTCGCCATTCACACAGTTGGATTGTTTTTTATGTCCGATTCATGTGTAATACATAATGTTATAACTCGTAATTTTCGGCCGATTTTACGTGGTGCGATCGTCTTTGGCCGTCGTTTACTACGTGATTTGGCAGGTCGCGATCGTCCAAAGATTGGCGGGAAATACTCGCTAGAACTTTGGAGTATTTTTCAAAACTTTTGAGTTCATTTGACTATTTAAATACAGTACTCAAATTTTGAGTACTCGCACGCCCCTAATACATTGTATACACATATATGAATAGGCCTTCCTCTTCAACCCCTAATGTATATATAACATATATCTCATTGTTTTAATAATATATTGTATATATATATAACATTATATTCAAATATATCCGCAGCCCCAGGCTCCCAACTACGACAGTATGCCACTGCCGCATCCCTTATGAGCGCCGAGCGCCGCCCCCCCAAAAGCGCCGCGCCCCATGCTGGAGCGCGGCTCGCACTGCCCTAGAGCCGGTACTGCAAACCTGCATACTCAGCCCCATGTTATTCTTATGGAGAATAAATCAAATGCTATAGATCATTTATTTATTCATGAATTTTTATGAAACTTGGTAAGTAGCTTTATGTGGTAGTGAGAAACATATGTATGCATTGGAAATTCGCTGAGTGCGCAGGTTTGCTGCAACGGGGGTATTATTTATATAGATACATTTTATTGTTATGGACTGTCCTGTGTGACCTATTACATATTATTTTATTACATATTATTATATATTGTATATGATTTGGCTCATAATTAGTAGCAATTAATGTTCTCAATACTTGAAATTGATTTGGTTGTGACTCTGGTTGGAATGTTAATTGTTAGATAAATTCCATGAGTTTTGAATAAATTCAATAAACTATCAAAACTTTTTAGCGAATTTCCACTATATAGGGAAGAAGCTATTACCGTAGTCGGTATGGTGAGACCTAAGCCCGGGACCGTGATAGATTTTCGTTTTGAGGTCCCCAGACCCCCAAAACACCATTTGTTCGAAACTGTATATATATATATATATATATATATATATATATATGTGTGCCCATGAGCACGAAAACTCTCGTAAAAATTATCCGATTTTGATGAAATTTGGTATAAATGTGTAAAGCAACATTTATGACTTTAAGTTCGAAAACCAGCCACATCGTTCTATCCGAAAGGGTATTTTGCGGGGGTTTTGTACCCCAAAAATGGGTTTTTTGAATTATTTACATACAATTTTTGAAACTGTCAAATTGTAGTTTTAACCATTGGATTCAGCTTAAAAAACACACAATTCAGTATTTTGATCATTCCTCTACGTCAATTCGTACCCGAGATATTGAAAGTGCTAAACACAGTACGTTGTGTATGTTATTCTTATGGAGGAAAAGAAAAATATTATATCTCGCCTATTTATGAACGTATACTGACGAAAATTGGTATATGGCTTCATCTGGTTGTGTTCTATTGATATTTGCTCAAAATGTTAATTTTTTGCCAAAGGCTCCCGTAGCAGCACACCTGCATACTCAGCCCCATGTTAACTTATTCTTATAGATAATATTTAAATGCTATACCGGTATCTCCCTTAATTATGAACACAAAACACAAATGAATAAAAACTGGTTTATGACTTCACCTAGTTGAGTTATATTTATATTAGCATAAAAACCAATTTCTGTGTTCGTTGATGCAGCAAACTTGCGTACTCAGCCCCAACGTTATTTGTATGGAGAATAATTAAAATTGTATATATATCGCTTATTTGTGAATATATTTTTATGAAACTTGGTAAATGGCTTTATGTAGTATTAATACATACATATATCCACTGGAAATTCGCTGAGTATGCAGGTTTGCTGCGATGGGGGTATTTTATCCCTACGGAGAGAGTCAAATGTTATAATCACCAAAAATTATACATTTTTTGTTATTCAATGTTTATAATATTTGATAATGCTGCTTCAAGATTATCAAAAAATGTGTTAATATTACCTGCCGGAGATCTAAAGAGGCAAATGATAGCCAGTGATAATCCATTTAGCTTAGTCTTAATTCCACATATACTTCAAAATCTTTCCAATAGTTACTGTGGATGGATTTATGCTATTGTATTTAATGTATTTTTTGATGAAAATACATATTCCGCCAAATTTAGATGCTTCCCTGAAATAGTAAGAAGCTAGTTTATAACCTTGGAGATTAACTCTCATTATGTTCTCCTTCTTTAAATGGCATGATCAGAAACATAAAAAATATCAGGGTCTTCCTCCTCTAGAAGAACTAGATTAAACTAGATTAAATTGAAGCAATTTTATTTGAGAATGATTGGACATTTTGATCTAAAACTTTTATTTAACAATTAACAACCCAAATTTGTATAATATTTGTTCGTGCTAATCGTTACTATTTATTACCGGTAATTATTCCTATTTCCCAGCAAATCTTTATTTTATAGGGTAGTTTTAGTATTGGGTACACAAGATACAATTTTTTACGTATTATATATTATATGTAACCGTAGGACCTACTATATGTTACTCAGTGTTAGTAAAATGATACTAAAAAATGTAAATATCAAGTTACCTTCAATCCTTATCCCTGAGCATTGAAATCATTTGAAGATATATGTACAGTAAGTGATGATATATACAATCTCAATAGTATAGTACACCAAAAACTACTACGCCCGAACAGGGACTCGAACCCTGGACCCTTAGGTTAAAAGCCTAATGCTCTACCGACTGAGCTATCCGGGCGTTTAATTATTAAGGCCAGATTATACAACAAATTAAAATCCCTACCTAATGGTTCAAACAGTTGTATAGCGAGATTTATACATAGGTCTAAATCTCTCATCTGCTGTTTCCTTCAGTTCAGTCATTAAGCGTAATATATAGTAGTTATGTAAACAAAACAAAAATAACTGTTCGTCAGTATTATACATTTTCCAGTAGCCCAACTGGTTATTTCAGTCACTCCGGCAGTGGAGTAAGGAGTAAGCCACACGTCAAGATATTCCGCGTAAACTGTAACTATGTTAAGTAGCTGAAAAATGAAAAATCATACTGCAGTTGAAACCAGGGAGGTTTATCGAATTACTGGAGGTAACACTGCTTAAGGATTCTGGTCAAAAACCGAGCCGGCGATTTTGTCAGGTTGGTACACTTGGTGAGGCAAATTTATCGTTCTTTGAACTATCCTAATTGGCTGTTTTATTCATATAAGTGAATCTACTCATGCAAACCACTGGAATAAATGTAATAAAAGTTGGAGTAAATTAATTTTTTCGTTTGGTTAATGTATCTAATCCTTCTGTGAAACATGATTAATTATGAGGAAATAATCAAATACAAGTTTATTGAGTATAAAATCATGGAAAGGTACTTGTTTGATTCACTTTGTCGACTCGTTCGATTTCACCGAGTTGTTCTTTGCCTCACCAAAATTTGAAAAGGAGGGATCGCATTTTTGTTCAACAGTGGTACCTCCAGTAACACCAATATAACTCCTTGGTTGAAACCGACAGCAACTGGAACTGTCACTAGTTACTAGCGCTTTACTGAGTACGCACAGTGTAAACAAACGGGACCAGCGAGTTACTGATACTACAGTAACAGTTTTACAGCGTCAGTAGCTTATCCTTCGTGCGAAATAGCAGTCTATTGTCTTTTTTAACACCGACCATTACAACTATAGGCAACAGACTTAAAGTAGGGAAGACATGTTAACGGCCCTAAAACAAGTGCATGTCAGTACAGTCAGTTGACAGTGAAAAAAGCGCCAGCTACTTAAACCATAGACTAACTAAACTTAACAACAGCTGTCATGCAATTAACTTCACCGTGGAAACCAGGCTTTAAGAAATGTAGCTTGCGTGCTTGCGTTGACAGGAGCAGGATGGCAATCACTGTTTCCACTTTAAGGGAATTTATCCCTCATAAGGGATAATACAAGCTCTTGAGGGATAGAAATGAGATTAAGGGATTTTTAGGGATAAATGAAGAAGTGGTATATAAATAGTATGGAACCAATTAAAGAAACATTTTAGGCAGAGGCTACGTACACGTCCAACGTGAGCCGTTACTGTTCACGTCCGTTCCAAATATGCACCGTACGTTACTTATCCTGTGATTTTTAAAACAAATTGAGAGCCAGAAAACCTCCTAATCTAACCTAACGTAACCTAACCTATCCTAACCTAACGTAACGTAACGTAAACTAACATAACCTAACCTAAAGCCGCGTTTACACCGGAGTTTGGAACAAAATGTTTGGAACTTTTTGTTGCTAACACTTGTTTCTAACATTCGTTTGTAACAAAAGTTTACAACAGATAGTGCACTTTTCTTTGTTTTTGTTCGAAACAATTCATTCACCGTTTCCGCGTTCCCGACGACACGAGGTCAGTCCTTCTCGAGATGACTACAGAAGAGGATGTTTTACTGGCCGCGGTGGTGTGTGTGGTCTGCTTATCTAAACAACGGAGACCGAGACGGTTCTGGGTGAGACCGTCACTGCAATCCAGATCAAAATACAGTGGCAATGACCTATTAGATGATTTAAATAGGGATGATATCGACCTGCTATAGGGAGAACCGCGGACGGACGGGAGTTTCAAAAACTTTTTGAGAATGTCCAGTGCTGACTTTGAATATTTGACCCCTATGGCTGGCCAGAAGATTATCAAAATGGACACCAATTACAGGAAGGCTATTTCTGTAAGAGAAAAACTTGCAGTTACCTTGCGCTTTTTGGCTAGTGGCGACTCATACACTAGCTTGAGCTATTTGTTCAAGATCTCAAAATCGACGATCTCTTTATTTGTACCTGAGGTGTGTGAAGCTGTAATAGATCTTCTTAATGGTTAATGACAGCGCGGGAGCGGCGCGTGGTCACGTGGTGGTGGTTAGGCGCGGGGGATAGCGGGGAAGTGTTGTAAACAGCGTAGAAGTACTGAAACATGTGTTCTGAACAAATGTTTAGAACACCCTTTGATCTTTACCGACTTCTGGCGGGAAACAAAATTTCTGTTGTAAACACTAAAAACCTGTTCCGAACATCAAAATGTTTCTTTTCAAAAAGTCGTGTTTCTTGGTTTGTTAGGAACATTTGTTGTAAACACGTGTTCCGAACTCCGGTGTAAACGCGGCTTAAGCGGTAGCGAAGTGAATTTGCCCTTACATTGGACGTGTACGTAGTCACTTCGAACATTTTATTATTGGTTCTCTCACTCGTTTTAAATGACTATGATTATAATAAACTCTTAAGTAATGCTTTTTTATATATAAAATGATGCCTAGTTAATTAAGGTTGTTGATGCATATATTATCAAACTACTTTGGTGTCCTGTCCTCTCCTCTCTTCAGTACAGTAACTGTAAAGGCGGTCCCACACTTCTCGTGAACACGCCTGAACATTCGGCCAAACTCAGAATTTTCGAAGTATTCGCGAGAAAAGTGGGAGCTGCACGTACTTTTGAGTACATACGGCAACATACGAGACGGAATGTTCAGTGAATTTCGGGAGAATGTACGGCCGAATGTTCAGGCCTGTTCGCGAGTTCGCGAGAAGTGTGTGTCCGCCTTAACCTAACCATTCTGGTCACGGTCGAGACTCGAGAGAGCAAAATTGTGTCGAGAGAGTGCTTGAATATTAGGAGGCTCTAAAATATTATTGGCAGTTGGTAATAATTGAAGATAAAACTCATAGGAACGAGTTAACTATTTCTATTAAGACAAATCCTTTACTTTTTTTGGTGTATTATGTTGCATCATACTACGTCAGGGCATTTAATATAGCGGAGGAATATGGGCTTGTTATTGAGGGATATAAAGGGATTGTTTGGGCTTGATAGTGAGGGATAAAAAGGGATTTTTTGGGCTCATACAAAGGGATCTTTTATTTGCTAGTGTGGAAACACTGATGACAATGTTGGCAAGCCTGCCTGCGTGGAGAGAACTCGAGAGTTCGAGAGTTGAGATTTGAGAACTGTCAAACGAAGATCACTAACAGCCAGAGTGTAATGAATTTACTTAATTAATTGTGTTCTTAGTAGGTGAATTTCAATCAATCTGTGATGCTTTTGTATAGGTATGTAATCACTTTTTCCTGGATATTATACTTTTTATTGTTAAAATGTTATAGCCTACCAATTGGCACCTAACCTGAGAAGGCTAAATCGTAAGTGGGCATGGACAGAAGGGGTCAATTTACTTTAATTAACTATATCTCTTGAGTAATTTGCCCCAATTAGTCACTTTCAGTGCTGGTTTCAACTTCTCTATCACAGAATAGGCATTATTGGTTGATGGCATTATTGCAGCTAGTTCAGTTGGGTTTTGTCAATTTAAAGAGGGCAATAGACCTATTCTTGCAAAGAATGTGAGTAGGAGGGATTGATTTATACCCTTTTGGTTAGATAAAACCCACAGTTTTAAAATTAGGCTAAATTTATATTGAACCTGTGCTGTTCACTAGCACTATTATATCAATTGGTAAGAATTAACCCTATGACTGGCCAAAAGCACTAAAAGTGCATGTTCATGTGCAGTCCTGGGTGACAGATGCACTTAAAGTGCAACCTCGGTAAGCTATTTTTTAATTGTACAAGACACGTAAAAAACAAACTCGAAATTTGAAAACAAATAACACATAGCCTAATTCAAAAGATAACATTCTAAACTTTCATTTTATTACATAAATGAACCTTTAACAGCTGTATATCAGCGTAATTATAATAACAATTTGAATGAATTTTGTGTGAGGAGCGATGCCCGAGCTACGTGTTTTACGGTAACCGATATCGCAAAACATGTGTCGGACAAAAAATTCCTAATGAGAGTATTTTTAGTGAATTTCCCCTATAGGGAAGAAGCTATTACTGTAGTCGGCATGGTAAAACCTAGGCCCAGGACCATGATAACTTTTCGTTTTGAGGTCCCCAGACCCCAAAAACACCATTCGTTCGAAACTGTGTTTATATGTGTGTCCGTGAGCACGATAACTCTCGTAAAAATTATCCGATTTTGATGAAATTTGATATGAACATTTAAAGCAACATTTATGACTTGAAGTTCAAAAACCAGCCAGATCGCTCCATCCAAAGGGGTATTTTTGGGATTTATCAAATATTCTTCTTGAATATAATAACTTTATATGTTATCTTGATATTTTTATTCCTTTGGTTATCCAAGATAGTTTTGCACTTTTCCGTTCTTTTTTACGCGTTATTGGAAAACAAGTATCAAAATGATGTTTAAATATATTATGGAATGCATTAATCTGGTCATTAACAGTTAAAGCATTATAAACTACATCCCATGACGCTTCATTCATGCATGTTTTAAAATTACTAATATTGCTTACATTGAATTACCTTTTATAAATATATTTAGGTGTATTATCTTTACTTGAAACTAGCTAGTGCCCGCAACTTCGTTCGCGTGGTTTTTTGTTATCCACGTTGCTATCTGTTGATCCCTATTGATTCTAAGTAGGTTGATATAAAATGTATATTTGTTTATTTCAGGATAAATACTATCATTGTAATTAGTAGTATATTTCATCACTAGGACCAAAAGTGAAGCTTTTCGATACGAGATCAGAGCGAGGATTGAAAAGCTTCTCTTTTGGTCCTAATGATGAACTATATTAATTTTTAGTCCGATTTGGACGAATTTTGGTATAAACGTGTAAAGCAGCATTTATGATTAAAGTTCGAAAACCAGACAGATCCAAAGGGGCACTTTGGGGGGGTTTTTACCCCAAAAATGTTTTTTTTGAGTTTTTTACATATACATTTTTAAAAAGTCAAATTTTAGTTTTTTCCATTGTAATAAGCTTAAAAAGATGCACAATTTGGTGTTTTTATCATTGGTCTACGTTAAATGGTTATAGAGATATTGAAAGTGCTAAACACAGTACGTTGTCCAATGTCATTCTTATGGAGAATAAGAAAAATTGTATGTCTTGCCTATTTATCAACTTATCCTTACTTATGAAATTTGGTATCCTTAATATGAAATATTTTATCTTTACTTATGATATATTGCTTCATATCGTTGTGGTCTATTGATTTTTGTACTAAAAAACATTTTTTGGCCGATAGTTCCCGTAGCAGCAAACCTGTGTACTCAGCTCCCATGTTATTTTTATAGAGAATAAGTAACGTGTTATCTCCCTTAATTATGAACATAAATTAATAAAATTTGGTATGTGGCTTTACCTTCTTGAGTTATATTGATATTTGTATAAAACCCCATTTTTTGTGTTCCTTGCTTCAGCAACCCTGCATACTCAGCTGCCATGGTATTCTTATAGAGAATAATTAGTCTCATAAATTGTTTATTTATGAATGTATATTGATGAAACTTGTTATGTGGCTTTATGTGGTATTAAGATGCATTGGAAATTCGCTGAGTACGCAGGTTTGCTGCTACGGCGGTATTTGTTTATATGAATGTCGATATAAAGACTTCTTAAGAAAGAAAATTATGAAAATTCCGTGTGTTTAGTGTTAGTAAAGTGTTGTGCGTGTTATAATTGCAATAATTATGCTTATATAAATGCAGGGCTACAGTTTCATAAGCAGCCACCAACTAATCAAATGAGATATATCGATCTAAACATTCGATATAATGAATTGGAACACTCAATATTTTGAATAGTAAACATCGAAAATTATTCACTTGACAATAATAATATGCGATGAAGTTACAAGTATATTGTAATGAAACATGTAACAAATAACAAACAAACGAAAACTACAATAAAAAAACAACAAATCATAAAGTAACGTATAACGAAGCTAAGCTAAGGGTAAACTTTATGGGCTGCTTTCATGAATTGAATGAACGGAACGGAATTGGCAAAGATACGGTAACTAAGTTTTAGCTTGGTTATATGTTTCTTTATTATTTGTTGGATTTTTAAATTTTAGTTTTCATTTGTGTTGTTGCTTATTAAATGTTTCATTAAAATATATTTGTAACTGACATCATCGCTCTTGCTCCCAGTTTTCAGAGATTGTTTGGTACTTTGGTATTATACGGATGCCACCCTTATGCAGCGCGCTGCGGCAGTTATGTTAGGATGGGTTATCATAAAAATGATTGTAGGACTTTCCTTGTTTCGTTACGAATTGAATGATACCTGATGAGTCATACTTCCGGCCGCCAAACCCCCTCCAAATAGGCCAAGGTCAGGTCGTTGACCGGAGCGGGCGCATCACCTGTCACCGCCTGTATCTGGGTCAGTGTCATGAGTGATTTATTGCCGTGCACTACGTTACATTTGTTTTCATAATGAGTGACGTTCTTTTGGTGTGGGATTTACCTCAAAATGAAGAGGAAACCGTACGTATTTTTATGATAACCCATCCTAACATAACTGCCGCAGCGCGCTGTATATTTGGCGGAGTACCTGTGGCGATCGGGTCTGGCTGCTAGCGGCGGCGACGCATTCAACACGATCCTAGCGGACATCGCTGCCTTTTGGGAGGCACAACACAAAGACCGCTCATCAGAATGATGTAAAATTTGTACAGTAAGTCAATAAAAGTACGTTTTTTCGAATTATGTAGTTATCCTTTGTATCCGGTAAAAATTTAACCTCCAAAAATAGTGGCATCCGTATAATACCAAAGTACCGATTGTTTCAACACACGCCATGAGGACTCGAATGTTTGAATGTTTTTGTTATTTAGGTTAAAGATAGATTTAAAATGTGATTCGATATATCGAATGTTAAAGATCGATATATTGCATCTGATTAGTTGGTGGCCGCTTATGAAACTGTACCCAAATGCAGCCTTATTTTTTTCAGTAGGCTTATGCATACTTTTAGTCCAAGAACCATGATAAACTTAGTTCGTAAAATATGCCAAAAACAAAAATAAATAAATATATTGAAATATTTTGTAGTAGACTAGGTAAATAACTTACATTTACTATAATAATAAGAGGTAGACTTTTATAAGCGGAACAATATAAAATACCCCCGTAGCAGCAAACCTGTGTACTCAGCGAATTTCCAATGCATGTATATGTTTCTGACTACCACATAAATCCACTTGCCAAGTTTCATATAAATACACGAATAAATAAGTGATATATAGCATTTTATTTATTCTCTATAAGAATAACATTGAAAGCTGAGTATGCAGGTTTGCTGCTATAAGGAACACAAAATATGTGTTTTTATGCAATTATCTATACAACTTAATCATTCGAAGTTGCATACCAAGTTTTATTCATTTATGTCCTTAATTAAGGGAGACATTACATTTTACTTATTCTCTATAAGAATAACATGGGGGCTGAGTATGCAGGTTTGCTGCTGCGAGCAAAATCGGCAAAAAATTATTTTGTTGTGTAAATATCAATAGACCACCACCAATAGAAGTGAAGCCACTTACCAAGTTTCATCAATATACATTCATAAATAATCGAGATGTCAAATTTTATTTATTCTCTATAAGGATAACATTGGACAACGTACTGTGTTTAGGATTTTCAATATATCTGCAACGGTTGGACGTAGAATCACAATTTAAACACCAAAATGATTGTTTTGTAGAGCTGAATCGATTTGTAAAAGCAAATGTGAAGTTTACATTAAATTGAACTGAGGAAAAGCCAAACACCTTTTTCCCATAAGATTAACATGGGAGATTTTACGAGCAGGTTTTTTGGATTTTCTCCGCAGCTACTTAACCTAGGTTAATAATTCAAAATACTATATTATTTTTTTAAGCTCTATAAAATGCTCAAAACCAAAATTGAGTGTTTTAAAAATTTTAGAGAAAAAGTGCAAAAAACTGATTTTTGGAAAATTTAAAACCCCCATAAACCCGCCTTTCCATGGTCCGATTTTTCTGGTTTTCGAACTTTAAGTCATGAATGTCACTTTACACATTTGAGCCAAATTTAATTGAAATTGGACGTTTTTTACTCAAGTAATCGTGTTAACGGACACACACATATATATATATCTTATATATATTAATAATTAATTCATTTTACTATCATTATGAGAACAAAGTACCCTTATTTAGTTTCAAAATTTATATTTTGACAACTAGTTTCGGTCTATTAAGCCATTTTCAAGTCAAAATATCATATATATATAAATTTGAACGAATAGTGTTTTTGACATCTGGGGACCTCAAAACAAAAAGTTATCATGGTCTCGAGCTTAAGTCTTACCATGACACCTACGGTAATAGCTTCTTCCCTATAGGGGAAATTTGTTAAAATACTTGAAGGGAAATTGAGTTATTATAACTGGAGCAACCCTAAGCGAGGGTCTGGAGGCGGAGCCCTCAGCGAGCGAAGCGAGTATTCATATATTCTGGTAGGTAAATACATGTAGAATATAATAAAATAATTACATACTGGTACCTATGTAAATTATTATTAGGTACTTTATAAAAAATCTATACATTTAGGCCTATATGTAAGGTGATCATATCTATAGAAGCCTAAAAAATAAATAAAATAAATAAGGTTATGGTTTAATTAACTGTAATGGGGGGGCAGGAATAGGGGTATACCCCCCTAAAAAATGTGTAGTTTGGGTGGCCCTCCTCGAAAGATTCTAGAAAATTATATACGAAAATGTGAGTTTGGGCAGTTTTTGCCCAAATATTACTTGGTATTGAAACGACAGGTTACATGCACTTCATCGTTTATACTTTCACTATGACTTATTCTCTGTCCAGAAATTGTTCATGAGAGTGAAAACACTCTCCACTGGTGCATTGGTACCAGTCATAGAGTGCACTAGCTCAGCTAAAAAGTTTTATTATCTTAATATTATTTTTATCTGCAATAAATGGGAAAGCTTTTAAGTTATAGGATCACTCTCTAAAGGCAGAAACTGTATACGGCAACACCGTTTGAAAGTAAAATTTTGTTTGAAAAATTTATGAACCTCCTGAAAACGGCATTTTCTTATAATTACTGATCATTTTTATACAGTGTAAAAGTTGTATGGTCCTACGTGCATATTTACTTGCCAAAAAAAGTTGAAGATAGCAATACTTAGATTTAAAAAAATATTATAAACATCAATAGCTCGTAAACGATAAAGAATATGATCAAATAATATGCCATTTTTTATTGGAAATAATCCATATAACAAGCCTGTGAAGTTTGGTCGTCGACTTTTGAGGCACCCTGTATAAGGCTTCTTTATGTAGGCCTAGTTTATGTTTTTTATAGCATTTGTATACAATTCTAACAAATGGTGTAATAAATCAGCATTTTGGCCTTTTTTCACATGTTTCTGGATAATTCACACAGCCTAACTTAAGATACAATACCCACTGATTAGGTTTCATATACAAATGTACATAAGAAAATGAATTGTATACAATATGTATAGGGCCCACTATGAATTTTCAATCAAAAATTTAGTATAAATATGCTGAACTTTCAAATTTCATTTTTTAAATCTTAATTTTTTTCATTTTTAGCGAATTTCCCCTATATAGGAAAGAAGCTATTACTGTAGTCGGCATGGTAAGAACTAGGCTCGGGACCATGCAAACTTTTCGTTTTGAGCCCCCAGATGCCAAAAACACCATTTGGTCATATTCATGTGTGCATGCGTGTGTGCGTGTGTGTGTGTGTGTGTGTCCCCGATAACCTTCGTAAAAAAATGTCCGATCTTAATGAAATTTTTTATAAACGTATAAGGCAGCATCTATTTTCATGAGTTTTTTAATATAATTCTTTTTAAACCCAAATTTTTGTTTACACCATTGATTTCAATTTAAAAAAAACAAACATTTTAATATCTGTAATTATTGTTCTATGTCAGTCGGTTACTGAGATATTGAACGTGCTAAACAGAGCACGTTGTTCCGTGTTAATCTTTTGGAGAGTAAGTAAAATTAATCATCTGGCTTATGGGAAATTCGCTAAAAATGAAAAAAAATTAAGATTTTAAAAATGAAATTTGAAAGTAAAGGTTCAGCATATTTATACTAAATTTATTATTGAAAATTCATAGTAGGCCCTATACATTTTGTATACAATTCATTTTCTTACATACATTTGCATATGAAATCTAATCCGTGGGTATTGTATCTTAAGTTAGGCTGTATGAATTATCCAGAAACATGTGAAAATGGCCAAAATACTGATTTACTACACCATTTGTTCAAATTGTATACAAATGCTATAAAAAACATAAACTAGGCCTACATAAAGTAGCCTTATACAGGGAGTCTCAAAAGTCAAAACTTCAAGGCTTGTTATATGGATTATTTCGAATAAAAAATGTCATATTATTTTATCATATTCTTTGTAGTTTACGAGCTATTGACGTTTATAATATTTTTTTAAATCTGTGTATTGCTATCTTCAACATTTTCTTTTTGGCAAGTAAATATGAACGTAGGACCATACAACTTGTACACTGTATAAAAATGAACAGTAATTATAAATACCCCCGTCACAGCAAACCTGCATACTCAGCGAATTTCGAATGAATATATAACATAACACATTAAAACACTTCACAGGATTCATAAGAAATGTATTCACAAACAAGCGATATTTAAAATAGGTACTTTGGTATTATACGGATGCCACTATTTTTGGAGGTTAAATTTTTACCGGATACAAAGGATAACTACATAATTCGAAAAAAAACGTACTTTTATTGACTTACTGTACAAATTTTACATCATTCTGATGAGCGGTCTTTGTGTTGTGCCTCCCAAAAGGCAGCGATGTCCGCTAGGATCGTGTTAAATGCGTCGCCGCCGCTAGCAGCCACACCCGATCGCCACATGTACTCTGCCAAATATACAGCGCGCTGTGGCAGTTATGTTAGGATAGGTTATCATAAAAATACTTACGGTTTCCTCTTCATTTCGAGGTAAATCCCACACCAAAAGAACGTCACTCATTATGAAAACAAATGCAACGTAGTGCACGGCAATAAATCACTCATGACACTGACCCAGATACAGGCGGTGACAGGTGATGCGCGCGCTCCGGTCAACGACCCGACCTTGGTCTATTTGGAGGGGGTTTGGCGACCGGAAGTATGACTCATCAGGTATAATTCGATTCATAACGAAACAAGGAAAGTCCTACAATCATTTTTATGATAACCCATCCTAACATAACTGCCGCAGCGCGCTGTATAAGGGTGGCATCCGTATAATACCAAAGTACCTTGAAAGATTAATTATTCTCCATAAGAATAACATTGGGGATGAGTACGCAGGTTTGCTGCAACAAGGCACACAAAATAATGGGTTTTTATGCAAATATCAATAGAATTCATCTTAGTGAAGTCACATACCAAGTTTCATCCATATACATTCATAAACGAGTTCGCACGCAGCACGCTGACGTGAGGGAAGTGAATTTCCCCCCAAAAAACTTTTAAAACTCAAAATATGTGTAAAACCAAACATGTATTCCAATTTTTATTGAAATCTGAAAACATTGATTTTTTGGCTGTTCTGATGCTCCTGGTTTCATTTACCTGCAAAGCTGGAAATACAATTTTGCGAATTATAATGTTAGGAGAAGGTCCAGGCAGGCTTGAAAGTAGGCGTGAGTTGCTGGGGATGATAAAAGTACTCTAACAAAGGAATAGCAGGCTTTTGTAGTGTAAAACCCCTATAAGACAACGTACTGTGTTTAGTCAAAACACATTTTCTTTAATAACTCGGTAAATATTTATGCTAGAATTACGAGAGAGGACTTAAAACTTTCGCCTCACTAATTCCCATCTTTTTACATGCATTAATTTTACATCTGGGGCTTTTCTGACCCTTTTTGGGCCCAAAAACTCAAAATTTGAAAGTTTAATCCCCAAAAAAGGGGTTTAGAGTTTTCCGATTGTTTTGCCCAATGAACTTGTCCAACTGATTTCAGAAAGGAACGTCCCTACCAAATTTTAAGCTAATCGGACAAAAAATGTGACCGCTAGAGTGCATACACATATATATACACACACATATATATATATACCTATATACATATATATATATATAAAATTTTGAACGACCCCCCAAAACGTGTTCAGGGGGTCACGTTAGGAACTTCTATCGTGGTCCCGGGCTTAAGTTTCACCGTGCGGGTCATGCTAATAGTTCACTTTCCAAAGGAAATTCACTAATAAGGGATATATAACATTTTAAGTATTTTCCATAAGAATAACATGGTACCTAGGTTTGCTGCTACAGGAACCATAGGCGAAAAATAGTTTTTTTGTGCAAACAACAATAAACCACAACCAGATCAAGCCATATACCAAATTTCGCCAGTTTATGTTCATAAATAAGCGAGATATACAATTTTTCTTTTTCTCCATAAGAATAACATTAGACAACGTACTGTGTTTAGCACTTTCAATATCTCGGTAGGTAACCAATTGACGTTGAGCAATGATCAAAATACCAAATTGTTTGTTTTTTTAAGCTCATGGTTTAAATTAAAATTTGATTTAAATTTAAATTACCTGTTAAAACCCCAAAAAACACATTTTTGGGGTACAAAAACCCCCCTTCGGATGGTGTGATTCATCTGGTTTTCGAACTCGTTCAAATAAATGGTACTTTATATATTTGTACCAAATTTCATTAAGATCGGACCTTTTTTACGAGAGTTATCGTGTTTACGGACACACATATATATATATATATATATATACATATATAAAAATTTGAACGAATGGTGTTTTTGGCATCTGGGGACCTCAAAATGAAAATTTATCATGGTCTCGGGCTTAAGTCTTACCATGATACCTACGGTAATAGCTTCTTCCCTATAGGGGAAATTCGCTAAAAATGCAGTTTTCTGGTGTTTCATAAATTAAAAAAATAACTCTAACTAATGCAATTTTAATTTTTGTGGTTCCCATGGCAGCAAACCTGCATACTCAGTTGCTGTAATGTTCTTATAGAGAATAAGAATATATATTATTGAAACTTCGTAATGGCTTCATATGGTTTGGGTTTACTAGTATTTGCATAAAGAAACCATTTTTTGTGGTTCCCAAGGCAGCGAACCTGCATACTCAGTTACTGTAATGTTCTTATAGATAATAAGAAACATGTGATATCTCGCTTGTTTTAGCGAATTTCCACTATAAAGAAGAAGCTATTACCGTAGTCGGCATAGTAAGACTTAGGCCCGGGACCATGATAACTTTTTGTTTTGAGGCCCACAGATGCCTAAAACATCATTTGTTCAAATTCATATTATGTATATAAATATATATTAGTGTGTTATAGTGTCTGTAAGCACGATAACTTTTGAAAAATGGTCCGATCTTATTGAAATTTGTTATAAAACGTGTAATGTAGCATCTATTTTCATGAGTCCGAGAACCAGACAGGTCCCTCTTTTTTGAGGGGGGTTTTGTATCGAAAAAATGTATTTTTTTATATGTAATAATTTTTAAACCAAAATTTTGGTGTACACCATTAAATTCAGCTTAACAAATTGGTTACCGAGATATTGAAAGTGCTAAACACAGTATGTTGTCCAATGTTAATCTTATGGAGAATAAGTAAAATGTTACATCTTGCTTATTAATGAATATATATTAATGAGGGATAATGATTTTGGGGTTTACTGATATTTTCATAAAAAACCCATTGTTTGTGGTCCCCAAGGCAGAAAACCTGTGTACTCAGCAGCTACAATGTTAATTCTTATGGAGAATAAGAAACATCTTGCTTGTTTATGAATATAAATTGGTAAAACTTGGAGTGTTGCTTCATCTAGTGGTGATCCATTGGTATTTAAATAGAAACTGGATTGTTGTGGTCCTTGATGCAGCAAACCTGCATACTCAGTCCTAATGTTTTTCTTATGGAGGATGTATAAAATGTCATATCTTGCTTATTTATGAATATAATTTTGATGAAAGTTGGCAAGTGGCTTCATGACGTAGTGAAGTACCTTTGAAATTTGCCAAGTATGCGGGTTTGCTGAATGGGGCATTTGAACATTTATTGGTAAAACTTGGTATGTTGATTCATTTGGTAGTGATCCATTGGTATTTTAATGCAAATCCGATTTTTGTGGTCCTTGATGCAGCAAACCTGCATACTCAGTCCTAATCTTTTTCTTATGGAAAATTAATAAAATTCAGACTTATTTATGAATATACTTTGATGAAAGTTGGCAAGTGACTTCATGATGTAGTAAGATAGATACCATTTGAAATTCACTGAGTATGCAGGTTTGATGCAACAAGGGTGGGTATTTATACTTTTTTGAAACAGTTTTTCTCCAAATATTATTTTATATTATTTTCACACTCTCCTTTTCTTTCTGAACAAAACAAATAACTTTTGCATATTGTTATGTTTACTTCATACGAATTGATACAAATTTTCCAAACTTAGTCTACAATATCACCAAATTCTTCCTACCACCGAGCAATTTACCATTGGCCACCCTGAAGGTTTTAAGCTTTAGGCTAAACTGTATTTTCAAATTAACATTATAACATAGTCTATCGAACAAGTTTTGGTCAACGACGAAGGAGCTGGCAATGGTTTGTATTTTTTGTTTGTAATTTTCACCACAGTAAACATTTTTCTGCCAGATGATAATGTTGTTGCCGAGTCCCTGACAGTGAGTTAAGACCTTGTATATTTTATCTAATGTGCTCGAGTTAGTTCCCATTCCTCTTCTCAAGTTTATCATCCCAAAACGTCAATTTACTCGTGCCTAATAATGCACAATATCATCTAAACTTAGAAAACTTTAGTTTGGTTTTCTTGACTATCCTATTTGGGATAATATACTTCATGAAAGACACTCGACATAAAGAAAGTGTTGTACAGAAGGAAGGCAGTGAAGGAGGAGTGCAAGAAAAGGCCTTCTACAATCATACACAATTGTTGATATGGAAAATCTTATTTTCGTTAACATAGTTAAAACAGTTATCTTATCAGTGGCTTCCTGCATGTTTCATTCAATTTAATTAACTGTCTTTAGCTTTACCTATGTAAGCAGACCGAAATTGCATATAAGGTTGTGAAGATTTGGGGCTGCCGGCCATTAAGCCCACTGTTGTCTGTTAAGGTCACCAACTTGGAACGGCAACAAGGGCCCACACCACCAGGCTCGTATATCTATATATCTTGGACAAATGACAGTCAGTTTGCTTTTGTAGGCCTATAGGCCTATTTATACTTTGGTTAGTGAAAAATAAGTCGCTAAATTTATATTCATCTAGGTTATGTGAAAGTTTTTAGCAGGCCTTGCCAAGATAGAAATATTATCATTAGAAAGTAAGATTCCTTTATAAATTAACAGATAAGAAAAACAAAATTTAGCTTCCTACCGGCCTAGCTTAAAGTGTTTATATCAGCAAGACTAACTTTCAGGTAGCAGTGTTTAGCGTGCAGGAAACTTCAGAATGACATTCCCAAGCAATGTCTTATTTCGTGAAATTCACAAAAATGCCTGGTTGCGAAAACTACCACCCACAGAAAAAAAAGGAGGTGCACATTCTAAGGTAAGAAAAAAATATGTTACATTAAGTTAGGCATATTTTGATATGGGTAACTACAGTCTCATCAGTGGTTTGAGTACTTTATATCAGTAATTCTAAAGATATTAAGTTATCGATAGTAACAAAATGCTGTGGTGGTTAGGTTATGATAGGTTTTGTTATTCATAAATAAGCGAACCCAACTACCACAGCATGTTTATTTGTTCAGTAATTATATCAATAATATTTTCAGGTTCTTATTTACAGCATGTAAAATTTTCACGGCTGTGGCTAAGCCAATCTATTTATGTACAATTCATGTTAAATTGATTAGTAGGCCTACTATACTTACAGTATATAAAATTAGTGAATAAATTACAAAGGTATCACATTGAACAAAATTGTATCTCCAGAAACTTTTTTTTAGCCTGTGTGTACCAAATATAGTCTACTGGTACTTATTACCATATCTTCTTGTAGATCTTTGGAAGTAGACATTGGACCCAACAAATTTTCTAAAGTTCCCGTAATTTTCCAAGAACAATCTTGGAACAAAGAGATGAATCTGGCAAGGGGAATCAACCAAACAAAATAAATGAGAGCTCTTTGTTGGAATAAGATGTAAATAGTCCTACGGTATCCAGTCTAATTAAAATTTTTTTATTAATTATAAGAAGAAATGTATACCGTGTTTATATACAACCTTTCAGACAAGGCATAAGTATAAACTACTTTATCATTTCACTGCTATCTTCTGATAAAATATCACCTTCCTATAAATATATATGAGAATTCTAAAAATCAAACTAAGTACATTGTCAATAACTAGACTGTGTTTATTATTTTTTTTGTAACTTTTTGTAATGGTATCTAAAAATTGATGAAATCGTCCTAAGTAAACTGAAGGTTACCAAAAATTTGTAGTGTTTTTTTCAGTAGTAATGGGCCTATTGAAAATAATTTGTTATTTCATCTTGGCCTGTTCTATCATTTTCGCTTATAAGTAAAAATGTTTGTACCTATCTACTACAGAACAAATAAACGTTAAACGTAATTATTTTCGCTATAAGTTAGATTAACTTATTCATTGTTCATTAAATTCTTTAGATTAAGTCTCTATTTAGTTAAATTTGCTATTTGGAGTTTTTAAGACAGCCTTTAATGATATTATGTGAAGTGTTTATTTTTACAAATAAGTTGAAAATAAACTAAATAACTGAATAGTTTGCTTATAATTACAGAAAGGGGATCATGTCTGGACTGTTTTCTGTGTGCACGATGATACAGAGCCTTATTTGGAATTGTATCCAGATACAAAGATTGCAGCCACTCACAAACCAGAGTGGAGTGTCTCACTGGGTCATACTGTCCATGTTTCACCAACCATTTGTGCAATGGAGGATGAGTTTGAATTTGTTATAACGCTTCAAGAAGATGTTGTGCGACTCACTGCACCATCATGGTAATTTATTTACTCTTAAAAATAAGCATGTACACTATTGATTAATTTAAATGTACTATGGTATCATCACACCAATCTTTTTTCCAAGGCAGCAATTTCAAAGACGCGCCACATATTTCTGGTGAACGTTTGTCGCCGCTGGGCAGCCCTTACAGCAATAACCTGCCTGCGAGATCAGCTTCCTCAACAGTTGCTGTAGATTACTGCTCTGCCATAGTGCCATTTCAGTTGCTCTCAAACTGGCCTGCCGCTGAGCCTGCTCTTCACTTCGAAGTTGCTGTTCTTCTAGAGTTTCTTCTGCTCTGTGTCCTGCCTGCTGTAGAGCTTGTTGAAGCTTTCTAATTTCTATTTGTGCTGAAGTTTCCTGACTTCAATCTACTTTATTAAATCTGGCTTTTTCAAATTTTGAGACAAATTTGAAAATGAAGGTACCTTTGTGATTAAATGGGTTACAAAAGTGTAAACCAAAATATAAACAAATAAATAAACTCAAAATCTTGTTGAAATCTAAAATGCAGAACACCTTCATTTCTGATCCAGCTGATCCAGTTAATGTTAGTGCCCATAAGATTAACCTGGGAAGTTTATAGGCCACTGGAACAAAGCCCTTCAGAAATTTTAAAACATGAATAGAAATTGTTTATGTTACTTACGGATATTAGCTATCTTCCTACCAAATAAAATATCAGCTCAATCGGTTCAGTAGTTAGTTGTAACGTGATTGAGCTTTTGTTTAAGCGGATCTCAGGTCCAGCAGGTTTCTAGCATTTAAGTTTCTGCACATTACTGTCGGTTCTTCCACTTTGTCAAGGATATAAAGCTCACAAGTTTGAGCGGGTGGTCTGACAGGCCCGCGTGTGTTATGAGTACATAACAGTTTTGGTCACCAAATTATCTTGTTGGATTCCCACCAGACGAAATACCTACTGTTCCAGAAACTACTTTTGCAGATAATGGGAAAACAATTTCTCCTAAATCCTTAATTCTTAATTCTATTTTTCCTCTTTGGAAGCTTTTGAAAAACACAAACAGTGGTAGATCTAGGAAGGAGGCTCCCTCCCTCTAAAGCTTATAAAAATGGATTTATCTGCAAATTTGTTACATTTTGTTGACATAACTAAACTGAGTTGTTTTACTGTTATAGTTATTGACATTCAGACTATTATAAACAAGTATCCAAAACTCATGTGCAGAGTAACTTTTGTAGCTTAAAGAAAAAATAGGCCTAAAAGCACAGTTAACATTGGGAAGGAATTCCTCTTAATTCTCTTTTAGTGCTAAGCTTCTGAAAGGAGTAGTTGAATCTGTGATGATTTGTTGATTTTTTAAACGTCTTTAACGCCTGAACAGTTAAAATTAAAAACAATCGTGCTTGCAGTGGACACACACAGTAGAGGATAGGTAAAAAGTAGCAAAACACCTGATCAGATGTGCAACTCACAAAGAATCCACCCATCCCATCAGCATGGATCCGAGCCGCTCACCGTTTGCTTAAGGTCTGCCCTCCCCTTCAACTCTGCCACAGACAAGTGAACTCTCCATGAGTTGCACATAAAAACAACCGACTGTGACGGAATTCGAACCCTCGATCCAAGCCCCCGGCCGGGTAACAACCCCCAGCCGGGAAGGTAAGCGCCTTAGACCGCACAGGCTCTGATCAGACTAGCAGCTGTAGCGGACCAGGGGGTATTAGAGCCTAGGCGCTGGACGAGGTAGTTCAGTTTGAGTCTACTAGGCTACACCACATGTCAGACACAGACTGCAAACTTAACAGTACAATCGCTTATGTACCAGTAAAAATGTTTGTTGGTGGCAGATTCAACAGCTGATATAAAAAGAAAGGGTTAAGAGGAATTAAAAATTCCTCTTAATTCTTACTAATTTGTAACAAGGTGAGAAACCTCGAACCCAGATAGTCATGGTGTCTAAAAACACAGGTAATTTAGAAATTATACATGAATTTTTTGTCTATAAATAATGGAAATCCTTGTAAATAGGAATATACAGGGGCTACAAAATTGGAAATATATGGTAATCAACCATATCACTTGCGTATCATGAGTGCTAATCCAACATGTCATCTCTACACCATCTTACTAATGCTCGAGCAACTCTTCTTGGCAATGGTCAGATTTGGATTGAGTGCTTCCATTTTTAACCACAGAACATCATAACAAGGTTTCTACAGTCAGGGAAAGTCAGGGAACCCAGAGATAAAGCTTATTTTGTTACGTCTCGACCCCATGTACTAAAGATACAAAAATAAATTTGCAGCTTATGGACAATAATGACTACTGTTCCACTTTAATACTACTTCACAAAATTTATTTTGCAATCTTTGTTACATCTCAAAATAGGTTATGAGGGACATTATCACAACACGAATAACTTCCTCTGAGGCATCAAATAAAATTTACATGACAATTCAGTGCTTTTATTATTCTATCTGATCCCCAATGATGACAAAACTGAGGGAATGCTTTTCTCCAGGTTGTATACAATCTGTTGTAGCAGTATTTTTCAGGAGGAGTTCCAATGGTTGGCTGATGATCTAAGAATTCCTAAGGAGTTTATTTTTAACATCTTGTAATCCTCAATTATTAAGTTTTTATTGAGATCAATTTATTTCATTTTGTTTTACTAACATTTATGAAATACATGATATAGACAATAATGATTTAATATTAACCCTTTGCACTCCAAACAACAATTTTTGATCACTGCCAAAAACTCCGGGTACTTTTCTGAAAGTACTAGCCAAAAACTCCGGGCCTTTTTAATCAATTTTGCCAGGGTTTGGGTAAAAAGCTGTAAATTTTATGTTTTGGCAGATAAGAGTTATAATTCTTTTTTGTTTTATTCCGCATGGGTTTTCGAACAGTAAAAAATTGGTTGAAAAAATGTATATTTTTAAAATTGTTAATAAAAAATAAAAAATTTTACGTAAAAGTTAACTTTAAGGCGCAATAGCTAAAAATAAAACCATTGGCCCATCACAGTATATTGATATTTTCAGATTCCCCATTTACTTGTAAACATGCACACAAAATTCCATGCATTTATCTCGAAAAACGAGCAAGTAAAAGGAAAAAAAATTAAAATTGTATCAGGCTCATTTACAAGTGGTCCTCCAAATTTTAGCTTTTTTGTAACACAAAAAATAAATAAAAATTTTTTGCCCAAAAAATCTACTGCAAGTTTGTTGTATAACCCTAACTATAACATAAAATGTCATAAAACTTCCAAAAGTAAACAAATATAAAAATAACTATGCCTTAGGCTTAGCCTAGTCTAGGCCTAGCCTAGGCCTACGTCAGCTAGGCTAGGCCTAGACTTGGGTGTGTCTGTGAACTTTTGATTGGCTTATAGCGGGTGTAATGTAGGCTAACCAAACATCTGGATTTAGCTGTTTGGTTCTTGACAGGTTTGTCCGACCGTATTTATAAAGCAGAGAAATGCCTGGCTCAACTGAACTTGGTTTAAATGTACAAATAAATGTTAAAATTCAATAATGCAATATCATTTTTAAGATTATACATTTTTCATAAGTTAACATAAAATATAGAAAATATTCATCAGAATGAAGATTCTTCTATGTAGGAGATTCACTCCTAAAATAACTAAATCATTTTTTAATAGTTTTGTCTTTTATCTTAGAATCTTGATTTCTCCCCCAAATTTCTGTCTTTTTGATGGGAAATGTCTGGCTTTGGAATTACTTCAACTGATAACCTAGGGAGATGTAAAAATATGCGAGGGAAGGCCTGTTTAAAATATCTAATTACTTACAGAAGTACCTTATCTTTTTTAACTATTTATGAAATAATGCAAGTACAACATTTCTTGAAGCGTTATTATTATGGATATGTTTGTTTTGATTTCTATGAGTAAGATAATACATAGATATTTCTATTGTGCAGGGAAGTAATGATGGACTGGGTGGATAGCTTAAGTGCCAAGTTGCGAGAGATGAGAATCTTGTCTCCCAAGGAGAACGTGTACAGCCGCTTGCCAGAGCTGAGACTCCCACTGCTGCCAACACGGGACCCTAATTCCCCCCTGCCGCTCCCCCCGGCAGGTCCCTCTGCCCTTGTCCCGGGGATTGAACCTGCAGCTGCTACACTGGCAGTGGACACTCCTGTTCTCAATGGTGAGTATACAGTTTATGGCGAATTATAGACCACTGTGACAGTAGTATTTAAGTATCTAAAAGGTTTAATCAAAATAAAATTTGTTGTTTTTTGTATATATTTTAAGTCTTAGAAAACAGTGTCCAAATCGACCTAAGTTGAATAAATTCACACAGAACATGTATACTGCAAATTGCTTACACTCTTTATATAAATAACACATTCCCCCGCTTTTTAATACTGTACTTGATGGTCAAAATCTCTCTGTTTGTGAGTATTACTCTATTTAATTATCATGATGGAATAGAAACTGGTGTTGTAGTTTCACTCATTACCATTAGACCGATACGGCAAAGGTACATGTTTTGTCCCTTTTTATAAAATTTGTTTTCTGATGTTAATCATTTTTTAAATTCTGCTTTACAGGGGAAGCAGGTCATACTAGCAGAGAAGAAGCATCTATCCAAGGCAGCGCCGAAACGTCTTTAAGTTCTGTGTATGTGACTCAGTTGCCTGCCCCTTCTAGGTCAGTCTAAAAAAGTTTACCTGCCCCAGTTTCTCTAAGAAATATTTTGATTCAAACAAATTTTTGAAACTCAGAAAGAGTTTAACAGCATTATGAAATGCTTCCGGCTTCAGTGAGGGAAGATCTAACATTAAGAAATAATTTAATTCCAGAACAGATAAACACTATAAATACAGTACATCTTATAACGCCTTGTAATGTTTCTTATCAAGTTCTTCTTTCTAGGTTGTTTGTAATGACTAAAAAACAATGTGTTCAAAGCATAAATATGTGCCCACAAACTAATGCATTTCAATTCTGATTACATTTCAAATGTCTTAATGAGTTATTATACCAGTGTTTCACTGTGGTAGATCATCTCGGCCTATCCTGTGCAGAGCCTTGTCCTCTCCTCCAGAAGAGAACGTCACTGTGATCCATGTCTCGTCGCCTAGTGGCAGTGGCAGTGAGGCGTCTACTGCCCCCGTGCAGTCTGACACCTTTGACTTCAGCTTCGTCAGCGAATCGATCAACCAAGAAGAGGAGGAGGAGTTCTTCACTCCACCAATCACGCCGAGAGTCACTCGCAGACAACGTCCTGCTCCCTCCCCTGCGCTCAACAGACCTACCAGGTAACTGATGTGATTACAAGTAGTACTGCTACAGACTGAACATGAACGTGTTGCAGTCAAGAAAATTAGCGTCTTGTCATACTAGACACAGAAGTAACAAAAAACCTTTTGAAATTCCTGTACATGAGTAGGGAAGTCTGTTGTGTACAAATAAAAATTATGTATGGGATCGACACAGCTTTCTTGAGGTACAATTCGTCCTCATAAGAAAATATAAGAAAAGATTCATTTCTCATGCTTAGTGACATTAGTGACACTGAATTCTGTGTGCTAAAACATGATTTGACCATGCTCAATTACAAAATGTGCATCATGATTAAATGAGTTACCTTATACAGTAGAATCAGTGTGTCTACGGATACTGGAAATGCTGGAATTATATTGAACCTAATAAATGGTTAAAAATTCAATTCTCGACTATATTTATTGGAGTAAATTTAACGTTCGGGACCGGATGAACAATTTACCCACCTCTCTCTAGTAATATTGCCCATTCAGGGTAATTTGTATTGGTTGAATATTTGGATATGTGAGTTGAAATTTTTTATTTTATATTGTGTACTGGAATTTTATTAAAATAAGATTGATTATTAGTCTGATAAACAAAAAATTAAGCTTTCACAATTAATACTGAGTTCCAAGCATGAATTTTGATTTTTACTTCTAAAATCTAAATAAACAGACTATTTTCTGACATAAATTTTTGTGTGGATTTTCTTGTAGGAGAAATATGTTAATTATATCGGCAGTTTTTATCAAATAATTACGTCATTTTAGCGAATTTCCCCTATAGGGAAGAAGGTATTACCGTAGTCGGCATGGTAAGACCTAGGCCCGGGACCATGATAACTTTTCGTTTTGAGGTCCCCAGACCCTAAAAACACCATTCGTTCGAAACTGTATATATATACACATGTTTGTGTCCGTGAGCACGATAACTATCGTAAAAATTATCTGATTTTGATGAAATTTGGTATAAACGTGTAAAGCAGCATTTATGACTTTAAGTTCGAAAACCAGACAGATCGACCTATCCGAAGGGGGGTTTTGTACCCCAAAAATGGGTTTTTTGAGTTTTTACATAATAAATTTTGAAAAAGTCAAATTTTAGTTTTTTTTTTTTCATTGGAATCAGCTTAAAAAGACGCACAATTTGGTGTTTTGATCATTGCTCTACGTCAAATGGTTACAGAGATATTGAAAGTTATAAACACAGTACGTTGTCCAATGTTATTCTTATGGAGAATAAGAAAAATTGTGTATCTCGCTTATTTATCAACTTATCCTGATGAAACTTGGTATATTGCTTGATATCGTTATGGTCTATTTATTTGCACTAAAAAACATTTTTTGCCTGATAGTTTCCGTAGCAGCAAACCTGCGTAATCAGCTCCCATGTTATTCTTATTGAGAATAAGTAACGTGTTCTCTCCCTTAATTATGAACATAAATTAATAAAATTTGGTATGTGGTTTTACCTTCTTGAGTTATATTGATATTTGTATAAAACCCCATTATTTGTGCACCTTGCTTCAGCAACCCTGCATACTCAGCCGCCATGTTGTTCTTATGGAGAATAATTAAAATGTCATAAATCGTTTATTTATGAATGTATATTGATGAAACTTGGTATGTGGCTTTATGTGGTATTAAGATACATATATATGCATCGGAAATTCGCTGAGTACGCAGGTTTGCTGCTACGGGGGTATTCTTCTTTTGAACCATAGTAAAATATTACCTTAATGACATTAATTTTATTCCCTTAAGTTTTAAATGTAATGATGCTACATAGTACTGGAATTTTGCCAAACATTCTACTGAAAATACTGGAAATATACTGGAATTCCAAAATCAAATTTCAGTAGACACCCTGTAAGAATCTGACAAACTTGACACAATGTGAACTAAGGCACTGTTGAGTTTAGTGAGTGTTGAGTTTCATTGGGAAGAGAAAAAACCAAACCAACCTTTAACTTTATAAAAACCAAACCAACCTTTAACTTTATTATATCATATTCAAGCACCTGTATTTTTGAAACTCATAATAGCTATGGATTTGAATTTATTTCTTGATTTATTTGGACTACCTATCGCTTCTAGTGTTTAAAACTACACTACGTTTCGGGAGGTAAGGAAACTCCTCCCGTTATCAAGTGAACCCTACTTACAACCCTTGAAGAACTTGGTATTTAGATGTAAGTAGGGTTCACTTGATAACGGGGGGAGTTTCCTTACCTCCCGAAACGTAGTGTAGTTTTAAACACTAGAAGCGATAGGTAAAGTCCAAATAAATCAAGAAATAAATATATTTAAACACATTACAGTGCTGTATATGGTATTACGAAATGTAGAAAACCGATAAACTTTACAGTGATGTACCGTACTTAAAACCACAAGATAGACTGAGGAAATGCCAAATTTTCTAAGACCAATGTGTGAGAAACGTTTGAGTACCGGCCGCACTCCATATGACAAAACAGAGGTGTTGAGTTTCCCAGAGTATCAGGTTATCAAGAGTTGAATGTGCGAGACTCTACTGAAGAATGAATGTGTTTTATTTCCCCTTGGCTTTCATTCATTACTTCCATTATATTCAATGTCACCATTTAATTTAATTACTTTTATCTATTACCACATAACATGACGTTTCCCTTTATCTTTATCGAACTAAAAGCTATTTTACCAAACAAATTTTTTTAGCAAATTTCTCCTGTATGGGGAAGAAGCTGCTACCTTAAGTGGCATGGTGAGACTTAAGCCCGAGACCTGAGCCTGAGAAAAAGAACTGGGGCTCCAACAGGTGAACCATTGCTCTATGTCAATTGACAACTACTGATATTAAAAGTATTAAACACAGTGTGTTAGCCAATTTTATTCTTTGTGAAGTGTATACAATTTGATACCTCCCTTTTTTATTAATACATCTTTATAAACATAGCTATGTGGATTCTTGTGGTTATGGTCAACTAATATTTGCATAACAACACGATTTGTGATCGTCTCTGTTGCAGCAAACCTATATAACCTGTACAATGTTATTCTTAGAGGAGGATAAATTTCATGTTATATCCCGTATCTCGCTTATTTACGAATATATACTGATGAAACTCGGTCAGGTACTTCATGAGGTATATTTATATTTTTATTGGAAATTGGTTTAGTACAAAGCTTTGCTGCAACGGGGTATTTATGATTTTCTACTTCTCTCTCATAAAAAAAGCTGAAACTGTTACCGGTACTGGGACAGACAATTTTTTTTATACTAGCTACTGAAAATTAAATATAAACACAGTAGATTGAAGTACTGGAAAAACATAACTAGGCTATATCTAATTGATAGCTCTGACATCGCTTTTGATCAGTATAAGCTCCAAGGACCATGTTATAATCTAGGAAATTCGGCCTAAAGGAAAAAAGTTTGTTGTGAGTTGTATATACATTAATGCTCTGATTTATTCAACAGAACCAATGATCTTCCCCTGTTAACCAACCCACGCCAGTGGCTTGACGGGCAGCATATTCACCGTAGTTCTAGCACGCGGCATACAGAGGGAGGAGGTGTGAATCCTAGTCCTAACCATTCCGTCGATTCGAGCGCCACCAGCACAAACGCAAACCCAGCTCCGGAGCAGCCCTCAGACCCTGAACCGGCGCTCTACGAACATGTGTTCCTTCCCTCTAGTCAACTGTCTCCCACCCTCTCTCCTGCCCCTGTGGTGGTGTCCAACATACAACCTGTCAACGCTGCCATCCAGCCTCAGGTAGTTGTTTTAATCATTATGAATATTTTTACTCACACTTTTCCTCTGCCGGAAATGTTTTATGTGGCGGAAATAAAATCATATATGTTGAAAATAACATTTATTCACAAAAAACACTGTGGATACTGATGTTAAGTAATGTTATTCGAGTGAGTCTAATTTAGCAGACAAAATTTGTATTTATTTTAAGGGATGTAATAAAATACCAGAGGTGCAGAAATATTAGACCCCTGAAATTTCCGCCATGTTTTTTAACATCTTTTCTTAAGACAAATAAATAATCAAGTAAATATTTTTACATTAATTTATTAAGGTTAAATTCCACAAAAAAGTTGTCACTTACCTATAACATTGTGATCAAGTTATGTTACCAATAAAATAAACTTACAAATAAAATCAATAAAAAAGTCTATGATGAATTAAATGTTTTTACTTTAATTTATTAAAGTTAAAATTAATTAATTAATTAAGGTACAGTAAAATAAACATACAAAAATAAATCATTTAAAAAAAAATTATGTTGAATGCATGTTTATTTTCCATACAATTTCTTGAGGAATGGAGGGATGTAGTCAGAATTATCACACAAATAGAAAACTTTGAATAGCCCGGAAAATTGATAAACTGATAATCAGTGATTGTATTACTCATATCTCTTGAATGGATGTCAAACAACTTTGATTGACGACCGGATGCCAAACAATAGACCAACCATTAACAATGGACGAAAAATATAGGATCGCTTGACTGACTTTTGAGGTAACTAAACAGTTAGTTGTCTAATGTAACCCAAAATGTTTCATTAAAATGATTTGGATAGGTATTCAACACAGCGTAATATGATGTGTAGTCTATTATTTGACTTGACCAATGACGACGGAATTATACTTTTATTGTAAATCGCTTATGCGACATCGTTGTTGTTGTGTAATTAATAAAATTGTCCAGGAAATTAATTTCCCCCGGCAGCCAAAATTTCCCCTGAGCCTGGCGCCATATTAAATGCGTAAATATAAGTGAAGAAGACTATGAGAAGATTAAAATTATCAGAGATAAAGTTATGTGGATTTTTAGTAAGTGCAAGCAGACGAAGGGTGAAACCCTAACCTTGGAGTTATCAGCTGAATTGGCAAGTGATTTTTTATTGGAAGTGAGGAATTTAATGAGGACAAAATTAAGTTTTAATTGATCAAATTAATGAATTATCTCATAATCAAACTCACTTTAATGACAAAATTTGTAACTTATAGCATGAAAATAGTCTGCTGAAGTCGGCATTGCGGAATCAAGCAGATGCTTTCAGATATTTTAATGAGGAATGGCGAGACATATGCTGGAAAACTCAAAAGCTTTAAGGGTGGAAATGTTTTTAATAATAATCAAACAGTAATCAGTGAAATATTGGACGGTTCGTCCAAAACGATTATTTTTAATCTTAGTAAGCCTGTTGTTGATTTGACCTCAACAGTACAAGTACATGGAACTCAGAGCTCGGAATCACAAAGTAGTGAGTATAGAGAACAAACAGATGTGAACGTGACGTTAAGTCAACTTAGCGTGACATCAAAGCAGAAAGGGACATACAAAGACATAGGACGCAATGAAAATTTCATTTCTCATATTAAGAGTCAGTACAATGCTCTAAATCCTAGTGGCGACATAAGTCACAGTGAAGTTGAAGATAATCATAATACAGTAAAACCCCCCTTAACCGGACCTCGCTAAACCGAAACCCGGGTTAACTGGAATGGTCTACAAGAAATATTTAATCAGCAATGGAGAAGATAAGTCCGGCGCATAACTCATTGTGGACCGAGTGACCGTCTGCTGCGGCGGTCATTGAACTTAGGGGTTGTTTTTACGGGTTTTGCCACATACCTGATCTGGCTGCGAGGGGGTGGAGGGTTGACCCATACTGCATTTCCTGTATTCCTATATCACACTAAAGGATCAGTGTACCATAAATCCTCACACCTGCTGAACACTACTAGATGTTTGTGTATTTTTTCAAAATTAACCTTGAAATACCAACAGTTGATTATCCGAAAAGTTGGGTTATCCGGAACGGTGCTGCCCCCATTATTTCGGTTAAGCAGGGTTTTACTGTAACAATTTCATCACTATAAAGTCAAGGAAGGAGAAAAAAACCAAAACTGACAACAGAGTCAGAAAATACTCTCGATGGAAAAACAACAATTACAATGGTTGTGGAGGTGGCCGCACGATGTTTATAACTGGCAAATGTTTGGAAAATAGTAACCTCAAACCTGTTAATCGCAAAGAGTTCCTCTTTGTCTCAAGATTAGACCCTTTGACTAAAGAAAACTGCATTAAATCGTTTATTTATGATAAAACCAATGTAGAACCAACTGTGGAAAAACTTAACTCCAAATATCTTGAAGAACATTCATCCTTCAAGATAGGTCTACCAAGTGCAGTTTATAAGGATGTTTATAACTCAGAGTTCTGGCCAAAAGGAACGTTTGTAAATACATTTTTGGTTAAGAAAATATATTTAAACTGGAAACAAAGGGAACAAATGGAGAAATCTCAGATTTATCTTTGAATACTAGGAATAAATTATATAATTTTCATATTGACCGAACTTACACACTAGGGCCTAGGCCTAAAATAAAGCAATGCCTCAAACGGGTCTGTTTCACAATGTAAGGTACAGAACGTAAAGGTCCTATTTAAAATAATGTGTGGTTTCAGAACGTAAAGGTACATAACATCAAGTCTCGTTATTTAAATGTAAAATAAGACTGTTTTCACAACCTTCAGTTTCAAAACGTTAAGGTATTATTATAAAACAATTTAATAAAAAAGGTTTGTTTTACCTGTGCGTCAATTGATCCTTTGAAGTTAAAAAATAACGAGGTGTAGGTTTAAAAACGGAGGTGTTTCAAAACGTAAAGGTACAAAACGTCAAGGTAGTATTTGTTATAACCAAAACGCTGAATGTGATTTCACTCCATTCTAACACTGGATCCACTCCTTTCAAATTGCTTGTAAAAACATCTTTTTCACGACGCCAAGGTTCAGAATTTAAAATACAGGCAACCTAAAAACCGTACTCGGCTGCTTTTACTTTTGTTTTCTTCCCCTCCAAGTAGACTAAAAGTGAGCGACTTACTGACCTGGACGTTGTGAAAGTTTACGATTTGAAACTAGTGGTTTTACATCTAATGAATTTTGTAGAACCTTTACGTTTTGTACCGTGACTTTTTAAAACAGCTAAGTTAAACACATTCTTAATAAGGACCTTGATGTTTTGTACCTTGACAATTTGAAACAGCCAAATTACTAAGCTTAAATAAAAGAGGACCTTGACATTATGTACCTGGAGGTTATGAAACGTTCCCCCTCAAACCATTTCTGTAAATATACAGGGTTTTATTAATAAAGTAGAAAAAGTGGCACATCCTGAATGAGGGTGAAGTTGATATTGCATGTTTTTGTGAACACTGATTAGGAGATGGTGAAGCTGAGTTTTATGTACCAAGTGGTTTCTCTTTGGGTAATAGTTTCTGCCGTAATAAATGCATTAGGGGGGGGAGTGAAAGATTGATTTACACCAATTTTGCCATGAAATTACTTTGAAGTCATTTTAATTGAACTTACTGATTTTAATATTGTTGTGGCGTTTTTATATAGTCACCAGGTGGTACAGTTTGGTGGTAAAGTTGACATGTTTTTGTACTTACTAGTAGGGGTGGGCGAGTGTTCGAGATTTCGAGTACCTGACGAGTATTTTCTAATACTTGGAAGGCCAAGCGAGTATTAGAGACTACTCGAAAATTCGAGTAGAGTAGCTGAAAATGGCATATATACTCCCGTCGCATACCCCGCTAACCAATGGTTAACAAAATAGGTGACTGAAATCGAGAAAAATAAGCCTAAAATCTTTTTTTAGCTCATATGAAAGGAGACAATGACAGTGGGTTATCCTGTGAACTAAGATAAGTAAGAGAGAGGCATGGGGAGTGTTTAGGTCGGGAGCAAAAATCTGGCCTTGGAGATAAGGAAGGAAGACGGGATAGGAAGGTACGAGATGGGAGGGGAGGGGTGGGGGCCGGGTGAAAGCAATAAATCAGACAGCTGACCAATATTATTCCTGTGAGTCATTATCTTACAACCAAGTTTTTCCCCATTATGAATTTATATTAAAAAGTTTTTGTTTTTATATATTACTATAGTATATTAGTGAAATTAACATTAAATTATGTAAAAAATTGCATTAAAAATTAGTTTGATAGTTCACTACAAAAAGCTACCAAATAATTTTAAATGGTAACAAAATTGTAACTGTTTTTATTATATTGTGCTACTATTATATATATTAAGATTATCTTATGTGGTTTTGAAAAACTCATCTAAAAACAATTAACTATAAACTAATTTTCAATTTTGATGAGGTTTTTTAGCCTATTATTTTAAATTTGAATTAGATAAACTACCAAGATATTTCTGAACTTTAATTACTTTATTTTTTTATATTTAAGTTTCATATAGAATACTTCAAAATATGTGTTGTATTAGTTTGCATAGATTAACACTTTCATTTAATATTTATTTTTTATTTCAACAGATTATGGTTGTAATCCATAGTATTTAAAGGTTGAATTTTTAATTTCCTTTATCTTCATATACCACAGATCTTGACGTTATCTTGTTTTAGCGAATTTCGCCTATAGGGAACAACCTTTTACCGTAGTCGGCATGCTAAGGTATAGGCCTGGGAGCATGATAACTTTTCGTTTTGAAGTCCCCAGATGCCAAAAACACCATTCGTTCAATACTGTATACTCTGTATACATATGTACAGTATAAACTGTATATAATGGAGCAAACTAGAGGTCTTTATGATGATCTTCCCCTAAAACATGGAAGCTTATTAAATATCAAATTTTACAATGATATTTAATAAGCTGTTAGATTTAAATAGTCATCGTAGATACCTCTAATGTGCACCATTCATCTTCTTTAATTAAGATTTAAAAAGAGGTGTCACTAAGTAAGGGTCACTATTTAACATTTTTTACCTAGCCCCAAAAAAACCTATTTTGGAGGATGGGACCAAACTTTTTCACTTACTAAAATATAAATTGCTTGGTTACTTAAACGTTCCCAACGAAAAATTTATTTCAAAACGATTTAGGTGAATTTAAATGACTACTATACAAAAATAATGCAAAATGACATTATAAAACTCAAAAATTCATTTGAACACTGTGTTTGATAGAACAATAGTAGAAACCCCTAACTTGTGCCGTTCTTCTTCTTTTTTTTGCGCCCTTTAAAATGATGCATCACTCAAGGGGGTTACCATTTCAGTTTTTTTACTTGCCCCCCAAAATCCCTATTTTAGGGGAGGGGGTTGCAAATCTTTACTCATCAAAAGTTTCCTTTTTGGGTCAATAAGACTTCCGCGGAAGATAATCTCGATATATGTAGTCGTTCAAAAAATAATAGGGGGGGGAGGTGGGACTTTTGAGACACATTGTATATATATATATATATATATATAAATATATAATTATAAATACAAATAATTAAAATAATTATAATTATAAATATATAATTGTAATTTATATATATATATATATAAATCTAATACGGCATACGGCTGCCTTTCATGTTGAAAATCGCATTAATTTGGCGGCCGGTGCACTTGGCTGCCGTATCCGCCCGCCAATTGCACATTACATATTATTTCAACTGAGGAAGCCGGTAGGAATAAATTGTGAACATTTGAAGTGGCAGCCAAATAACATATTTTTGATAGGTGTATGACAAAGTGTAGTTCACCATTCTAACACTTGGAACTAGGGATGGGCCGATTCCAGAATTCCTCGATTCCGATTCTAAAATTTGGGCTTCGATTCTCGATTCTGTGATTGATACCGATTCCAACGCAGATGTATGCACTGGAAGAAAAAATACAGCTCCTAAAATTAACAATGAATTTTTGTTGTGTAGCCCACCTGACAATAGATATATAGCCCACCAAACAACACTTATAGCCAACAAACAAATTTGATAAGAAAACATGAAACCATTATTTGTTTATATTTCCACTTAGGTCTTACAAGAGAATTAATGTTAGGCCTACCGGTAAACAAATTATGAAAACGAAAACATACTATTCAAGAAGTCTTCAAACTAAAACTAAAAGTTAGGATTGTAAATCAAACTTCTGTTCAGAAAAATAAGCATCTGAACCCTCTTTCTTTTAGATGACATAGCCTAGGCCTAATGTATTTTATTTTAAAACCTAAACAATCGGCGAAAGTAACAAATGATAATCGCATCCACACTAAATAACAGTTGCCAACATCCTAATGTTGTAGAAATAGTAACTTAACCTTATATAGCCTAAATTAATACAATATAATAATCACGATATATCAACTAAAACCTACAAAATGTTTCTTATTGTCGACAATCGATCAAATAATAAAACAATTAATACAAAGGATAAGGAATGTCAGGAATATGGAACTTTATTATGATTGTTAATTTTTCCCGCCAGGCGATTTATGTTCGCGTTGAGTGAAGCGCTCATAACACAAGTAAAATACAAACGGATTTCGGTAAGTTCAGGTGCTGCAAACAGACAGCATTGTGGCATTACTAAATTGCCATTGACACGCCATTGACATGACCCTAGCGCTGCCTAGATGGTTTTATCGTCGTCCTGGCACCCACAGCTTGTTCCCGTTATTAACCCGTAATGTCCGATAAATATTAAACTGAATCGAGATCGACCATTCGATTCTCTTCGGTTAATTTCATCGTAGATGAATGTTTGTTATTAAATATTCACTTTGCCGTGTTGCTGGAAACTATCGTATAGTACGTAACCTTTTGAATCAAAATAAAATAGTTTTACTTGATAATTAAAACAGAAAATTGGTATCTATTCATGCATTGTACTGATTTGTTAAAGAGATGATTTTTAGATGTAGTTGTTAGACGGTAGTTACAACTGCATCAATAATCCGATACTTCGAAAGTAGCATGTCAGACAACAACCACTGATTACAGACGACCAACTTATTGCAAATATGGCCGGCATCATGTACGCCCGTGATGAACAAATTCATCTTTATAAACAGACTTGAGACGACAAAAGTAAAACTGGAATTTCTGCTGAAGGCCTAAATGTCTTTATGGAACGAAAACGTTTCACTCACTAGCCTGTTTTTAAATGCTGCTAAACTGTAACGAGATTAATGATCCGAATCAAACAATCGATCCTGCAGATAAAGTATTCGTTTGGCCTTGGTATTGTTGTGAATAGGATTACGATTACAAACATTCGCTTCATCGCTTCTTGTCGTACTGCGAATGTAGATCTTCCATTCGGAAAACGGAAGTTATAGTTTGTTGTGTCACTCAAGAAGGGATAAAAATGTAATAAGACCATTAAATAAAAAAATTAACATCACTTTAAAGTTAAATGCTGCTAGCGTTATGATTTTTAACCGCTTTAAATCTGGAATCGGTATCGATCACATAGACCCGAAGAATCGAGTATCGTCGATATCTCGATACCCCTGGTATCGAAGGTATCGTCAATTCTGGAATCGGAACTGGCCCATCTCTCCTTGGTTTGCTGCTGCTTTGAAAGAATACACCCCACGAATATGTTCCTATAAATAATTGCCGTGGACTCTGCAGCCTAAAGGTGGCAACACTGTTAAGTTGAATGTGCATTCCGATTATAAATTTTTGCCGCCCAACTGACAGCCAAAACACATCTGGCCTGACACCTCCAGATGTTCAAATACCCCCGTCGCAGCAAACCTGCATACTCAGCGAATTTCCAATACATATATATATGTGACTCACTACTACATAGAGCTATTCACCAAGTTTCACAAAAGTACATCCATAAATAAGTGATATATAGCATTTTATTTATTCTCCAAAAGAATAACATTAGGGTTGAGGACGCAGGTTTGCTGCAACGAGGAAGATAAGTAATGTGTTTTTTTTGCAATTATCAATACAACTGAACCAGGTGAACCTACATACCAAGTTCTCTTAATGTAGGTTCATAATTAAGGGAGGTATACAACTTTACTTATTCTCCATATGAATAACATGGGGGCCGAGTATGCAGGTTTGCTGCTACGGGGACTATCAACAAAAAACTTGTTTTTTGTGCTAATATCAATATACCACAACTAGTTGAAGCCACATACCAAGTTTCATCAATATACATTCATAATAATCGAGATATAGAATTTTATTTATTCTCCATAAGGATAACATTGGACACCGTACTGTGTTTAGCACTTTGAATATCTCTGCAACGGTTGGACGTAGAACAACGATTAAAACACCAAAATGTTTGATTTGTTGAGCTAAACACATTAATAAACAGAAATGTGAAGTTTTTAGAAAACTATCTGAGAAAAATCTAAAAATCTCTTTCCTATAAGATTAACATGGACACGTTTTTTTGGATTTTCTCCGCAACCACTTAACCTAGGGTAATGATTCAAAATACTAAATTATTTGTTTTTTTAAGCTCTATAAAATGGCTATAACCAAAATTGAGTGTTTTTAACATTTTGGGGTCAAATTTGCAAAAAAACGATTTTTGGAAAATTGTAAACCCCCATAAAACCATCCCATAGTGCGATCGATCTGGTTTTCAAACTTAAATTCATAAATGCTACTCTCCACATTTGTGCCAAATTTCATCAAAATCGGGTGTTTCTTTCAAAAGTTATCGCGGTAACGGATACACACATATATATATATATATATATAAATTTGAACGAATAGTGTTTTTAGTATCTGGGGACCTCAAAACGAAAAGTTATCATGGTCTCGGGCTTAAGTCTTACCATGCCACCTACGGTAATAGCTTCTTCCCTATTGGGGAAATTCGCTAAAATGTTTATCTTCCATCATAATTTCATGTGTACTCACTCCTGGCCAACGATATTTCTCCGAGCCTGCAAATTTCCCGCCCGCTTCACTGGGACATCACACCGAGAGGTCCGTTAGACCACTCGACGCTTTTGGAATAAATCATACATTTGCATGTTCTTATTGCTCACATAATGGAACTTAAACCAATTCGAGCAGTTTGATTATTTTCTTTGACTGGCCCGTTTCTCCTTGGCGATGTTTTTCTGCCTGTTGAAATATGTTAATGTCTTCGTTATAAGTTTAACGAAATTGCTCAGAATCGTTGTGGTTTTTGACAAAACCGGTTTCATTTTTATCGGTACAGTAATGTATTTTCACCTATTATATTTTTAGATACGATGCCGTTTAAACTAAATTACTTAAATTTGTAACAACTGTATTACCCTAGGCGATTTCTACATGAACACGCCACAATAATATAACGATTTATGTTCTGTGTAAATGAATAACGAGTTCGCACGCAGCACGCTGACGTGCTGCGTGAGGGAAGTGAATTTCCACATAACAACTTTTAAAACTTTTACATTTTCTCAACCTCAGGAAAATTTGTATGTTTACAAATTATATTGGTTCACAGTATCAGACAAGTCGCGCTGTCACTCAATAAAGCTCAAAATTTTTCAAAACTAAATAACTATTATGGATAAACGATCTTCCCACATTGTATGTATAAAAAGTAGTTGAAGCACATAAGAATGAAATAATGCAACTTTAATCTCGACTGAATTGCTTTTAGTAATCATTTTATAAATTTATAAAAAGAGTTGTCCTGATTGTTTTTTAAACACACTGAAAAACTTTTATTGCTAAAGCCTTGGAATTTTCAGTGTACGTTCGATTTGGACTCTAAGGGTGCACTATGAAAGGATATTCCTCTCGGATCTTAGGGCTCCACACCACACGTCGTCAACGTTATAATATTGTTTTTATGGAGATAAGATTTTTAACTACAGTAGCTGAGTCAGCAAAACGATTTCCTCGATATATTCAAACAGTATTACGATATGGTATATTTGAATGCTATCTTATAAATTTTAATTAAGTTGTCAACACGTTACAAATAACTCAGAAGTATTATCACTTAACCGGTATAACAAAAAAATTGTAGATTTTCAAGTGACAAAGTATTTGATTTTTTTACTCGATTTTGAGCTTTAAAATTCTATATAGCTTTCTAGAAAAATCTTCAATATTGGTACAGTTACTTCTAGGATTGACAAATATATAAACCTTGCCGATATAGTTAATACGAATTGACCTAATGATATAAAACCACTGCCCCATGTCGTTTATTAGAGAAAAGTAGTCAGATGGTTATTTCTGATGGAAGGAGGGCTGTCATGGACTTGGTCACTTTCAGTATACGTTGCATTAGCCGAGATTCGTTAGTAACACGTTTTATTGAAACTGTAGGTTTCTTATTAAGTTATTAATTGCTTTCCAAAACAATTTGTTCAGCTTTCAGATCATGTGATCCAGCCTTCCTTAAAGTGGATGTAATTCCTTGGAGTGGAGTATAATTTTAATCACTGTTGTATAAGAGGGTGTGTCTGGATGTGAGCATCTGAATACGTGTGTGTGTGTGTGTTTTAAATGAATATACTGACAGAAGAATATAGTTTGTTTTGTTCATGTTTTATTTGAGCAAACATATGTTTCAAAAACTGTCAATATATTCTTGCATTACAAATTATTTAGTTAGTAGTAGCTTGAAGGGGCCAAAGGTCCTAACTTTGGTCCAATACTCTGGAGGCCTCATCTAATTTTAACAAATGTCATTTCGTAAACAAAGTAGACTCTTAACCACAAGTTTTAATGTAAATGAAAAAGACATTTTTAAATCCTCATGCTTTTCTTTTGGGGGATGTTTTACGTTAATTCTTGTTTGCTAGTAACCTTTTTGAAATACTGCTATTTTCTCCGAGTCCCTGGGATCGATACCTTTAATTTTAGCCGTCTCCCATCATCCTGCGATTTGCCAAACTCCCAAAATTTTGACTTAAACTTTTCGCTTACAGATTTATATATAAAGACTTGCTTCGCTCGCTGAGGGCTCCGCCCCCAGACCCTCACTTAGGGTAGCTACAGTTTTTTTTATTGTAACTCAATGTCCCTTCAAGTATTTTTTTATACAGTGTGTAAAAAAAGTCCGCCCCCCCCCTTTAATTTTTTTGTTTGTTAAAACAAACAAATCACCTTTGGGGAACGGTACTAACTTAAACCAAAGTCTCTTTTGACATTATCGAAAATTTTGAGTGTCCCCCGAAAATGGGGGATTTTTGGGGCAGCTCAAAGTTTTTAAATGTAAACCCCTTTTGAGTGACCCCTCATTTTAAAGAGCTTTAAAAAATTGGCGAATGGTGGAGGTTGGAGGTCTGTAACGTGTTTCTATCCAAAATGGCAGCTTGTCAAAGTTTTGAATATAACTGATTCTTGAAACCTGGCGAGTTAGACTTTTGGAGGTTTAATTTCACCTTTGGTGACTTAAAACTGGAACGACTCTTGTATAAATGCTATTAAATGAAGAAGTGGTCTCTTTTGGGGATATTTAAAATTTTTAGTGACCCGCAAAAATGGGAGATTTTGGGGGCAACTCAAAATTGTCTGATGTAAACCCCTTTTGAGTGACCCCTCATTTTAAAGAGCTTTTTAAACCTAGGTGAAGGGTGACAGTTAAAATTAAATTTAACCCCTCCAAAAGGGGTTTACGTTAGGAAATTTTGAGTTGCCCCCAAAATCCCCCATTTTTGCGGGTTTTCAAAATTTTAAATATTAACAAAAGAGACCAGTTCTTCATTTAATAGCATTTATTCAAGAGTCGTTTCAGTTTAAGTCACCAAAGGTGAAATTAAAACTCCAAAAATCTTAGACGCCAGGTTTTAAGATTGAGTTGTATTCAAAACTTTGACAAGCTGCCATTTTGGATAGAAACACGTTACAGACCTCCAACCTCCACCAATCGCCTATTTTTTTAAAGCTCTTTAAAATGAGAGGTCACTCAAAAGGGTGAAAATTGAATTTTGATTTGGCCCCAAAATCCCCCATTTTTGGGGGACACTCAAAATTTCCGATAACGTCAAAAGATAATTGGGGATAAGTTATTATCACCCAAAGGTGATTTGTTTGTTTTAACAAACAAAAAAAATTAAAGGGGGGGACGGACTTTTTTACACACTGTATAGTATACTATTTTGATTCATTTGGGATACTCCAAATGGTGTGTTTATTCACTGGTCCTATAATTTGTTTATACTCTTCTACCATGTGAGATTTACATTCACAGTTTATTGGCTATTTGTTTACAGCTGTTATAATTCTTTTGTTTTGATTTTAATCTCCATAAGCCAATGTTAAAATTTCCAATTTTAAGGATAAAAATTGGTGGTTTTAAAATTCAAAACTGTAACGTTTGGCAATTTTTCCGGGGGTTTTGAGGTACATCCTAAGTGCATGCCTCACGTCTCTACCTCAACTAGAAGTGGTCTAGAATTCTTATACATGAGGAAGTAAGTGAGTGAGTGAGTGAGTGAGTTACACATCGGGCTGTATAGCTACTTTATTTATAATACAGTGGAATCTCGATAACTCGAACCTCAGGGGGAACGGGAAAAATTTGAGTTATCGAATATTTTGAAATATTGAGGTTCGACTTATCAAGGTGATTTTCCACAGACTTTGACTTATTGAGGTCACAGTAACGCAATAGATGGACCATGGAAGGGTAGAATCTTTACATCATTTTGTGTTTTTTTTATTATAAATAAATAATTATACCGTAAAATAAATAACTATTAAAATTAAAAAGGATTTGAACAATTTTAAATGTTTAAAATAAGCCCGGAAATATTTTGTAGAGCTTCTTTGGTTAACAATGTAGTAGATGATGAAACACTTCCTTCAGTGAACATATTGTAGGGTAGGAAAGTATACAAATAATGACTCATAGTTCAGTATTTTGGTTTTTGTTTTGCCCGTTAGATCACTTCCTGTCTATTTTCTAGACTTTTTTGCTCAATATATCACCTGCCTCAAATAAATCCCTCCCCGTAACGGAAGTCAGTTCCGACCAACTGCGCATTAATTTCAATTTAGCTGAACATCAATGTACTGTAGGCTATTAAAATAATTTGAAAAACTTAAAGGTAACAAAACATGACATGAATTAAAATTGCATCAGAGCATTGTTGGAATTAGGGTGAAGCAGTAAAACACTTATTTTTGTTTTAAAATTGTCGACAGAGTGTTCACTGGTGTTCCAAACTGCTTCCCGGTGTCACTGTTGCTTGGTTTTTTATTTCCTTTGTCAACAAACAGCCTCAAATAATCTTCAACTTCATAGGGTAGAGTTTTGCCAACATGTTTTGTCAAACTGCAAACCCTAAGTAAAAGCACAACCTAAAACCTACGTTTCACGCCCTACATCCAGAACCTCTTAATTCGCACTAACTAACGACACCGGACACGAATCTAATAATATCAAAACCATTTTATTCAAGGAAAATATATATTTTACAACAATATGAGACTGTTTCTTATTTATGAAAAGAAATCCTCACATAGGTGAAACCCGTGCGTGAGGATGAGTGTATTATATTTGAGTGTTGCTCAACAACATAAATTTGTCGGTTGTTTTACCGACACAAGGAGCAACCAAGAAAGAGATGTAGTGGGGAGGGAGGGTTGGAATTTTCGGCTGAAAAGTCACTTGAGGTTTGCTGAATGAAAACTTTGACTTATAGAGGTTCTCTAGTTAATACTTCAACTTATAGAGGTACGGCGATTGTACATATTCGAGTTATAGAGGTTCTACAACTAAAACTTTGACTTATAGAGGAGCAGAGACAGGCTAAGAATATTGCAAAAATTTGAGTCATCGAGGTGTTTTCTGCTAACCCTTCAACTTATTATGTCCAATTTATTTTATATTCGTACTGCAAGTCAAAGATTTTATATTAATAGGGGAATGTTGATATATGAGATAAAATAATCCTTTGACTTATTATGTCCAATTTATTTTATATTCGTACTGCAAGTCGAAGATTTGATATTAATAGGGGAATGTTGATATATGAGATAAAATAACATAGCATTAGGTAGGCAAGATCAAGGGGAAAGACAAAATTTCGAGTTATCAAGGAATTCGACTTATTGAGGTTCGAGTTATCAAGGTTCCACTGTAATAATAATGTGCACATTGCAACCATGCTCCGCTCAATTGGTGGACGGGTGCAAGCCAGGGACTGCATTCCTAGTATACAAACCGCACTTTAGGAAGGATAAAAAAGGACATTTTATACCAAAACTGTTAAATCACTTTACAAAGAACCATGAAAACCTCCTAAATTGAAAGTAACCCTGGCTATATGGCATATCCTTTATCTTTCCAGGAAGTCTGAAACCTTAAGTGTGAATTTTGTTATTTTATACAGCTTAATGCGTTCTACAACCCTTTACCGTGATCATCGTCTTTAGCTGTTGTTTATATTAACAACATTTTTAAAATTAAAAGGACTGCATACTTTGCCTTCCCGTCTGTTTTTGTCACCACAAAACTTGTGATTTATAAGATTGTTTTGCTTGACGTATCCTACTGTTCAAATGCTATTTAATAGCCAAATAAAGAATAATTTATATGAAGGATACAAACTGTAAATACAAAATATTTAATAAACACGAATGAATTTAAAACTTAATAAGATCAAAATATGCGACGGAAATATAAATCAGTAAAAATTAGTCAAAGGTAGTTTATATATAGATGAGCGTCACTTAACGGTCAGAGTATGGTGGGGGAAATCCCTTCCTACTTCTCCTCTTTGATTCACGTGTTTCAATGTCGACCACTGTGGGCGCCACCAACCATATATGAGCCCCATAATAATACAGTCTAGAAACTCGGCACAAATCGGTCAACGGTCAACGGTTATCTAGATAAGCGGCAGTTGACGGTCAGAGTATGGAGGGGGAATTCCCTTCCTACTTCTCCTCTTTGATTCACGTGTTTAATGTCGTCCACTGTGGGCGCCACCAACCATATATGAGCCCCATAATAATACAGTCTAGAAACTCGGCACAAATCGGTCAACGGTTATCTAGATAAGCGGCAGTTGACAGTCAGAGTATGGAGGGGGAATTCCCTTCCTACTTCTCCTCTTTGATTCACGTGTTTCAATGTCGTCCACTGTGGGCGCCACCAACCATATATGAGCCCCATAATAATGCAGTCTAGAAACTCGGCACAAATCGGTCAACGGCCAACGGTTATCTAGATAAGCGGCAGTTGACGTTCAGAGTATGGAGGGGGAAATCCCTTCCTACTTCTCCTCTTTGATTCACGTGTTTCAATGTCGTCCACTGTGGTCGCCACCAACCATATATGAGCCCCATAATAATACAGTCTAGAAACTCGGCACAAATTGGTCAACGGTCAACGGTTATCTAGATAAGCGGCAGTTGACGTTCAGAGTATGGAGGGGGAAATCCCTTCCTACTTCTCCTCTTTGATTCACGTGTTTCAATGTCGTCCACTGTGGGCGCCACCAACCATATATGAGCCCCATAATAATACAGTCTAGAAACTCGGCACAAATCGGTCAACGGTCAACGGTTATCTAGATAAGTGGCAGTTGACGTTCAGAGTATGGAGGGGGAAATCCCTTCCTACTTCTCCTCTTTGATTCACATGTTTCAATGTCGCCCACTGTGGGCGCCACCAACCATATATGAGCCCCATAATAATACAGTCTAGAAACTAGGCACAAATCGGTCAACGGTCAACGGTTATCTAGATAAGCGGCAGTTGACATTCAGAGTATGGAGGGGGAAATCCCTTCCTACTTCTCCTCTTTGATTCACGTGTTTCAATGTCGTCCACTGTGGGCGCCACCAACCATATATGAGCCCCATAATAATACAGTCTAGAAACTCGGCACAAATCGGTCAACGGTCAACGGTTATCTAGATAAGCGGCAGTTGACGTTCAGAGTATGAAAGGGGAAATCCCTTCCTACTTCTCCTCTTTGATTCACGTGTTTCAATGTCGTCGACTGTGGGCGCCACCAACCATATATGAGCCCCATAATAATACAGACTAGAAACTCGGCACAAATCGGTCAACGGTCAACGGTTATCTAGATAAGCGGCAGTTGACGGTCAGAGTATGGAGGGAGAATTCCCTTCCTACTTCTCCTCTTTGATTCACGTGTTTCAATGTCGTCCACTGTGGGCGCCACCAACCATATATGAGCCCCATAATAATACAGTCTAGAAACTCGGCACAAATCGGTCAACGGTCAACGGTTATCTAGATAAGCAGCAGTTGACGTTCAGAGTATGAAGGGGGAAATCCCTTCCTACTTCTCCTCTTTGATTCACGTGTTTCAATGTCGTCCACTGTGGGCGCCACCAACCATATATGAGCCCCATAATAATGCAGTCTAGAAACTCGGCACAAATCGGTCAACGGCCAACGGTTATCTAGATAAGCGGCAGTTGACGTTCAGAGTATGGAGGGGGAAATCCCTTCCTACTTCTCCTCTTTGATTCACGTGTTTCAATGTCGTCCACTGTGGTCGCCACCAACCATATATGAGCCCCATAATAATACAGTCTAGAAACTCGGCACAAATCGGTCAACGGTCAACGCTTATCTAGATAAGCGGCAGTTGACGTTCAGAGTATGGAGGGGGAAATCCCTTCCTACTTCTCCTCTTTGATTCACATGTTTCAATGTCGTCCACTGTGGGCGCCACCAACCATATATGAGCCCCATAATAATACAGTCTAGAAACTCAGCACAAATCGGTCAACGGTCAACGGTTATCTAGATAAGTGGTAGTTGACGTTCAGAGTATGGAGGGGGAAATCCCTTCCTACTTCTCCTCTTTGATTCACATGTTTAATGTCGTCCACTGTGGGCGCCACCAACCATATATGAGCCCCATAATAATACAGTCTAGAAACTCGGCACAAATCGGTCAACGGTCAACGGTTATCTAGATAAGCGGCAGTTGACATTCAGAGTATGAAGGGGGAAATCCCTTCCTACTTCTCCTCTTTGATTCACGTGTTTCAATGTCGTCCACTGTGGGCGCCACCAACCATATATGAGCCCCATAATAATACAGTCTAGAAACTCGGCACAAATCGGTCAACGGTCAACGGTTATCTAGATAAGCGGCAGTTGACGTTCAGAGTATGAAGGGGGAAATCCCTTCCTACTTCTCCTCTTTGATTCACGTGTTTCAATGTCGTCCACTGTGGGCGCCACCAACCATATATGAGCCCCATAATAATACAGTCTAGAAACTCGGCACAGATCGGTCAACGGTCAACGGTTATCTAGATAAGCGGCAGTTGACGTTCAGAGTATGGAGGGGGAAATCCCTTCCTACTTCTCCTCTTTGATTCACGTGTTTCAATGTCGTCCACTGTGGGCGCCACCAACCATATATGAGCCCCATAATAATACAGTCTAGAAACTCGGCACAAATCAGTCAACGGTCAACGGTTATCTAGATAAGTGGCAGTTGACGTTCAGAGTATGGAGGGGGAAATCCCTTCCTACTTCTCCTCTTTGATTCACGTGTTTCAATGTCGTTCACTGTGGGCACCACCAACCATATATGAGCCCCATAATAATACCGTCTAGCAACTCGGCACAAATCGGTCAACGGTCAACGGTTATCTAGATAAGCGGCAGTTGACGTTCAGGACCGGCTAGTGCCAGCTCGCTGATCGGCGTCTGCCAAATGATCGATATGTTCTGCAGGATTAGGGAGGAATTGACCTACCACTGCCGAGGTGCCAGACATATATATATATATGTGTCCGTGAGTGCGATAACTCTCGTAAAAACGGTCCAATTTTTATGAAATTTTGTACAAACATTTAAAGCTACATTTATGACTTTAAGTTCGAAAACCAGCCAGATCGCTCTATCCAAAGGGGTATTTTGGGAGATTTTGTATGCCATAAATGGGTTTTTTGAGGTTTTAGCGAATTTCCCCTATAGGGAAGAAGCTATTACCGTAGGTCTCATTGTAAGACTTAAGCCCGATGCCATGATAACTTTTTGTTTTGAGGTCTCCAGATGCCAAAAACACTATTTGTCAAATTTATATATATGTGTGTATATATAAATATATATATATATATATATATGTGTGTCCGTGAATGCGATAACTTGATTAAAAAAGTCCGATTTCGATGAAATTTGGCTCAAATGTGTAAAATGACATTCAATTCAATTCAATTCAATTCAGATTTCTTTATTCATAATGATACTCTTATATACATAGAATAGTGTCAACAACAAGTAGAACTATATACAATAAGTACTACAAAATACAAGTATTAAATATTAGTACTATACAAAATAAACAGAGGCATAATTCATAAATAAAATAAAAATACATTAAAATAGTGTCACTTACAATTAAAAACATCATAATCCCGAACCAATTAAAATTTTTACCCGTTTAAAATTCACCCAAGTCATATACAGCTAAATCAATCAAATAATCCTTTAATTTTCGTTTAAACTTTGGATGACTAATTTCATTTTTTATACAATCTGGTATTTTTCTTAAAAACTTTTTGCCTGCAAAAGACACTTTATTTTTGAAAATTTCTAATTTATGATGGGGAATGGGTTCAATTTTTTTTCTAGTATTGTATTGATGCACTGGGATAAATTCATTATTCTGATTATTCCTGACATGCATGATTGTATCAAAGATATATAGTCCATGAACGGCCATGATTTTTAGTTGTTTAAAATATTCCTGGGCTGAGTCTTGAGTTTTTAGTTGTAAAATAATTCTAATTGCTTTTTTTTTGAATTTTTAACATACTATTCAAATTTTATTTTGTTGTGGAGCCATATATACATATTCCATATGCAATATGACTGTGAATAAGAGCGAAATATATACTACGCAAAACATCAATGTTGCACAGTTTGGACATTGTTCTGATTGCAAATAAACCAGAATTTGCTTTGTTTAAAACATGCTTCACATGCCCATCCCATGACAGGCTATTATTAATTATTAGCCCTAGAAACGTTGTTTGCTCAATTAACTCTACATGTTTGTTTTTAATCATTAATTTTTACTTTGTTTTGTTTTGAAACAAATACCTTTAGTTTTACTTGGATTTAGACGTAAATTAAGATTTTCAAAAAACTGATCTATACTATCAAGTTCTATATTTGAAAATAGTTCGATATCCTCTTGTGATTTGCCCGAAAATTTTAAGTTTGAGTCATCAGCATACAGACATAGACTGGAAGTTGGAAAAAAATTCAAAGACTGCCCTATATTATTTACTTAACATAAAAAGAGAAGAGGCCTTAAATTTGATCCTTGGGGGATACCCAAGGACTTCGAACTTTGATTCATGACTCTAAGTTCGAAAACCAGAAAAATCGGATCATGGGAAGGGGGGTTTATGGGGGTTTTAAATTGTCCAAAAATCAGTTTTTTACATTTTTCACCGTAAAAATTTTAAAAAACTTAATTTTGGTTTTGACCATATTATAGATTTTAAGAAACCAAATAATATGGTATTTTGAATTATTAACCTACGTTAAGTGGTTGCGGAGAAAATCCAAAAAAACCTACTCATAAAATCTCCTATGTTAATCTTATGGGAAAAAGGTTTTTTGCTTTTCCTCAGTTTATTTTAATGTAAACTTCACTTTTGCTTTTACCAATCTGTTCAGTTCAACAAAACAATCATTTTGGTGTTTAAATTGTGATTCTACGTCCAACCGTTGCAGAGATATTCAAAGTGCTAAATACAGTACGTTGTCCAATGTTATCCTTATGGAGAATAAATAAAATTTGATATCTCGATTATTTATGATTGTATGTTGATGAAACTTGGTATGTGGCTTGACTAGTTCTGGTATATTGATATTTACACAAAAAATTTATTTTTTGTTGATTATTCCCGCAGCAGCAAACCTGCGTACTCAGCGAATTTCCAATGCATAATATATGTCTTAATACCACATTATGAATGAAAAGAATTTGGTGTTTTGATCATTGCTCTACTTCAATTGGTTACAGAGATATTGAAAGTGCTAAACACAGTACGTTGTCCAATGTTATTCTTATAGAGAATAAGAAAAATTGGATATCTTGTTTATTTATCAACTTATCCTGACGAAACTTGGTATATTGCTTCATACTGTTGTAGTCTTTTGATATTTGCACGAAAAACGATTTTTTTGCCGATAGTTTCCATAGCAGCAAACATGCGTGCTCAGCCCCCATGTTATTCTTATGGAGAATAAGTCAAAATATTATCTCCCTTAATTATGAACATAAATTATAAAACTTGGTATGTGGCTTCACCTAGTTGAGTTATAAACAAATTTTCATAAAACCCCAATTTTTGTGCTCCTTGTTTCAGCAAACCTGCATACTCATCCGCTGTGTTATTCTAATAGAGAATAATAAAAATGTCATAAATTGTTTATTTATGAATGTATATTGATGAAATTTGGTATGTGGCTTTATGTGGTATTAAGATACATATATATGCATTGGAAATTCGCTGAGTACTCAGGTTTGCTGCTATGGGGGTATTGCTTTATATTATTGATATTGTAACTTCTCAGTAGAACAACAAATGGTATATGTAATATTTTAGGTTTTTCGTTAGTTTTCTGCCTAACAAAGCGATATAAATCAGCTATACAACTTATGACGTCAAATTAATTGTAACTGTAGTATTTCTTTTTAATTCCTTCTCGCCCAAAGAAAGAGTCGACCGCGGTGGTGTTGCCATCTCGAACACATGCAACGTTACTACACGGAGGGACCTTAAACTCGTGGTTTTCCACCGGTCCTAGTACAGCCAACTTAAAAGATATCAAAAATGAAATACCCTGCACTAGATTAGGATGTCGTTTCCAATCTTACTGCATAGAAATCTTGATTTTGTAAAATTTGTCGCTTACAACATTACTGGTGGGAGCCATTCAAGTAGGCTCATACTCTTAAGAGCCTAGTATAAAAGTATTTGACAAAATCTATTGTAATTGTTGTAAATTACCTAATGATAAATAAACTTGTCTATTGTCTATTATGTCCAATGAGAAATAATTGGGCAAAACTAGAGATGTGCGAGTACTCGAAATGCCGAGTTCGGCTCTGAAACTCGAGGTTTTACTGAAACTCAAAGGTTTCGAGCGAGTTTACTCCTGCCATTTACCCGCGCTACCACGGGTCGTCCGCGGCCGCGCGTAGTCTGTAAATTCAAATTGAGTGTCAACGCATTTGAGGTGTTAAGAGTTAGTTGTGATGTGAATTTTAGTGTTTTATTAATTAATAAGTAAGTTGTGGCTTATAAATTTGTGTTAGTCTACTCTTTACACCAAAAAGGAAGATTTACCAGGACCTTCAGATTGAGTTGTATGAACACTGCCTGTATAGTCATAGTCCATTTTTAGGTTAACCTAACTTTGTAAAAAAAAGTAAAATATCAAAAACAAATCTGTAATGAAATCTAATAGGCAAGCATAAGAAGTTTGTGCTTGTTTTTTGTTCCATAGTAATTGAAATTGTGTCAAAAGAGACTCAACAAAATTCCATCCATTAAGTTTAGGCTCATCTATTTTCCTTTGGCAGTGAGCTGATTTTAAAGACAAGTGATTTTTTTAGGCTTTGTTTAAGTTTCATTAATGATTTTTTAAATCATTCTTAACTGATGGCTTCAATTTTATCAATTGATTTGCCGGGCACTTTCAAACATAGTATCTTCATGTTTTTATTAACTGATTGTTCTTATTAGGACTATTAGTGTTAAAAGTAATGCTAAGATATGTTACTAAATACATTTTGTGTGGTAAGTAAGTAGGTTAATGCTTTACCATGTAATAGGCCTTTTAAATATTAACATAAAGTTTATTTTAACTTTTAGGCCTAAATGTAATTTTATTTCCTCCATTCGTAGAAAGATGTAGCTTAGGCCTAAACATAATATACAATAAAACGTAGGATAAATGAAAAATAGGAAATAAAATAAAAAACTTAAATTATTTTGTAATGAAACTGTTAATTAATACAGTAGACTCCCGATTATCCGCGGTAATGGGTGGCTGAGCGATCGTGTATAATCGAAATCGCGGATAAACCAAACCTAACCTAAAACACACTTGAAATAGTTAAAAACGACTGTGAAAGCAAAATAATAACCTTAAGGCTACTGAATGTTAGGTTTAATAATGTGAAAGACTTCAAATACAAGATTACTGTACGTACCTTTTAATAAACACACAATTATTTTACAAACAGTATTTTCACATCGGTAAAAAAAACAGTCCAATACGTGAGACAAGTGCCTATATTACAGGCCTAATGTCGAAGTTGCCGTCTTTATTGGCTTCGAGGAAAATAGTCCATTATTGATTTTTGTTTCTTGGCATTTGCTTCCTTTTTAACAATGGTTGACCGAATTTTTCTCAGAACTATGAGATCGCACAACGAAGTGTCATGTTCCCCTTCCAAGAAGTCCAATAGTCCCTCTGCATAATGGCGGGCAGTTGCGTACGATATCTTTGGCTCGGCAGCGGCTTCTTCTTCTTCTTTTTCTTCACTCTCACTCTCAATTCCCTGAGCACGTCTCAATATTTCGTCGTCACTCACAACTTCGAAAGACGGCAATCCTAAATCAACATTCAGCCAGTTATTGATGTCTTCAATGTCGACATTTTCTCCACCAGGCACGGTGTTGGCTAATGCGGCTAAATCAGTTGGAGTGTCTTCAACTTCAAATCCATGAAAATCTTCTCCTTCTTCGATATCAGGAAGTATTTTCTTCCAAGACTTAGTAAGTGTGGTTGATTTTACTTTCCCCCACGCCTCCACACACTCATAAATCGCATCCAAGATCGTGAAATTCGATTTCAAAAATGTCTTTAGGTCATTTCCCTCGTCAATGAATTTCTTCAGTACACTCGAACGGTAGTGGCGTTTGAGGTTGGCGATGACACCCTGATCCATGGGTTGTATTAGAGCCGTTACATTTGGTGGGAGGAACATGGCAGTAATTTGCCCATCTTTTGACTGCAAAAGACCTTCGTTTGGGTGGGAAGGCGCGTTGTCAAGAGTAAGAACAGCTTTTGGTGGAAGGTGGTTTGATTTTAAAAACTCACTAACTTCAGGACAAAATTTCTTGTGGAACCAATCATGAAAAATTTCTTGCTGCATCCATCCCTTTTTCTGATTGTAATAATGTACCGGCAAATTGACCGCTCGTGTTCCTTTAAAAGAACGAGGTTTCTTTGCTTTTCCTATTACAAGAAGCTGAAGCTTATGTGTGCCAGCGGCATTTGAGCAACACATAACCGTAATCCTTTCTTTGCTTGCTTTGTGGCCAGGTGCACTTCGTTCATGTTCTGCCGCAAGTGTTTTTGAAGGGAGACATTTCCAGTACAACCCAGATTCGTCGGCGTTATAAATTTGCTCAGGTAATAATTCGTTGTCGGCTACATATTTCTTGAAATCGGATGCAAAATCTTCTGCTCCCTGTTTATCACTACTTAATATTTCCCCCTGTATATCAAGTTCTCGTATTCCATGTCTATTTTTAAATCTTGTCAACCAACCACTCGACGCATCAAACGTTCCCTCTAGGCCTAGAGACGTAAAATAATCTTTCGCTTTTGCAGCCAAAATAGGACCACTTATAGGGTTTCCTAAGGTGCGCTGATTGTTGAACCACTGTAACAAAGCTTTGTCCAGATCGTCGTACGTCGATTTTTTCATCGTTTTCCGTTTCTTCATGGCAGATGACGAATCTGCCGAACACGCACTGTTGATTCGTTTAGATTGTATTCCACTGTAATTGCTTTAACCTTATATCCCTTCTCATACTTATCAATAATTTCAAGTTTTTTATGAATGGGTAACACAACTCTTTTGTGTTTAGTATTATCCATCTTTGACAGTTTTTTAACACCGTAAACACCTAAAACTACACTACGTTTTTACTAAAACTCGCACTAAATAAAATACTGAACTGGTAATAGTGTACAGCGTAAGATGTTCACTGACGGATTGGCAGAATAACACAGGGAGTAAGTGAAGGTCAGGAGGGATGGCGCGAGATGACTAATGTTTTGGCGGGCGGGCTTCCGTTTGACCGCTAGTAACCCCTTTCTCTCGCCCAAGGCCAAGTGCGTCGTGCGCGGTAGCTATAATTTGCAGGCGCGAGGATAGACGTTTACGCGCTAAACTTTGCTTGCCGCAGTTGCGGTTTTTTTTTTTTTTTGGCCGATCGCGGGTAATCCGGTCGTGGATAATCGGGAGTCTACTGTACCATATAGGTTATAAAAACCTTAATACCAAAATATTAAAAGTATTTGACCTTCATGGCAAAATGTTAGGCAATAACTTTAGTATGATTTATTTTCAGATAAATGTACTTATCTTTTTCCAATGAACCAGGAATCCATTTACTTGACTTACTATTGTTATTTTCAGGGCATAGTGACTAGAAAAGTATATTTTAATAACAACATTTATAAATGGAACCCTATACACTGTTTTGATCCAATTTAACTCGACCTATGTGTTTTTTTATTTGTATACTCGACTCGAACCCGAGATTCGAATCTTTTGCCATTTACTCGACTCGACTTAAAAAACCTGTAGTCGCACATCTCTAGACAAAACATTTATCATATTAAAAAAAATCATCAAACAAAAACATTCCTAAGTATTGAACAGTAAAGTCCATTTAAAACATAACTGAAATAGGCATTAAAAAATAAAAAAATATATAATATTTTCAAATGAGATAAAAACCATGAAATTGATCAACCAAAAACTAACATAACGTATATATAACTAACATACATTTTTTGCATCTTGAGTTGTAACTTCTCCGATGATACCTCTAGATTTTGATTTACTGCCATCCTTTTAAGAATAAAAAAATAACATGACTATGATTTGTGTCAGTAACAAATTATGCCACTGCCATAACAGCTCTGTATTGAGTAATATGTGCCTCTATTTATTATTGACAGAAGTTCCAAATTTTAAAATGTATTTCTCGCAGAGTGAGGTTGGTTTTCCCTAAAATGTTGTTGTTGAAGAGTGCACCCACGGGTCGAGGACGAGGCTCCCACAGACCGAGACGTAGAAGCACAGAGAACCCTCCCCCTGTGGCAGCAGACCGCATCCGTGCACTCCAGCCGGCACCCAACCCCTTTCGCCAGGTACACTACATATATGGTCTGGGACTGTTACAAATCAAGAATATAAACTTAACTCTAAGTGGAGTTAAAAGATTTCTGTTAAAAAAAGTCAGTCATCTATTATTTTTTTTACCCAAGGCATTATTTATGAAGAAAATATGAATATCCATTTTAGGTTTATTATTTTATGAAATGTTTAAGCACACATTAAGTTCATTCAACACTGTAACTCAAACACTATAAACACATCCATAATACTAACACAATTTTTGTGTTTAACACATTCACTGCGTTAATCATATTCAAACATGAAAATCTCATGTGTTTCAATGTTGAGCCATGACCCCCCATTGGGGCCACCCGCACGGAGTGTGTTAAATGGGTTGGCTGCTGTGAATGTGTTAAAACATTTTTACGCAGTGGTTTGCTTCATTAATGATGATTGTTTGTTGTACTGTTTGGATATACACTCTGTAGGGGTGGGCAAGTTTTTTTTTTCATTTCTATATTCTTCTGCAGCATTTGCCCACACTATATCTGTGGACTTTGCTCATCCTCGACATATGTCTGCGGGTGTCGCTGTACTTTTTAGGCGCAAGTGGGGAAAACCTACTTCTTCCGATTATGTAGACCAGCTCAGCGAGGTGTCGCGCCGCGGCCGGTGGCGGTGACAAAACGTTGTGTTGTGGTCTTTGGTGCCCTCAGCCAGCGAGCCAGCCCGTCAGCCAGCGCAGTGTGTGTGTTGGGAGCTGGGAGATGGGAGATCAAGAGGGGGCAGCGGAGGGGCTGATGGGATGGACGAGCGGTCGAAGGGGGGGAGGGGAAGGATAGCGACGGCAGCGCAGCAACGTAGACGTTTCGAACTAGCTCTGCCGTCGCCTTGGACGTACAAGCAGACCGTGTACGCTTGTCCCATTAAGATAGGTGATCTACTAAGGAGTATGCTTAATCTATGATACTACTTAAAATCGCCAAACATTTGGCAAACACATTCTGATCTACGATCGTGTGTTACAGAGAGTAATAACATGCAGAAGGTTGACACTTATTTTGATATGCAAACGTAATAACATGCACATCAATTCAAAAACACAAATCGGTCTTGTTGCGAGCGAAGCGAGTTGAATCCTTCATACTCGTGTTTAGTCACACTCTGTAGCAATGGATTCTGTAGGGCCTCCAAAGCAGGGATTTGGGTGTATGTTTTGTAAAACAACTTGTTTACAAGATTTTCTGTACATTCGACCGTGCTTTGTATTCTATATTTAGGTAATAAAAAGTAATTTATTCATTACAGTTGGGCTAAAAGGGAGAAAGTATGTGTCAGTTTCCTGATACCGTTTATTGTAAGCGCCTAGGTAAGTTATTCATAGGTTAGTTATTGTAAACATAGTTTCATATTTAACTTTTCTTCATTTGTGATTCTGATAATAAATTAAAAGAGGAGATTCTTAACTCTCATTTTTATACAAAAAATTTCCAATCCAAAATAAATACACCACCGACAAGTAATAGCGTAACACAAACTTACCGTACTACTTACTGAAAAATATATATTAAAAATCAACCCATTCTGTTGTAAAAGGAGACAGTTTGGAATTTTTGTATGATAGGCTATCAGAATTTTTCAAAGCTGTAGATCTATTGAACCATAGTTTACATTGTACCGTACCTTACATAGGTTAAAGTCGTAACCGAGTAGACACAGACTGTGTAGCCTTTCCATATGGCCTACAACTTCCATTACATCGTATAGGTACTTTCACTATAATACTGAATACATAATTTTGATTGTTTTAAAAATGAATAAATGCGGAATGATTGTATTACAAATTCTTGATTCAAAACTCATTTATTCGCAAACACCATTAACTGAACTACTGAACTAACCGGCCACTGCCGGCCAGGAGACCACATACTACAGGCGACATAATCAGTTGTTTTGGTTAGCTGCTATTGTCAACATCCGGCCGTAGTCTGTTCGACTGCAATATCAGTTGAGCGACTGTTTGCTTACCACCTACTACCCAACCCAAGACACATCTGGATATTTCCGGAAAATGAAAAAATGGAAATATACCAAATTAACAATCCAATTATAGTTTATTACCACCCTTTTTACAATTAAGAGCTACCCTGAAAATTTTAAAGCAATTCATTAAACCGTTAAAAAGGAGTTAGCATAACAAGAGTGTGACTAAACACGAGTATGAAGGATTCAACTCGCTTCATCCAACAAGACCGATTTGTTTTTTTGAATTGATGTGCATGTTATTACATTTGCATATCAAAATAAGTGTCAACCTTCTGCATGTTATTACTCTCTGTAACACACGATCGTAGATCAGAATGTGTTTGCCAAATGTTTGGCGATTTTAAGTAGTATCAAGTACTCATTTGAGGTTAGGGGGCTTATACAATCGGCAATTTACAACACAAAAACGGTGTTATAATTTCGTTGATATAAAAAACAAACTGATATTTATGTGTTTATCCTTCAGTTTAATTTAAAAATGATTAAATGTCATACAAATTCAGTTGTAGGTTTTTGTTTACGTTTATACCGTCTCCATACACTGGCCAAGTCTAGGCGAGCAAAGACGAGTGTGACAGTGTAAATGCGTAGTAGTTTGTTATTAACCTCTGTTACTCTCGATGTTTATGTTCCTACATTATTAGTATTATTACATTATTCGCCGAGTCGTACATAACTCGATGAAACATTCGGCCAGTCTGTGGAGGCGGCTTTATCAATGCTGTAAAGGCATCTCGTCATAATTCGTGTTCCGATCGTGAACCTATAAACTCGCGAATGCTGGTCAAAGTTGAAAGTTGCTGTCGTGAGCAAAGGCGTGTCAATAGAATGGCAACGGACAAAAAAGATGTCATGAATAAAATTGAAGAAATAAACAGTGAATACTGATTTTTTTGTAGTTCTAGGCTGTACCGTACCGACTTAGTACCGGCGCCGTTAGTGGTACCGAACCGAATTTGGTAATTCGGTTTGTACCGAACCGGTACCGATTTTTCGGTGCACCGCTGACCCCTATCGATTCCCGCACACGACCAAAACTGACCAGTCGTGCAACTCACAATGAGTTAACCGGTCTGTGGTTACGTTGGTGGGAGGGCCCAAGTAAAACAAACGGTGGCAGGCTTGCTTGGAAGTTGACGGGATCGGTTAATTCTTTGAGACTTGCACATGGTCAACACTGATTTTGCTACTTTTTACTTATGTCTACTGTGTGTGTGCCAATGAGATTCTAAATACTGAATGAAAACAGTATTTTAATGAAAATAAACCATTAATCCATTTAAAAACACAAATTTCTATTCCAGTTCATAGGTTTACAAAATTACAAGTAAGGAACGAGACCAGCTCGTATGTCTACGCCAATGGGTTAAGGGCTTTAAAAATGTTTATAGAGGCATAGCCTACTCTCGTGATTTGTTAAACTAAAATCTTCGATTCTTTATTTTATTATGTCTGTAGACTAATTTTTCTTATGGACAATTTGCTAAGCCTACTAGTCCTATCCTCTACCAACTTTTTGTCTTCCACCAGGGCCCAGCAGCCAGTGAGCCTGCCAACAGTTCCCGGTTGACGCTGAGAGAGCAACAGGTCCTCCAGCTCCGGAGGGAGATTATGCATCCCGGGGGTGTTCGGCTGCAGCTGCGACGGAAGGACTGTCTCGGCTCTATCGCACTAGTCGACGCCTTCAATGCTGTCTGGTGAATTTATTCACTCATTTATGCCTGGATTGGTTTAAACGTCTTGGTGGTGGTAACATTCAGTTAAACAATTTAACCAGATTTTGATGTCCCTATTTTTGAGTCCTTGATTTCCTTTCCAATTTGTTGTATTTATTTGTTTAAACTTTATGGATAAGTGTGACAATTTATTTTAAGTTTTTTTTTAAGGAACTGAAGTTTTCAGGGGTTTAGAGAATACTTTGGTTAAGTTTTATAAATCTCCAAGTCACATATTTTCCCCAAAAAAGATTTTAGACTGGATTTATTTTAAAGTGTAAGCATAAACACAAACTTATTTCCCTCAGGGTCGCAGGTTGGAAACAGAAAGAGCATCCGATGCTGTACAACGCTCTGCATATAGGTGACCAACTCTTGTCCGTGGCCGGCATTCAAGTGCAAAATGCAACAGATGCGCAAAGACTCATTCGAGGTGCTCCTAGCCTGTATGTGAGTAAACTATACTGGACTTGACCATTGAAGATGTAATTTCAGTGGTTAGGTGGAACTTATCAATCAATTTTCCTAGTTCAGTTGTGATAGCCAATCACTGTTGGTTCATTTGTAGCAGACCCAATTGCCCTTTTGCAGTAATTTGATTAATTTATCTTAATTTGGTTTCAGTTTAGTTTTAAATTATTGTTATTTTAGATTTATTAGTAAAAAGTCCTTTGTCTTGTTTTGCTTGGACAAATTATCAAATATTTATTACCTTTGAAAGTATATTTTAAAACATATTTAAGTATTTCATTAACTCTATACTTATATATTACTAGCTGCTCCGACAGACGTTGTTCTGTCCTAATGTCATTGAATTTGTTTTATGTCAAATACTCGTTCATTTTCAGTATGAGCTTGTTCGCTTCGCTCACTCGCCTAACGAAAAAAAAGTTTACGTCCTATTCTCAGACTTACCGAATATACACACAAAATTTCATTAGAATCGGTCAAGCCGTTTCGGAGGAGTTTTGTTACAAACACTGTGACATGAGAATTTTATATATTAGATTTCTCTAGCCTGTTTTTCTGTCACTACGCGAGATCTTCCTTATTCCTTTATAAAATTCCATGATTTACCCCTCATTTTAAAGCTTGGCTATTGAAAAAAATTAACCCACCGTCTAAAAATGTACCGCTTCTCAGAAATTTGAATAATATGAAAGGTAAATAAAGGGAATAGTTTGTTTTGACAGGAGCGAAAATGTAAACAAAAGAACATCTGATCAGCTGACAAGATTTGGTTCTTCGTTCGGAATTCTGCACGGGTCGACTAGTTTTAAATTATTGTTATTTTAGATTTATAAGTAAAAAGTCTTATTTTGCTAGGACAAATTATCAAATATTTGTTACCTTTGAAAGAATATTTTGAAACATATTTAAGTATTTCATTAACTCTGTATAACAGTATATGTTATATATTATTACTGCATTAATATTATTTTAATAGTTTGAAACTGTGCCATTTAAATAGGGGTGTGTGAGTACTCGAAACTTTGAGTTTTTGGCCGAGTATTTCAATACACGGACTCAACTCGGAAGATTTGAAAAATACTCAAAAGTTTGAGCAAATATATCCTGCCGATTTCCGGACGATCGCTAACGATTGTGACCGGTCAAATCGGGTGGCCTTAAAAAACAACCGAATGTATGTAAATGATAGGGGTAGGCAAGTAGTGTTTATTTTAATCGAGTCGAGTATTGAAGCAAACTACACAAGTATTGAGTCGAGTAGTTCTTTAAAGAGTAAAAAAACTAATTTAAATTTTTTTTATTGAAAACAATTTTTGTACATGTTCAACTTTAATTATAAACCTAACCTTTTATTGAATTATTTATGTTATTATTTATTTGATTTTAACCTTAATTTTACCATGAATGAATAGTGATTTTAATTTTTTTTAAATATATATATATTGTTTTCAACAACCATAACAAATAAAAGACAAGAATTACAAATATATATCCATTCAAAAATTTTGGGAGAGTTTATCAAAACCAGAACATTTTAACAAGAAAGTGATTTTTTTACCCTTACCCAGACATCCCCTGTGCCCCTCTTTTACATATCTTAACTCACACGTATCCATGAATAACCCACCTATATAACCCATGTCTCCTTTCATGTGTGCTAAAAATAAATGTTTCACTTATTTTTCTTTATTTCAGTCACTTATTTTGTTAAATATTGGTTAGCGGTGTAAACGTGGGTAAACGGCGGGAGTGATCAACTAATCAACTGGAATTTTTGAGTAGTCTCTAATACTCGCTCGGCCTTCGAGTATTAGAAGATACTTGACAGGGTACTCGAAATATCGAGTTCTCGCCCACCCCTAGTAAATGACGACCGGACCGCATAATTTTGGCCATAAATGATGACAGAAAAAAATAATATCGGCAAAAGTGACGACCAGGCCACTTAATATCGGCCGTAAATAAAAATTTTGGTCATCTAATATTGATTATAAGCAATGTCCAGACCAAGTGATATTGGCAAAATGATAACCTGACTGTGTTTTATCGGCCAGAAACAAATGTTAAACCATGTTATGATGTTTGTCAATACATAATCCAGTTTGATTGTACTGTCCAAAAATTGTTATTGCCACTCATTTATTAGCTATATTTGTTTAGATTACCAAATCTGAAGTGGTATTCAAATCCCATTACACTATTTTAAACTAACAATTGATGGCAAATACTCGCTCGAAAATATTTGAAACTCAAGAATAATTGGGATTACTCGACTCGATTGAAAAAAATCACTACTCGCACACCCCTAAATTTAAATTATTTATTTAAAAACCTTGTCGTATAACAAATTCTATAATATATTCAAAACCTTTTGATAAATGAGCTTTTATAATGTGAGTTTGTGACAACTATCAACTAAAAACTATAGTTAGGATTATTAACTAGATCCTAAACTGATTTGTAGTCCTTGAAAAAAAAAAAAAACAGAACAAAATAGTAGTTGTTTGGAAACAAATAGTACAAATATATTTTTAGTATAATTATCTCTTCTTAATCTTCCTTACAGATTGAATTTGTGATAAGAAGAGTTCCGTGTGGCAGAGTGTTTGCGTTGCGGAGGGAGTCGGAAGGCCAGAGTCTGGGACTAGTACTGGAGGGCAACACGGCCGAGGTAAGAGATGTGACATTGGGCAGTATCGCGGCCAACAGCGGCCTCTCGTCCCGCACACCGACGCTCGACGGCCTCTCGCTCTCCACCTGGGTCATCACGGAGGTCAACGGCCGACCTCTCAACCTGTTCTTCAAGGACGGTGAGGTCAAAGACAGACTGAATGCGGTAGGTTTGGACATTTCGTTGCTCGTGCAGCCTTTTGACTTGGTAAAACAAGTCAAGAAGCAGCTCAAAGCTATGCGTAGCTATAAAGACTATATCGTACAATGAGTTACCATACTGTGCAATACTTTAATTAGTAATTAAATTCTTTTACTAGTAACAAATTTATTTGAGGGTGAGCAAAAACTAACCATAACAAGTTCGGTTATTTAGAAGTCAACAGAATGTTATGTAAAGAATTCAACTCAAACATATTTTGTTTGTTACTTTGGATGGTGTTGAAAATGTAATTTTTTCAGTGTTTGTTTGAAAACTAAGTATTATTGGCGGCTAAACATGATATCTGTTAACAAGAACATTTTTCATTGTTCTATTTTCTAGCAAATACTTTAATATTTCATTCAGCAGTGAAAGCTCATCACTAAAACCACCAAAGAACCTCAACAGAGGTTTGTGTATGTCATCCCTGATGGAAATTGAAAGCTGCAGAAAAATCAGCATAAATATAAAAAAGTTTTGGTCAAGAAATTAACCAGCTTACGCTTCAGAAAAGATAGATGTGAAAAGCAGAACTATGTTCAAACAACTTTTTGTGTTTATTAATTTTGTTAGCCTTACCAATTTTTTGTGCAGTGCAATACTATTTAAGCTTTAGCAAATGTTGTTTATTTGTTATCTATTGCATTACTTTGTATTCAGGATTATTTTATTATGCGGTTTAAGGTCATTCATGAAAGCATTGGTATGAACTAGATCCGGTTGGCCCAATGAAAAATCCGGTTGAGTTGATTAAAAAATGAGTCATGCCAAGGCCTTGTCAATATAGGAATTTGCATAGTTCATAAGTTTGCTTCACAAGGGTATTTTTCAATCTCTAAAAAACGGGAACTAACATTCGTTTGGTCTAGAACATTTGAACAAAGAGAAAATTTACCTACAAATCATTGCTAAAGATATGTGTGACCAAGGACCGGATAAAAAAATACTCGTGCTCCAAGTATTAGTTGTTATTGACATATTTTATTTCCATTAGTTTATACACAGTTCTATGTTTATTTTTTTATTTATCAGCAACACATTAGTAATTCATAATACCCATTTTTATATATAAAAAATCGGTGTAAAATTGGAACTTTTTGCAGTAATTCATAATTTATACAGTTTATTGTATATAATTTGCTTGTTATGTCACCAAATGTGATAAATAAATCTAAACATAAGCTTAGTATTTCTTTAAAATCAGGTCTGATGACTATTTCTCAGATATTGCTTGCTTTATTCATATGTATTGAGAGTATTGCAGATGGTCCATATAACTTTCTTATAAGCATGTTGCATGTTTATTAAATCATGGGATGTAATTAAAATATATCTTACAGCTCTTAACCCTTCCCAAGCGTTGGACGTTTATATACGCTAACTGTAATTTTTGTTTGCGAGCGTTGGACATATATGCAACTCAATTTGAAACTTGCAAGCGTATGACGAATATATACGCCAGACATGCAAATTTAATTTATGTATTGTATGGTTGTTTCTGTGTTATTTACAGATACTTTATGCCATTAGTCTAATTTTTAGTTTATTTTAGCCGTACATTTTCATTCGGTGAGTTGGCAACGCTGTTCTCGCAACAGATGTGATGGACTGGCCGGCTGATGCAATCCTTTTGTTACTGTCTCGTTCGCAGACAGTTTATTTACGTTTGGTCTGTTATTTACTAGTTGTTGTGTGAAGTACAAGCTTATGATGTTTTTTTCAAAGTTTTCTACTGTGTCGTGTTTTTTTTTTTGTTGCAAAGTGACATTCAGAGTGAGTTATTGTCATATATACGACATGCTAATTTTGGCCGTAAAACGTGTAAAAAAATTGTTATCATGAAAGTGAACATAATTTACTTTAACCATCAGATATAAGTGGAAAAAATAAATATTTCAATATCTATTTTTTGACCCAGCCCAAAAAATGCATAGCATATAGAGTAGAGCTTCTCCCCGCTTTCACCGCTTGGGAAGGATTAAAAATATATTTACTCTGCAATGGACGGTAAACATACATATAAAAGATGTAGATTCTCATATTGGGCATGTGATGATCAGTGTGATTAGTTTAAATTGATTGCCTTGAACCATTTTTATGTATATTTACTGTTTTGTATGTGAATATAGTGTAAAAGTAAGTATATTTTAAAGTTTTGTAAAACATGTTTTAACTACACCCTGCAATGGTCCTTGTACATTAATTATTTTTATTTGGTACCTTTTTATTTTTGTTTATAAGAAAATCTATAAAATAAAAAAGTTAGATTAATATTGTTTGAAATTCATTGCTGGTGATGGGGAGTTTTTGTCATTAAAGAAATTATTACTGTACACATTTTCCATTATTTATTAGAGATAAACAAGCTTCACAACTCCAGGATATGGAAACTGATTGTGTCTTTGGGAGAGAAGAATACCTAGAGCATCACTTGTTTTTTCTAATTACACTTCAAAATATCACTATTAAAAAGAAGGAATAGTTTTTGGGATTTTGGCTACTATCTTCATCAAAGTTAAAATAGATTTTTAAAATCAACATACCCCCGTCGCAGCAAACTTGAATACCCAGTGGATTTCCAATGAATATTGAAATAATTAAATATTCCAATAAATATTTTAAGACAAAGAATATCTTAATAACACATCAACCCTATCCACTCTCATTTTTCAGACTGGCCTATTCCTATCCAGTTGCATTTAAAAGCACATCTGGTCACTTAATTATTTATTTGTTAAAAAAGCAGACTCATAAATAAGCGATATATAACATTGCAATTATTCTCCATAAGAATAACATGGGACCGAGTACCCAGATTTGCTGCTAGGGGAACCATCGGCGAAAAATTGTTTATTTTGTGCAAACAACAATAAACCACAACCAGATGAACCAATAATATACCAAGTTTTGTCATTATATGCCCCTAAATAAGCGAGATATAAAATTTGTCTTTTCTCCACCATTAAAATTAGACAACGTACTGTGTTAAGCACTTTCAATATCTTAGTAACCAATGATACCAATACAGTAACCAATATCATTGAAAACTAAAATTTTATTGAAATAAAAGTAACTTGTGAAAATCCCAAAAAAAAACATTTTTGAGGTACAAACCCCCCCCCTCCCAAAAAAACCCCTTCGGATGGTGGGTTCTGTCTGGTTTTCGAACTCGTTCAAATAAATGGTACTTTACACATTTGTACCAAATTTCATTTAGATCAGAATTTCTCTACACATTTGTACCAAATTTCATTTAGATCAGAATTTTTTACGAGAGTTAACATGCTTGCGGACACACATATATATATAAATTTGAACGAATGGTGATTTTGGCTTCTGGGGACTTCAATACGAAAAGTTATCATGGTCCCAAGCCTAGGTCTTACCATGCCGACTACGGTAGCTTCTTCCCTATAGGGGAAATTTTCTAAAATTAAATAAATGAACAAGCAGAATATTTTATATACCGGGTAACTACTTTTAACTTCCCATTGGAATAATTGATAAAAGGCATAAATCAATTAATTTCAGACAAATATATTGAGTTTAATATTATCATAAAATTATTGTGTAGAAAAAAATCAAAACACATGGCAATTTTTAAAACCATGCACATTTCTATATATAATTTAAAAAACATTTCACTTCTAATCCAAGAGGACGTTGGATATTGCAGCTAAGTTGGGTTTGGACTTCGAAAGAACCAATGTTAAAAGGAATACGTTATACCTTGTTTATTTATTATCCGAGAATGTAAAATAAAAGGTCACTTGAATATTAATTTTGTTTGTGAGCAATGTTTGTTAGGATCTATTACATTTTGATATCAAACTTCACAAACAAATTAAAAAATTGTATTACACTTCCAAAAATAGCTTAAATAACATTTTGTGAAATAATAACACATTGTTGTATTTAGGGGCATGAATTACATCACGCTATATTCAGCCCTTTTTGACCTCCTCCACCCCCGTGTCATGCTCTGTCACACTGCTCATTACTCCCCCTCTCCCCCCTGTCACGTCACACTTATTAATTATTAAGTATTGGATTGTAGCGTACGGTATTTCGTCACTGTAACTAATGATTTTGAAGGCTTCAACTCTATTAATCGTGCCGCATCACGCAGCCTTTAACCCCCCCTCCCCGTGTCACGGTCTATCACAATGTGCCGCACCCTCTCCCCCCCCCCCCGGGGAGGCATGACATAATATATGCACGGCCCCTTCGGAATACATTTTGAGTGCAAATATACATTGAAATTGTCATTGGTTAGCCTATGATCAGCTGACCTGTATTGTAAACATGTTATTTGTTTTACTGTTCTTTGTATATCTATTTAATAACATAATTGTAATGGTAATTTTAAATTCAGTGAACTTTTAGTAAAAAATGCCTTTATGGTTATGGCTTTATAGCTAGTAAAAAAGGGAGTGAGTGAGTTTTGGAAACATTCTTTTCTAATTTTGATAAAGGTAATAGCCATAAGCTCAAAAACTATTTTTCCTTTTAGCGAATTTCCCATTTAGAGAAGGGCTATTACTGTAGATGTCATGGTAAAACTTAAGCCCGAGACCATGATAACTTTTTGTTTTGAGGCCCCCAGGTGCCCAAAACACCATTTGTTCAAATTTATACGAGGGTCATCCAGAAAGTAAAGAACGTTTGTGCACTGCGCCAAACACAGTTTTCCACCAAAGTATGAGCTGAGTCTTGTTGCTGAGCGTTTTACATCTTGTTTCTACTGTGATTCAAAATGGCAGCGGTAATAGAAAACCCCACCAAATGTGAGATCTGCGGTGGTAGTCGGTTTCTGAATGCAAATATTGTTCGGACTATATTGATAAAACTTGTTTTGTTACTTCATCTGATTGTGGCCCATTGATATTTGCATACTACCCCCATTTTTGTAGTCCCTATAACAGCAAACCTGCAAACTCAGTCTTAATTTTATCCTTATGGAGAATAAATCAAATATCATATCTCGCCTATTTAAGAATATGGTTTGATAAAACTTGGCTTCTTGTGGTAGTTAGGTATATTGAAAATTAGCTGAGTACTAAGGTTTGCTGCAGCAGAAGTATTTTTATTTTTATTTGTGTCAGTTTGAAGTATGTTGATGCCCGCCCATTGGCACATCTTGTTGGTGGTTTTCCCCATACAGCAATGGAAAATGTCTTCAATAATTTCTTAGATAACATTAATAACTTCCTTCAATACTAATGCTTGTATTAAGGTTCCTTAGAAATTTGAAATTTATTAAAGATTGCCACAGATTGCAATTATGGGTAGAAGAGTTAAAATGAGCAATAAAAGTAGCGGAACAAGGAGTTTTACCAGAAAAACAAAAGTGTTTCCTTTATAAAATCATTTTAGTTTTACCAAAACAAATTTATATCGGTAGATATTTGTTTAGTATATATACTTAAGTTAGTTGAGACATAACAATTATTAGTAGGCATTTAAATAAATGAAATACTAATGATATTTTTAAGTCGTAATATAAATTAGAATGTAAAGAAATATTTAAAAATGCTGGATATCTAAAATGTAACACTTGCTAGTGTATTATTATTTCTTGTATTTGATCTACTTAATAGTAACATTTGTATTACAGAACACAATATAATAAAAAATATATTGTAAATGGAGTAAACAGATAGTATGTTTTAAAGTGTGTATTATTTGTATGTGTAAATTCATCTTTAACCGACATTAGAATTGTGACATAATTTTAAAGTTAAAACTGTTGGGGGCCTTCCATTAACCCTTTCAGTGCTGTGGACCGATATATCGTCTTTTGAAACTGTTATCAATATACACTGTTACAGCTTCATAAGTGATTGTACCATTAGGCGCTCAGTCTGCAGTCTGACATGTAGTGAAACCTGGTAGACACAAACTGAACTACCTCGTCCAGTGCCTAGGCTCTAATAACGCCTGGTCCGCTACAGCGGCTAGTCTGATCAGTGGCTGTGCGGCCTAAGGCGTTATCTTCCCGGCTGGGGGTAACACTTGGATCGAGGGTTTGAATCCTGTCACAGTCGGTGGTTTTTATATGCAACTCATGGAGAGTTCACCTGTCTGTGGCAGAGTTGAAGGAGAGGGCGGACCTTAAGCAAACGGTGGACGGCTCGGGTCCAAGCTGACGGGATGGGTGGGATTCTTTGTGATTTGCACATCTGATCAGGTGTTTTGCTACTTTTTACCTATTTTTTACTGTGTCTGTGTCCAGCAGAAGCACGTTTTTATAAATTTTAACTGTTCAGGCATTCAAGACATTTAAAAAATTAACAAAACATCATAGATTCAACTACTCCTTTCCAGAAGCTTAGCACTCAAAGGGTTAATTACGTCAACTGAAAATAAGAGAGAATGCGGATTAAAAATTACAGTGAGATAGTGTGAAGATAGTGTGACTTTAAAAATGATGTAATTTTTCAAAAATATATCTTTTGAGAAAATAAACCTGACATATTATTTAGTCAGAAAATTTCAGTTAAACAGGAGGAAATTTAGATATCATAAGATGCTGGCGCAAGGTTGTGCGTATTTCAAGTCGAGTATGAATGAATTATGATTGTAGAAAGCCTCGGTTACTGACTAAGAACGACCGGTTCTTTAGCCAGGATTATTGATTTATCATTGCCCAATGACCAATGGCAGCTGGGTCCAGTTTTGGCCCTTCTCAAAATCTTAAGATTTTGCTCATGATTGATATGGCGATTATCAGATTGAGAGGCAAGCACTCTTTACCACTGCAATAACTCTCCCTTTTAAACAGTTGACTTAGAAAATGAACGTATGAAGTAGATAGTCTACTTTATAGTCATTTACTTTATTCATCTGTTTAGTAAAATTAAAATCTTATGTAATTGATATTGCCTCACCTGTTTATCAGATTAAAAATAACCATGAGGGAAAATACCTTTCCCAATCCTGGATCTCAGGTAAAAATATTAGTCATGTGATAATGGTGTTACGATTTCACAAGGGTCCCTACCAAACGTTAGCTCACCATGTCTTATCAGGGCGCTAAGTACAGTGGAACCCCAATAACTCGAAGCTCGATAAATCAAATTCCTTGATAGTCAAAATTTTTGTATTGCCCTTGAACATGCCTACTTTATACTATGCTATTTTACCTCAATAACTCGAAGTTTTGCGGTCTTCTTAGTGTACCGCTGCACCTCTTTAACGCGGAAGTTTTAGCTGGAAAACCTCTATAACTCGAAACTGAAACAACACCGTACCTCTATAACTCAAATTGTTGACTGGAGAACCTCTATAAGTTGAAATTGTACATTAATAGTTCGGATTCAAAACCTCAGTTACTGTATTTGAGCATCTATCGTTCATGCTGCAACCCAATATAAACCGTCTGATAATAGACAGGAAGTGATCAAATGGCCAAAACATCACCAAACTGCTGAACTATGAGTCATGGTTTATTTACTTTCCTACTTTACGTCATACGTCATATTCTCTGTTCACTGAAGGATGTTTTTCGCCCTCTGGTACGTTCACTTTGGTGCATTTTGGGCTTCTTTTGACGCTGTTCAATATATTTTTAGCCTTGTTTTAGACATTTTAAATTTGTAACATTATTTAATTTTAATTATCATGGTATGATTAGTTATGATACACTGCGTACAAAACACAAAATTGTGTGAGAATTCTACTCTTCCGTGACTCATAGTTTGCGTTATCCTGACCCTTAATAATTCAAAGTCTGTGGAAGATGACCTTGATAAGTCGAACCTCGCTATTTCGAAATATTTGATAACTCAAATTTTTACCGTTCCCCCTGAGGTTTGAGTTATTGCGGTTCCACTGTATGTAATTATTATATACCATTAAAGATTGTATTCGTTGTGTGCTGACGTTTGAATTAATGAACACATTGGAGGGAAGGGGTTTAAAATTCTACCAACTGATAACATAGTTTCTGGATGGCCCCTTACGTAACAAATAATATTAGCAAATATTTTCAACTAAACTGTTAAACATTTATTGTTTATAGTTTTAAATTATTGTTATAATGAACAAATTACTGAATTAGTGTTTATTCCTAGTCATAAAATCGGTCAGGAACCAAATTTAAACTAATTATTTTGCAAGTTAAGAAGCGTAATACTCATTATAAGTGGTAAGTTACTATTTACATTATCGTGTAATTTAACAAGTAAATATAAATGAAAAGTTCATAGTTACGAATAGGTAAGGATAAGTTACATTATATAACTGTGAGCAGCGAATGTGATCTCGACCTAAGTGTTATAGTAATATTTAAAGACTATACTGGGGAAATTAGAAACATCTTAAAGAAATTACACACTAGGCATATAATATATATAAATATAAGAACTGAATTTATATTATTTAAGTAGACCTGTATAAGATTATAATTTTGTACTGAAAAACTATTATATTCATTTTTAGTAAAACTTTAATTACTTACAGATATCCATAAAATAAAAATAAGCAGCATTTTTCACATAAGGTAACTTTTTTCTATACACACAAAAGGCATTGATAACAAACATCAGCTTTAGTGCCCCTTACCTTCTCACGAACATAGCTGGTGGTCTCCACATTTATCCCGGTCCATTCTGCAGATGTTGTAATTGATTTCCAACTAGTATTGGCGGCCGCTATCGCGACCGTAGGAAATAATCAGCTGTTTCAGGGACAAAGCTTGTGGAAATAATCAGCTTTTTCAGAAATAAAGCTTGAATACTCCTGGCTCCGCTAATATATGCTAAAATGGCCTAAAAACAGCTTAAAGCTACCGTAACTCAAATAAGGTTGCTTTTCAAGAAACACAAACGACACATGCAGCTTCCTAAAAAATATCTTTTCGTAGCTTGGGAGCCATTACAGCTCGAGAAACAGCCGCGGATGGACGGACGCACGAAAATGGCCTAAAACATAATGCTTTAAGCTACTGTGACTCAAATAAGGTTGCTTTTCAATAAAAACAAACGACACGTGTAGCTTCCCCAACCTCGATTACCCCTAAAAAGTATCTTTTGGTAGCTTCTGAGCCAATACAGCTTGAGAAACAGCCGCGGACGGATGGATGGACGGAGCCACAAACAAATGCGAACTATAGCATTGATAGTTCATATTTATTGATTACTTGTGATTCAGACATGTAGACTGAATGGTAGGATAAACATGTCCTATTTGAGATTAGATGGCAATTTTTGAAAAATTGACAGATGAACAAAACTCATTGACAACATATTGTTGGGGAACATATAAGTCTCCTGAAGATTATGTCCACACAGTAAGGTTTGTCTACACCATACGTTTTTGTCGCTCTTGGTTACCGGGAAGCCATAAATGCGGATTTAGATAGGCACGATTGTTAAACACACAGCCGCTTGGTGGAATTGCAGGACAGCAGGATGGAGACAGAACAGCTGATCACGATGTTACACTCTACTATAGGAAAGATGTAGTGCGGTACAAACAATTACAACCGGGGTCAGGCTTGGATTTCCATCCTAAATTACAACTCAAGGCTATCTTTGAGAGTGAAACAGCATGCCCGCTGTAGTAATGCGTCCGACTAATAACCTAATTTATTTATTTCTATTTAACTTGAATCGCCTGCCAAGAAAAGTGTATTCCTTTGTGTGGGGAAACTGTGTCAGTTTTTGAAATGGGTTAGCTGAGCACATTTTAAACAGAGACAATCTCATTATTGATTTGCATTTGACATCTCTTACCAAAAAACATTTGTTAGCTAATTTCCCTTATAGGGAGGAAGCTATTACCATAGTTGGCATGGTAAGACTTAAGCCCGAGACCATGATAACTTTGTGTTGTGAGGTCCCCAGATACCAAAAACCCTATTCGTTCAAATTTGTATGTATGTTATATACAGGGTGTCTCTCGTAGGGTGTCTCAAACAGATTGCAGACGAACCAATTTACCTAGGATGAAAGAAAATTATTTCACACTAAATCCCCAAGGAATAACTTTAAAATATTTTTAGTTTTTTACAAATACAGGGTGTAAAAAACCGAGGGTCACTAGTTCGAATCACGGAATTTTCAAATATAAACATATGTCAAGTTATACTTTTAAAGCTCCATAATAGACTAACATTTTGGCGAAAACAGAACTCGCTTATCTATATCCATTTCAAAAAGCAGCCATTTTATTTTTAAATACTGACGATTACGGAATACCCTGTTTCTGCTAAACCAGAAGACATATCATTGTTTTGGTTCAAAATTCTTACTTGTATTAAAATCAGCACTACCCTGATAACATGACAGTTTATAAAAATAAAATAAAAAAATACTTTTTTTTTTATATTTATTTGCCTCGAACTCCAAAAAGTCAAATTAACAGTAACGCTTGTCAAAGAGTATATTATCTTAAAGGTCTTGGAAATCCTCGCAACTTTCTAATTCACACCAACCTCGTATCTCTTTTTGTTTCTTAGCAATCAACAAAAATGATCATTTTTCCATATAAATTGCTTCAAGTTATGCATAACCCGTTTACAAAAGAGACCACAGAGTTCATGTAAGTGTTACGCACAAATAACATGCAACAAAGATATGTCTTGTGGCTAAGCAGATACAGAATATTCCGTAAATGTCAGTATTTTTCGAAAAAATATGGCCGCCATTTTGAAACGGAAAAAGATGAGTGAGTTATGTTTTTGCTAAAATGTTATTCTGTTAGAGCTCTAAAGTGGTGTATAGCTTCACATATGTTTATATTTGAAAATTCCAAGATTCAAACTAGTGACCCTCGGTTTTTGGAACACCCTTAATTTGCAAGAAACTAAAAATATTTGTAAGTTTTTCTTTGGGGTCAATTTAGTGGGAAATTATGTTCTTCCATCCTTCTAGTAAACAAATTGGTTCATCTGCAATCTGTTTGAGACACCTTATGCAAGTCACTTTATTGATATTAAAAAAAATGTTTATACATTGTGGCCGTAGCAGCAAATCTGCATACTCAGCCTTAATGTTACTCTTATGGAGAATAAGTGAAGTGTTATATCTCCATTAATTATGGACATAAATTAATAAAACTTGGTTTGTAGCTTCACCTGGTTAAGCTATATTGATAACTGCATAAAAAACCTTTCTTATCTTTCCTGTTGTAGCAAACTTGCGTATCTACATATTTAAAAAAATTCCTGCTTTCTGTTTACTCACTTCCTGAAGTTAATACATAACCGATTTTGATGATTCTTTTTTTTATTTAAAAGATAATTTCAAGTTCTAAGTCGCTGTGAAGCCAGAATTTTTATTGAGGCCCCAGGACTCTGCCCCACGGGACTTCCAAGCTCCCATGTTATTCATATGGAAGAGAGTTTTATTTGGTTTGTCACATTTGTTTTTTCTTAATTAAATAAACAGTTGTTATAAGTTTATCCGCAAATTTTTGTGGGGGAGCAGCTCGTTCAGCCTTTACTATTATTCTTATGGAGGATAAATAAAATGCTATATATCACTTACTTATAAATGTATTTTTATGAAACTTGGTAAGTGGCTTTATGTGGTAGTGAGAAATATGTACATGCATTGGAAATTCGCTGAGTACACAGGTTGGCTGCATCGGGGGTATACTGTTATCTTATGACCAAATATTTTGAATTTTTTTGTTTGAAACTTAGTAAAATCATATATTTTGTTTGTAAAGTACTTTTTCCTAAAGTTTGATGGAAAAACATAAACAATTAATAACAAATTGTTCTTAATATTTGGAAATGAATTAATCAAATTTAAAAATAGCTCTCAAGCAGAATTTACCTTTAAAGGACCTTTTATTTAAGATGTTCATGGTTTTCTGAGCCATAAATAAACAAGATATTTTGTTTTCCGTTAACCATTGGTTTTTATGGGGTATGAATCCAACATGGACGCCATCTCCTACGTCTTCTGAAGCTGCCTTTTAAAGTATGTTCCGAGTAGAACATAACACAGCAATACAACCAACATGAACATGGCCATACAACTCAAAGTGTTAATTTATGTCTTGCTTGAAAATGACTTCTAGCAGGGTTAAAACCGAGCACCACCCATGTACAGCAACATAAGGATCACTCAATAGTTACAGGTAATTTAATAATTGATCTGCCCTATTTCATTAACTAAAGAGATATGTATGTTCCAACATTATAAAATATAATCATTCTTTTAATAAATGCCACACTTCGGGTATTTCAGTGTTGTCATACAAATTTTATAACTCTTTTGAATGGCCAAGAAAATGTCAAATAGAATGTCAGTGATATCTTAAAAACAAAGAAAATCATATATTTTGTATAACAAATAACTTTAAATAAGTATGTGCCAGGCTTAGCTGCAAAAACCTCATGTCATCCACAGTTGGTATTTAAGTGCCTGATAATAAATTCAGGGTCACATATTTTTGTAAAAATATTTGTGTACTGGTTAATTGTTGGTATCTTTTGATAAATACTTATAGTGTAGATAGGCAGAGTGTATAATTGTTAGATGGCACTGTACATTTGTATTGATTGTTATTATATTTGCAACCTCTTATATTTGCACTAATGTATTTTCATAAGAGAATGTGTTCCACTGTAAATTAGGCTTGTATAATTATCTCCATTTCACTGATATTCATCAGGAGTGTATTAGAATTGTACCAACAGGTATGTTGTAATCCAGATCGCCTTGGGAAGGCGTGTGTCTGATTAAACCTTTCGTGGAACCTCACAAACGTACCTATGACAACCAAACTATGATCTACGCCATACAATTTCTGTCTTGGGTCACGTAGTGGACAGTCTAGTACCTACTCATACCACAGTGTTATTTTCTTTAATATATCCAAAAAATTTGGATCCTACACAATTTTTCTAGAAAATCCATACTCAACATGAGAAAAATGCAATCAGTACATCCATAATATATATATATACAACATTAATTAATTTTAGGTTTTAATTTTTGCAGTTATTTCTTCCTCCACAGGAAGATGGTTGAGTTTGGACTCATCTTTCATAGAATTTCAACTATATGCCAATAATAATCATAACAAAACATTATACGAAATAGTAAATTGTGCTATGAGTCGATGGAGGTAGACAGATAGACTGCCAAACCATTGTCTGACAGTCCACCCTGTGCCCATGAGAGCCAAGACTACACTAATCAGGTGCAGGCCTTCCCTTGAGTAGCCAAACTGGATCTGTTTTTCTTTTTCTAGAAACCGTTACCACAGAAAATAAAACACTACAGAAGGCTCACTACCATGTTAACGACAGTTGTGTTTAAAACAGTTAGTTCAGCCACCAGGTTCTTTGAACGCTAGTGGCGCTAGCGTGCTCAGAGGGAGTGTATTCGGGTACAACTGCTACTACCCCTATTGGCAACCTAACTTCCCTACTCCACCCTCTGTCTCCCCTAACGGCTATCCAACTCATGGCGCTGACAAGGAAGCCCAACCCTTTTCCTATTCCAGTCAGACTTTAGTAGTTTTTTGTGGTGTTATGGTACCTCGTTGACTGCAAATCAGCGCTCTGGCATATTGGCCGATGGTGATGGGCAGTAGAGGTTAAAAACCACTTTTTTCAAAAGTTTTCGTACTCCCGATATGTTTTTCTAAATTAATACATCTATTACCTGTTTTTTTCATCCGTAATTTTTGTAACACATATAGAAAGAACACAAATTTTAAAAGTAGATACATTGATTATGTTTTTTAGAATTTCTTACTTTTAAAAATGTTAGATCTGTATTTCACTAGTCATACATTGTGGTAAGTTGTCTTTGATATCCAAAAACGATTTGTGATGGAAATATGTCTTTAGAATATATATTTTTTGTTTTGGATAATAAGAATAATTACTTTGCTTCAATACCTTTACCAGTATTAAGCATTTTTGCAGGATAGAAGTGATTTTTATGTTTCCCATGTGACTGTATTACAATTATGTTTCACTTCTATGCGTTACTTTTCTGTATTATAATGGAATGGAAATTTTTAAGATTTATAAAAAATGTATGAAATAAAATAGTTGTTGCTGACAAAACTACACTTATTTGTTCCCAACTTGCATTTAAAGGCAAAATGTAGTGTACGATCTAAGCAGTTCTGAGAAAAATAACGTTTTCTTTCATGTTGTTTAGAGCTCATAAGAAACAAAATATCTTAGTTCAAAATATTATTTGTAAATATTTTGTCATTGCCATAAAAAGGGCCTCTGTAGCTTGTAGCAGATTAGTCTTGAGTAGGGTAGGGTGCTTTGGTTTCTGATCCATACATAAAATTAGCCAGCAATGAAACTAAAACTTTGGCTAATAGCAGAAATCAGAGACATCTGAACTTTAGGTTACTTGCAAAGTATTATATCTTACGTTACTTGCAAAGTATTATATCTTACGTTACTTGCAAAGTATTATATCTTACGTTACTTGCAAAGTATTATATCTATTACTAGATTTGCATGACTTGTGTCCTGCGTAAAAAACATAAGGTGCACGTAGAAGAGGCAGAGATGTGCCCCATCACACCTCCCTTGAGCCACGCGAATGAGGCGAGGGCAGAGGGAACGTCTCACGCCTGTTCCATCCGGTGCTGGTGACAAAAACAACTTTGTGATGGGCTAACCAGAACATTTTTATAAATGTAATAACTGTTACTGCAACATAAATTATTCCATCACTCCCGTCACACTAATCTGCTGTTAACTCATTGGCGTATACTTGCGTGCTACTACCGTTCCTTGCTTATATTTTTTAAAACCTATGACATGGAATAGAAAAATTGTTATTTTAAATGGATTAACGGCGTATTTTAATTAAAATATCGTTTTGTTTCAGTTTTAAGAGTCGTAGTGGCATACAGACGGTAAACATAAGTTAAAAAATACCCCCGTTGCTGCAAACCTGCATACTCAGCGAAATTCAAATGGTACTTCACTAAGTCATGAAGCCACTTACCAACTTTAATCAAAGCATTTTAATAAATAAGCGAGATATGACATTTTATTTATTCCCCATAAGAAAAACACTAGGACTGAGTACGCAGGTTTGCTGCATCAAGGACCACAAAATCTGGTTTTTATGCAAATACCAATGGATCACCTCCAGATGAAGCAAAAAACCAAGTTTTATCAATTTATGTTCATAAACAAGCAAGTTATCACATGTTTATTATTCTCCGTAAGAATAACATTATAGCTGCTGAGTACGCAGGTTTGCTGCCATGGGGACCACAAAAAATTAGCTTTGTATGCAAATAGCATTAAAACCCAACCATTTAAAGCCACATACCAAGTTTCATTAATATATGTTCATTAATAAGCGAGATATACAATTTTACTTTTCCTCCATAAGATTTAACATTGGACAAATTACTGTGTTTAGCACTCTCAATATGTCGGTAACAAATTGATGTAGAGCGATGATCAAAATACCAAATTGTTTGTTTTTTTAAGCTGAATTTAATGGTGTAAACCAAAATTTGGGTATAAAAATAATTGTTTGTAATAAGTTCAAAATCCCATTTTTGGGGAACAAAACCCCCCTTAAAGTAGAGCGACCTGTCTATTGTCTGGTTCTCGAACTCATGAAAATAGATGCTGCCTTACACGTTTATACCAAATTTCATCAAGGTCAGACCATTTTTACAAAAGTTATCGTGCCTACGGACACACACACACATAAATATATACTTTAACTTTAAGGGGGGTTTTGTCCCCCAAAAATGAGATTTTGAACTTATTACAAACAATTATTTTTATACCCAAATTTTGGTTTACACCATTAAATTCAGCTTAAAAAAACAAACAATTTGGTATTTTGATCATCGCTCTACATCAATTTGTTACCGACATATTGAGAGTGCTAAACACAGTAATTTGTCCAATGTTAAATCTTATGGAGGATAAGTAAAATTGTATATCTCGCTTATTAATGAACATATATTAATGAAACTTGGTATGTGGCTTTAAATGGTTGGGTTTTAATGCTATTTGCATACAAAGCTAATTTTTTGTGGTCCCCATGGCAGCAAACCTGCGTACTCAGCAGCTATAATGTTATTCTTACGGAGAATAATAAACATGTGATAACTTGCTTGTTTATGAACATAAATTGATAAAACTTGGTATTTTGCTTCATCTGGAGGTGATCCATTGGTATTTGCATAAAAACCAGATTTTTTTATGTATATATATATATATATATATATATATATATATATATATATATATATATATATATATATATATATATAGCTAGCTAGCTACTAGCTGATATACCCGTTCTTCGCACAGGGGTTTTCTTTACCCGTTCTGTAGTCAATGCAATTTGTATTTTAGTTAGCTTGATACAGCTGTTCTTGCTTCGGCTCTTTAAGCTGTCAAATAAAAGTATCCACAGCTGTTCACATTACAGTTCCTGAATGTTTACTGTAAAGGCGGTCCCACACTACTCGCGAACACGCCTGAACATTTGGCCGAACATTCTCCAGAACATTCGGCCGAACATTCTACCGAAAGTTCACTGAACGTTCGCCCTGATGAAGCTCCCACACTTCTCGCGAACACCCACCGAACATTTGGGGGAATGTTCGGGCGAACATTCCCTCGAATATAAATAAATTACAATCAACTGTTTGCGCATTGTCCGTCGTGTCCAACGAGCATTGTCGTGAAAAAATGGACGACTACAGATGATGTCACTGTTGTTGCATCTACAGTAGTATTTTTTCTGCAATAGCAGATACACGCCTGTTTGATTTTGTTAATCAGCTGATTATAAACAATTTTTGGAAATCAGCTATAATATAACTGCTAGTTTGGCCGTAGACGCGGCGATCGCCCATTGTTGACCACTCTGCCTTCACTGTGCACAAGGAAACGCTTTGTATTTAACTTGTTTATAATTAATTCATAATAATCATATTAATAACAATTAATGTTTTCATTTGTCGGCAATTAATTAATATCGGATAAATATGTCTTCTCCTGATGTAATGAATTATAAAAGGTGTAGAATTTAGTCTCTAGAAGAAATCATCGAAAATATGAGAAGCCTATTTTTTACGAAGTAAAAAATCAAATATAAATATATCAAGTACTAGCTGATACCAGTATTTTTATTTATTTTGTACAGTCACCACCTTTCTTTTATACATGTATAAGATAGTATAATTCATTATAAAAAAGGTTAACAAACATTGGACATTATTTTATTATTCGGCATAAGCCAAAATACCTACTCATGAAAGATAGCTGAATGTTCTTAATTTGACCCCCTGAACACGTCATACTTAAATATATTAAGTTTATTAACAGTCAAGCTTTTACAAGTTCTTACAATAAGGAATATACTGAACAATAATATTAGTAAAGAGATAACTCAAAAAACTATTCTTTTCGGGGAAAATTTCAACGTGGGAATGACAGACTGGTTGTGCACCTGTACCACGCCGCCAATGTGGTTGATGTAATTCTTGGAAGCTTCTTATCTCTTGTTAAATAATTGAGGTAAATTAAATCGATTCCACTGCTGTTTACTCAACTTAGATGACACACTTATATTAATTTGCAAAAACAGATACGTTTGAGTGCTGTGACCACAAACAAATGTTTTTTCTCCTTGAGTAGTTGTCCCCCCTTCACCACTGTGACCGGCACTGATTATGGAGTGTGGAAGAAAATCAACTACTATTTAAATAAAGGATATGTAGGGACAATAATTAAGGGTTCCGTATTAAAGGATTTATTTGTACCTTCTATAAATAATTAATTAAAATGTCCATTATTGAGGTTTGCGTCAATCTGCTGCCGCGAAAACGCAAGTGATTGTATGAACTGAATGATTTGAAACAACACATTGCCTCAACACACTGACAAAATAGTGCAGCTGAGTTGAAGAAGTGACTCAAGCCCTGAATCCTGCAGAATCCGTCGATAGTATACTAATAAATGTCAACCCCCTATGCCTTAAAACAAAACTTCAATTTACACAAATAACAGTAGAATAACTTATTTATACTGTAGTTAGTCTATGTTTATAGCTATAATTATAATTGACATACGCATAGTATGTCAGTACAAATAGAGATTGACATTTAATTATTGACCAATTCATTACCAATGACCACTTAAGTGGTATTCAATACTTACTTGAAAGCACAACAAATAAATGCGGTACGCATGATTCATAGTATTGTCCAGTAGAACAAGATCGATGACTATCAATGATGCAGTGATGCAATAACGCATGTTCGCGAACAGTGTGGGAGCCTCCCGAATATTCGTCGAAATGTTCGGTTGAACATTCGCCCGAATGTTCACTGAACATTCGGTCCCGTATTCAAAGTTCGTGCAGCTCCCACACTTCTCGCGAAAACTCCGAACATTCGGAGTTTGGCCGAATGTTCAGGCGTGTTCGCGAGTCGTGTGGGACCGCCTTAATGCGAACAGCTGTGGATACTTTCATTTGACAGCTTAAAGAGCCGAAACAAGAACAGCTGTTTCAAGCTAACTAAAATGCAAATTGCATTGACTACAGAACGGGTAAAGAAAACCCCTGTGCGAAGAACTGGCCTATGTGTTGCATGGATTCAAGATCTACCTTTATGTAAAAAGTTTCAGCCCAGTCGGTTCAGTAGTTTTTGCGTTCACCCGGAACATCAGACAGACCGAAACCACCTCTTCTTTATATTATAGATATATATATGAATTTGACGAGTGGTATTTTTGGCATCTGGGGGCCTTAAAACAAAAAGTTATCATGGTCCCGGGCCTAGGAATTACCATGCCACCTAAAGGAATAGCTTCTTCCCTATAGGGGAAATTTGCTAAAAATAGTAAAATCAGTATTGAACATGTACAAATCGCAAAGAATTAACAAATCCCGTCAACTTCCAAGCAAGCCTGCCACTATTTATTTTACTTTGGCCCTCCCACCAACGTTGACACAGATCGGTTTACTCATTGAGAGTTTCACGACTGGTCAGTTTTAGTCGTGGACGGGAATCAGACCCGCAAAATTTGTAAAACCACCTAGCCAAGGTGTACCTACGATTTAGCCCACAAGGCTACCAGGTCAAATAGCATAGAGGCATGGGATAAGGAAGGTGTAGTAAAGTTTGTGGCATGTGCCAATTTTGGTTCACATCTGATGAATACTCTGAAAATAAGGATGGATCATTTATTGTCTTCCAAGACGTTCATTCTGATTCTCAACTTGTTACACCTGATTGACACATTCTGATAAAGATCTGCTTGAAGCTGGCTTTGGTGGTTTTATACTAATCTAATTTATTCCCTCAATTCTAACACATTACAATCAAAACCCTGCGAATTATGAATCCTTTATATTTATTTGTTTTATCCTACCCATTTAAAATACATGTTTTCTTGATCGATGGCTTCCCAATATCCCCCGTTTCTTAGGCTTATGTAGTCCGAAATAATTTGTGTTCCCCCAGAAATGTATTAGGGCTCTGCCCTCTTGACATTCAAAATACTTATTCCAACCATCTTGCACTTCTACTACTTGACTGACGAAACTAAAATTCAGAAGAAAGATAGCTGATTGCTCAAACCTGATATAGACCTACCTCTGGTAATATTATAGTTCAGGATTTCAACCCACTGGCCTGTAGTATACCCAAGTTAATCATTATACACCAAGACTGAAACAATGGAGCTGAAATTTGGTAGAGAAATAAATAATATACCAGAATCAAAGTAGACATTCCCTCAATCCAAAGATCCTTTGGGAACCCACCCCACTGGCATTTAAAGTTATGTTTACCACCTCTCAACCTACTACTGGACTGATAGTGCTGAAGTTCGGTAGAAAGGTAGCTAATTAACTCAAATCAGAATAGACCTACGACTGATCAAAATACTACAGTAGAACCTTGATAACACGACTCTCAAGGGGATCTCTAAAATAGTCTTCTTATCGAGGTGCACTTGTAATTGAGGGTCGTGCTATCAAGGTGGTTTTCACAACAAGACGTGTTATCGAGGTCACAGACTTTTTGCTATACCAAGCACATTTTTTATGAAACATTTCTAATAAGTTGTGTTTTAGTAGAAAATTACTGTATAAATCAGTCATAAATAAAAGAACAAACGTACAAGTAAAACAAACTTCTTTATTATTGCGACAGTAAGAAAAAAATCAACAAAACAAACTTCTTTATTATTGCGACAGTAAGAAAAAAATCAACAGACTCAGTTCACTAAAGTGCAGTATAGAGTTAATATAAGCTCGAAATACAGTAAACCTTAATCTATTGTGAAATACGCAATAAAATACTGTGATGTTAAAAAATTAAAAATTGAACTTAGCAGAACTGGACTTACGTAATAAAACCGAAACTGTACACTACAATGGAGAGCATGCAATGATGCGACTGACCCGTGATAGACAAGGAAAGGCCGGAATGGGAAGGGGGTGGGGAAGGGGTTTTCCTGTTGAGACCTGAGCCCAAGACGTTGTTGTTTACTTCAAAACATCTGTTCTAACCGTGGGAACTATGCGTGAGAAAGGTTTAGTCGTGCTATAAAGGTTCCGTAACGCAAAACGGCGCGCTATTGAGGTTAGAGTCATGTAATAAAGGCTCACTTACCCAAAGAAGCGTGTTATTGAGGTGGGTGTCGTGCTATAGAGGTTCAGTTATTTGAAAAGACGCGCTATAGAGGTTTATTTATTAGTAAAATGAAATTACAAAAAGACGTGCTATCGAGGTATTTATTTGAAAATGAGACGTGTTATAGAGGTATTTATAACATTGAGCGTTATGGGAGATTCACGGGGATTAGAAAATCAGACTCATTATCGAGGTTTTTGTCTTATCGAGGGTCGTCGTAGCGAGGTTCTACTGTATTAGGGCTCCGCACTGCAGACCTTTATTATTCCCATGTTAACTATCTCACACCCATCTACTGAACTGATAAACATACCATACTTTAGAATCAAATGTTGTGCTACTTCTATTCTAAAACACATAGAGGGTTCCACCCCACTTGGTTTTAAATTCAAGCTTATCACCTCGCACCTACTAAGTACTGGACTTTGGATTTGAAGTTCAGGTGGAAGGTAGCTAATATACTCCCACCAGAAATAGGCCAAACTCCTGATCAAATTATGATTTAGGGCTCCACCCCAATGGCCAGTATTCTCATGTTAACTATCCCAACCAATTACTGAATAGACGATCCTGAAATTTCACTCAAACTATTTCATTCTCCCGTTCCGAAAGTTCCATAGGGCTCCAACTCACTGGAATTTATACGTAAGTTATGTTTAGTAACAAATGTATGATTTTGAAATGATTGAGCTAAAATTTGGCAGAGAATAATACCTACAGACCCATACAGAAAATATTTTTGGGCTCCGCCCTACTGGCATTCAACATGTGCATGCTTTAAAAAATTGTCAGAGTTAACCTCATGGGGTAGTGATTCAATTTTAGTTTCCATGGTAACAATATATTTACCAGCGGGAAAATAAACGGAAATCAACGGTAATAAAGAAAGGTCACGTGAATAAAGTCGCACCGGGTACAAGCTAGTGCTATATATTTTAACAAAACAAAAAAAAATTATTTTCTTGAAAATCACCTACACTGTGCTATTTAACTTGTTTAAAGATTTAAAATTACAATATTTTAAAAATGATTGGTATTATTAAAAAATAAAAATGTAGCATGAAGTTTCATGTGCTGCACTCTGGGATAAACGTTATAAACTGACTATATGATTAATTCAAACTTTTATAATCAAAATTATGTACATATTGCGTTACCTTTCCAGTAGTGAACATGTGATCTTGATCGTATGTTTACTGTATTCAGCTGTTTCATCATACAGTTAAAAACAATTCTTTCTCAATGTTAACCTTATGGACAAATTACGAATGTTAAGGGCGGCTAGGGCCCTTCCCTTAAATCCGAACTTTATGAAATTTGGGCACAAACAACTTCAGACCAAGATCCATCCAACGACAACAAAAATATCAAAAACGGTTGAAAACTGCATTAGAAGTTCCAGTCACAAAAAAAACCTAGCGTATTAAATAAGTATAGATAACAGATTCTTCCTCACTAAGAAAAAGATCAAGGACTATATCGTTGAGGAGGTTTTCTTTGTCTTGATATCTTCCGAGGTGGTTGAGTTTGGATGACAGGTTGATGATTAGGACTGTGGATAATAGGTGGGTGGTCCGGAGGAGGATGAGGTAAGAGTATAAAATCTGAGTTTTAGCGAATTTCCCCTATAGGGAAGAAGCTATTACCGTAGTCGGCATGGTAAGACCTAGGCCCGGGACCATGATAACTTTTCGTTTTGAGGTCCCCAGACCCCAAAAACACCATTCGTTCGAAACTGTATATATATATATATATATATATATATATATATATATATATATATTTATATATATATATATGTGTGTCCGTGGGTGCGATAACTCTTGTAAAAAAGGTCCGATTTTGATGAAATTTGGTACAAACGTGTAAAGCAGCATTTATGACTTTAAGTTCGAAAACCAGACGGATCGACCTATCCGAAGGGGTATTTTGGGGGGGTTTTGTACCCCAAAAATGGGTTTTTTGAGTTTTTTACACACAATTTTTGAAAAAGTAAAATTTTATTTTTTCCCATTGGAATCAGCTTAAAAAGACGCACAATTTGATGTTTTAATCATTGCTCTACGTCAATTGGTTACTGAGATATTGAAAGTGCTAAACACAGTACGTTGTCCAATGTTATTCTTATGGAGGATAAGAAAAATTGTATATCTCGCTTATTTATCAACTTATCCTGACGAAACTTGGTATATTGCTTCATTTCATTGTGGTCTATTGATATTTGCACAAAAATCCATTTTTTGCCCGATAGTTCCTGTAGCAACAAACCTGCATACTCAGCTCCATGTTATTCTTATGGAGAATAATTAACGTGTTATCTCCTTTAATTATGAACATAAATTAATAGAACTTGGTATGTGGCTTTACCTAGTTGAGTTATAATGATATTTGTAAAAAAGCCCATTTTTAGTGTTCCTTATTTCAGCAAACCTGCATACTCAGCCGCCATGTTATTCTTATGGAGAATAATTAAAATGTCATAAATCGTTTATTTATGAATGTATATTGATGAAACTTGGTATGTGGCTTTAGGTGGTATTAAGATAAATTAATATGCATTGGAAATTCGCTGAGTATGCAGGTTTGCTGCTACGGGGGTATTCAATTTTGTACCTGAAGGTAACTTTCTTTGGTGGTTTCGATTCTTGTTTTATTATGGTATCCTCATAATTGGATTTGTTTAAAGTTGTATTGGCCTCAGGAATAGCTTTTGTAAAGGTAGAGCTAAATGAAGTTTCATCTATTGAACAACTGTTTGTTGTTCCTGATTGTTATAGTGCATTATTAGGCCGAATATGGATCAGACACTTAAATATTAGTTTAATTAACATTGATAACACATCTCAAAGTCAAAGTAATGTTAATGCAATATGTACTGTTGATGAACTCATCCATAAAATTGAATCAACTTACTCAGATATTCTCACACCAACAATTAAGTGCATTCCCAAAGTTTGTACTAATCTTCAACTGAGACCTCAAATAAAACCAGTTTTCATCAAACCCAGACCTCTTCCTTTTGCACTTTGAGACCAAGTAGGGGAAGAACTAGATCGACTAGAAAAGGATAATATTATATCAAGTGGATAAGTGACTGGGGATCGCCACTGGTCGTAGTGCCTAAAGCCGATGGGTCTTTAGACTGAGTGCTGACTACAAACCCACAGTAAATCCTCAACTATATGATGCACTACTCCCAGAATAGGCGAAAACATCCATAAGTTAAGAAATGCTAATTATTTATGTACTTTAGATTTATTTAAGGCTTATCTACAAGTACCTGTTGACGATGAAAGTGTGCATGTTCAAGATATTTCAACACAAAGGTACGTACAAGGTCAATCGTCTATCCTTTGGTATAAAAACAGCTCCTAGTATATTTAACAAAATCATTGAACAGATATTAGGTGATTTACCAGGAGTAAGTAAATCGTAGAGCTTTCAGACAAGGTGTGCTGAGTCGATATATTTAAGGTTTTCTGCTTTACCGGAAGAGACCTCGTAAAAACAGGTGGAAGGTCACATGATCACCAATCCAATCTGCAGTGTTGCTGGAAACACGATATTTATCGTACGAGTACCATATTTTTCTCACCGTTGTTAAAATGACATTGTTTAACTGCTTGCATATTTTTATCAGCTGTTATTTAATGAAACTAATATACCGGTATCGTTTTGATTTATTCTGATTATTAACTTAAAAAAACTGCAAATAAAAAACAAAACCTAACAGTGAAAAGAAACGTGTTTTATTTCTTCCCAGGTTTACATTGATATTTTAAGTTAATGTTAATATTTAAGTTATTTACTTTTGAGTGTTGAAATTATTTGACTTTATGAAATTCCAAACGTTTTTCAAAGTCTACTTTACTGCTGTTACTTTTTTTAATTATGTGTTCGATTGTTTAAATTTTCCTTTTTGCATGACTAATAATTCGGAATTAAATAAATATCCAGGCCTATATTTTTTATTTTATCTTCACTGACATGCCAGGGATGAAATATGTTGTTTTAAGTTGCAAAAATTACATAACAAAGACAAAAAAACGACCAATTGAAGCATATATTCAATACCACGTTTTTCCTAAAGATTAAGCAATTAGAAAACAATGGATAGATAATTGTTTGCCTAATCGTGAATGTAATGTAAACAATTTAAGAGTTTGTTCCGTTCATTTCACAAAAAACTCTTTTCATGAGTATTTGACAGGAAAAGTACCTAATGTCCAACTAAAAGGAAATTGAGACGCACAGCAGTGCCGACCCTATTTTTAGGCCATCAAGCAGCAGAAGTTTCTGACGATGAGAAGAAAAACAATCCTGAAGTATCAGAATATGACGAGCCCTCAAATGTTAACACTCCAAGTGGTAAGACTGATCAAATTCTATATTTTCAGTACAGTGATGGTTGCTATATGAAATGTCGCTCCGAATGCTTTGCACATGCCCCCCCTGTACTACCTTCCTGTAGGCTAATAGAAAAAACAAATCGTTTCTAATCATTTGGATTAGTCCAGTATAGTGTATTGGTCTTGTGTTGGTATACAGGAGCACGAGAACCCGATACCCGGTGTCCATGGTTAAGAGTAGTCTATATTAATTTATTAACAGACAATCCATTTGTATGTTGGTAGGCTAAGAACAAATAGCAATATAAGATAGTAGTAATATTTTACATATACTCTGTATTAAAATATAAATTGGTAAATGAATAAGTTTTATAGGATATATGTTAGTCAATTTCCGAACTTTAATAAACATCTTTATAGCCTACATACTATTCACATTCTAGTGATAACATTAATCTTAGGCCTATCACTATTTACTGATAAAGTGATATAAAATTAAACTAAACAAAAGCTAATACCTTAAGTTGTTAAATCTAGTTTGAAAAATGAATAAGCTCAATTTATTAAAACAATAAGGAAGGTCTAATAGTATTATTTTTTATTACTACCCGAAGTCCATGAACAATAAATTGTATTGTTTAATATTAGGTACCAAGTTTAAGATGAATTCCATTTACAATGAAGGCTTCAAATTATTACACTTAGACAAGATTGACTAGTTATAAACTTAGTTATTTTTTAATTCTTGAACACTTATTCTTGTAAACAGTTACTACTAAATACCAACAGCTTTTAATTCAATTTGTTCTACGATTGTAATAACAATTACCTAATTAACATTATTCAAGTAAATAGGTAAAAGTCATGTACCGAAAGTCCACTGTCCAGTGGCTATTTAAAACTAACTGTAACTGTACTCTGTAAGGTTGGCTACACTTGATGGTATGTTGTGGATTTATGAATCAGCTGGACGACCTCGTAAGACCTCTTTGCTGCGAACATTGCTCTTATGTAAATCAGCACACCTTGTCTGAAAGCTCTACGAACCTTGGTAAGTACCTGCTTTGACGACATTATTGTTTATGGTTCCACTCTAGAGGAATGCTACAACAATCTATACTCTGGTCTTGAATGACTTTAGATGAACATAATCTTCACTTGAACTACAAACAATTTTTATTCTTTCGTAAAAGCATTACATAGCTAGGTTTTTTTGTTGAACACAACAAAATTTCAAAGTCTCTAGCTAAAGTTTCATCAATACTTAATGCTGACCACCCGAAATCAATCGATGATGTACGAAAGTTTCCGTGTCTCGTAACGTATTATTCAAAGTTTATATCTTCAGCTTCTACCCTCTTCGTCAACTACTTATCAAAAACAAAAAGTTTCACTGGAACAAAGACTGTGCAGATGCCTTCAACAAAATAAAGTGTTAAATTGCTTCTGACCACGTGTTGGTTCCTTACTCTACCAATCTCCCTAGCATGCGCCGGTAGCCCTTACGGCATTGCTGGTGTCCTATCTCACAACATTAATGGAACTGATCGCCCCATTGCTTTTGCATCACGTTCACTCAGAAAAGCTGAGAGTCAATACAGTCAACTAGATAAGAAGCAATTGCAATCGTTTTTGCAGTAAACAGATTTTTTCCATATCCATTTGGACGCAAGTTCGATCTTATAACGGACAATCAACCACTTACACGAATATTCCATCCAAAGAATGTACCACCTCACCTATGTCTGCGGGTCTATTATTACATTGCTGTTTTTCTCAGAGGTTTTGAATACAATATCAGACATAGAAAAGCTCCTGAACACACAAATGTTGACTACAAACGTCAACAGTAGCAGAAAGGTACCAGGGAATTGATACAGCAATTAATAAAGAAGTAGAAGAAATTGAATAAATCTGTATTTTGCAAGTATCTTTAATCGACATCTCTAGCAAATCAATTGCTCACGAATCTGCAAATGATGAAACAATGAAACCTATTCTTATACAATTTAAGGATGGTACAAATGTATTCACTTAATCAAGGAGTCGTCTTCAGAGGAGAACGAGTATATATTCCAGTATTGCTGAGGCTACACATTCTACAATAACTACATTCTACTCATGTTGGAATAGTGAGAATGAAGCGACTAGCACGTAGATACTGCTATTGGCCTGGAATCGACAAAGAAATTGAACACCATGTCCGTTCTTGTGTTCCATGCTCTTTAAATCAAAATAAACCAACTAAGATATCTCATTCCTGGGAAACACCAACCACAAATTTTGAAAAAGTTCATATGGACTTCGTAGGACCATTCAATGGCCATCATTTCCTTGTGGTTGTTGATGCGAAGTCCAAATGGCCCGAAGTGGAAATTACTCGATCTTCTCCTACTACAGCAATCAGAATTAATTTCTTTCAAGACATATTTTCCAGCCATGGATATCCAATAGTCCTAGTTTCTGACAACGCATCCATATTTACTAGCAGTGAATATCAACAATTTTGCAATAAAACTGGTATAATTCAGAAATTTTCAGCTCCTGGACATCCAGCGACTGTACTGATTGGCTATCATTTAGGGTTTTCACTGAATATGAATCATTTTGTTTGGATAGTAGAGTTTTAATACATACTTTAGCAAATGTGACCATCTCTGTTACATTCTTTACAATGTTCTCGTGACCTGTGTAATCTGCATTCATTAGAACTGTGGTTATGTTTGCCACAACGGAGACAAACATCCTTTAACCCAAGATAAGCAAGATGAAAGTGTCCTCGGCGTTGCTTGCTATTGTCGCGTTTTATGCAAGGTGCTGAATTCTGTCTGGAAGGTGTGAAGAGACTGCTCCTTCCTGAATTGCGATTTCTATTCTATTTGGTTGTTACCCTGTTAATGTCTATATCCCTTGAACATTGTGAGCTGGAAAAATCTTTGATGGTATTATTGCCTGTCCTAGAAGCCTCAATAGCAAGTGCTTTGTTTACTGCCAAGTCAAAAGTTAAATCTTTTTGTTGAAGAAGAATTTCCCTAATAGTAGAGTCATGAAGTCCTCTGATAAATTGAGCTCTTAAGAATAATTCGGATACTGGAGCTCTACATGCAGAACAAGTTAATTTGCATGAAAATATTTGTTTTCGGAGAGCAGTCACATAATCTGAAATTGATTTGTTACTGTTTTGAACCCTGGATAATAATTTGTGTTGTTCAACAATCTGATTTTGTTTTGGATAATAATTGTCTAGTAACACAGTCAGTTCATCATAAGTATAGTCTGAAATATTTCTAAATGACGTTAATGTGCATAACAAGTCATATGTAGAAGGTCCTATACTGTTGAGAAATATTTGAGCACAAACTTCTTTATCATTAAAAACATTTTGAGTCTTAAATAACTTTCAAATCTCTCCTTATTCTGTTGAAACTTTTCTTTGTAACTGTCAAATGGTTCAAAGTTTGAAACCAAAAGAATATTGTTTCTAGGCTGTAGCATACCTTGAAATGTTGTCGTGACAGTTTGTAAAAATTCCCGAAATTGATTTGGATCCATGTTTATTTTACCCTTGAAAACAGTCGCTAATTAAAGTATCCTTGATATTAGTGCATTATTTGAATCATAAAGAAAAAATAGTAATTAAAGGTATAACTATTATAATTGTATAAATTTCTATAAAGGAATGAAAGTATACAAACAATAATAATATGTTAAACATATGATTGACATTGTAAACAGTTTCACAGAGTAAAATATATAACAAATATTGAATTTAGCTTAAAAAATTTTTTATTTTGATCATCGCTCTACGTCAATTGGTTACCGAGATATTGAAATTGCTGAACACACTACGTTGTCCAATAAGTTGTCCAATCTTATGGAGAATAAGTAAAATTATATAGGTATCTCACTTATTAATGAAGGTGTGTTAATTAAACTTGATATGCAGCTTCATATGGTTGGGGTTTACTGATATTTGCATACAAAACCCATTTTTTGTGGTCCCCACAGCAACAAACCTGCATACTCAGCAGCTATAATGTTACTGTTACGGAGAATAAGAAAAATGTGATATCTTGCTTATTTATGAACATAAATTGGTTAAACCTGGTATGTTGCTTCATCTGGTGGAGATCTATTGGTATTTGCATAAAAACCCAATTTTTGTGGTCCTTGATGCAGCAAACCTGCAAACCTGCGGCTAATGTTTTTTCTTAAGGAGAATAAATAAAATGTCATATCATGCTTATCTATGAATGTGCTGTAATGGAAGTTGGTAAGTGGCTTCATGTCATAGTGAAGTACCATTTGAAATTGGCTGAGTATGTAGGTTTGCTGCAACGGGGTGTTAAATTAATATGCCAGACATTTCGAACACGCTACAAACTGAAAACTCTCTACAGTTATAATAAATAGATATGTAAAAAAAGTACCCTCGAGTTTCATTTGCTTATGATTAATGAAATCAAAATGGCGGTATAACAAAATTACAAAAATGAACAACAATCTTGTGGATAAAACCAAGGATGGTGTTTTTCGTACGACATGTCCCATCAGACAATGACTGGAGACAGATACACATCAATTTGAACTAATCACATAGTTCCTCATCTTATTCAGCCGGAGATGAGGGAAGTTTTTTCCAGCAGGATGGAGCTTCTCCACATTAAGCTAATGTGACCAAAGCAGTTTTAGACCAAAATCTTCCTGACCGTTGGATAGGTCGTGGCAGCGGCTTCATGGACTGCCCTCCAAGATCGCCAGAATTGACTATTTGCAATTTTTTCCTATATATTTTTCCTTTTAGCGAATTTCCCCTATAGGGAAGAAGCTATTACCGTAGTCGGCATGGTAAGACCTAGGCCCGGGACCATGATAACTTTTCGTTTTGAGGTCCCCAGATGCCAAAAACACCATTCGTTCAAAACTGTATATATATATATATATATATATATATATATGTGTGTGTGTGTGTGTGTGTGTCCGTGGGTGCGATAACTCTCGTAAAAATGATCCGATTTTGATGAAATTTGGTACAAACATGTAAAGCATCATTTATGACTTTAAGTTCGAAAACCAGCCAGATCGCTCTATCCAAAGGGGTATTTTGGGGGGTTTTGTACCCCAAAAATGGGGTTTTTGAGTTTTTTTACGTATAATATTTTGGTAAATCCAATTTTAGTTTTCACTATTAAATTCAGCTAAAAACAAACAAACAATTTGGTGTTTTGATCGTTGCTCTACGTCAATTGGTTACCGAGATATTGAAAGTACTAAACACAGTACTTGTCCAATGTTATTCTTATGGAGAATAATAAAAATTGTATATCTTGCTTACTTATCAACTTATCCTGATGAAATTTGGTATATTGCTTCATATCGTTGTGGTTTATTGATATTTGCACTAAAAAACATTTTTTTGCCTATAGTTCCCGTAGCAGCAAACCTGCGGACTCAGCCCCCATGTTATTCTTATGGAGAATAAGTAACGTGTTATCTCCCTTAATTATGAACATAAATTAATAAAATTTGGTATGTGGCTTCACCTACTTGAGTTATATTGATATTTGTATAAAACCCCATTTTTTTGTGTTCCTTTCTTCAGCAAACCTGCATACTCAGTCGCCATGTTATTCTTATGGGGAATAATTAAAAAGGCCATAAATCGTTTATTTATGAATGTATATTGATGAAACTTGGTATTTGGTTTTTTGTGGTATTAAGATACATATATATGCATTGGAAATTCGCTGAGTACGCAGGTTTGCTGCTACGGGGGTATTTGAATATATGATCATAAACAAGCGAGATATATCATGTTTTGTATTCCTCATAAGAATATTATAGCTGTGCTGAGTACACAGGTTTGCTGTCGTAGGCAGGGGTGCCCACAGGGGGGGACGATAGCGCGGGTTGTGCTATAACATTTTATTTTGGGGGGGGATTTTTCGATTTTAGCGGGGAAATTTGATTTTTGGGGGGGAATTTATCAAATACCTTCCTTTAAATTAAAAATAATGGGATTTGTACAAAATGTGACAAACGACTTTTATTTGGATTAAAAAAGCATTTAGAGTTTATTTTATGTGAACACCAACATATGATCTAATGTCAGGAGCGTCAAATTAGGCGGGTGGGGGATTTTGCATTGTTGCCATATGTGGTTATGGCATAATATGTCTAGGTCGAGAATCATGGGTTTTGGGACACGAACTGGCAACGCTGAGAGACCCTTAATGCCAGATCTTGCGTCTGTAATTTGACCGTGCATACGTTTAAATTTATAAAGTCATATGTTTTTGGCTTTGTTTATATTTTTGTTTTGAGAATAAGTAACTATTGAAGTTTATAACTGCGTTAATTATTTTAAATAGTTTCAAATTACCTATATGATTATTATAACTTACTACAACTGTAATGTTGTTCTAGTAAATGTTTTATATTCCATCCTTTGTTTAATATATGATTCTCAGATTCTTTTTTCCCTTGTTTGTGTGTAACATTTGTAAATTATACTGTTGGGGTCTACATGTAGTCTGACCAAATTCAGCCTGGACCATCGTGTGAACAGTTTCAAGTGGTTGATAAAACGCCAGATAAAAGACGACGGTTAGCTGAGATTATAAATAATGATTTAAATTTTCAAACAACTAGTGTTATTGCCAACGTTTTAACATTTGTATATAATAAATAATATGACAAATATGCAATAGGTCTAATATAATAAAAATATCTATAAATTTGTCTTAATACTTTGGGTTTACAGCCATCCATGCACGGTCGTGCAATTCGTGTAATTGTTCGTGTAGGATAAATGCTCACCCGTGTATGTGGCGGCATGGCGGGCTTTACACAAAGCAAGTGGAAAGTACCGTAGGTAATTTTTATCAAACTTAAAACACAATAACAGAACCACAGAGAATACAGAGCATTAAAGTAAAAATGTGTATTAATTCGTAACGTAATATTAATGTGTCTGGAATGGAGACAATAATGACATTGGACATTTTGTAACAATCAAGTCAGCTCTAATTATTTTACTAAATACGGGTACCATTCAATCCAATTCTGATAAAAACTAAGATTCATTAAATCTGACAATACTTGTTGATGATGGTGGTACATTGGTCATAAAGCCAGCTTCACTGGACCGGGCCCGGCATCGGAATCGGAGTCATGCACACGCCGTGATTGCCGTGCTGTACCAACCGGTGTACCCCTACGCAATCTGATGGTTTCTTTGGGTACTAGATCAATATGTTAAAAATACAGAATCATTGATACGAAAATAGAGTTGTAGTTTTATAAAACAAGCCAGCTGAGAAAGAAAAACCGATAAGGGTTCTGTAAACATGTGTTTCTGAGAAATCCCCCAAATGTTAGCTTGCACAAACTAGCAACATAGCAAAAACCCCCACCCGCCTAATTTGATGCTCCTGACTACAGGTTAGGTCTCTGTTCAACATAGTCGTGCATCGCGTAGTAGTACCATAGATTAAGGCTAAACATCCCAGGATTAGTAACAAATTCTGCCACCACGTCGCAGCACCAAAATGGAGTCATTTTGTACTCCTGTTTATTGGTGGAATTTTCGTCCGATGTTTATTTGCAAAACTGATTTGTAAACAGAATAAGATTGTTATTTAAGCTACTGAAGCATAATTTTAATTAAGTTGTTGGTTAGAAAAAAAATAATAAAATCTTCGAGTTACAAAAAGAAATATGCAAATCGCAGGTAGTCATTTTATAGACAATAATTTTTAATTAATTTTACACTTTTAATATTTAAAATCACCCGAGTGGTTCAATCGGTATCATGTTTTATCCATTTAAAATAATGGGATGAGAGCGCGCGGGAGACACGAAACGGCTGCAGGGCCGGCCGAGGTGACTCACTGTGGCTCTCCCCCCACCACTCGGCTCAGCCGTCGCTCGTCGTGTCGTCGTACACTCCTTGTGCTGGATGACGACTTTCCCGCCCTTCCACCCACGTGCTCTCGGTTATAAGTTACCGTGATTCTTCTTACGGTTTTGTTTCGTCGTCTGCTTATTGTTTTTATTGCAAACGTTAATTTGTTAAACTTTTGTTCTCCATGGATCGCCGAAGAACAACCAAATCTAAAACGCAACTTCGGCTTTCAACGAAGAGGAAGAAGCGCAAACTGCCTCTCGCTTTGCTCGCTGCTAAATCTCACAGGTCAGTATTAGTTTTATAAACAAAATTAATAAGGAATATACAGTCGACTCTCGCTAACTCGAAATTCAAGGGACCACGATTTTTCTTCGAGTTATTTATAGTTCGACTTAGGCATAGTTCGAGTTATGGAGGTCTTTCCAGATAAAATTCGACTTTAAAGGTAACAAGTTATAGAGGTGAGCCGAATGAAAATTCGAGTTATAGAGGTACAAAATCGCTGAATTTATTCCCAATATTACAATTATTACAAATATACAAAACTCCCAAATATACAATTTATTGTAATCTTATTCAGATCCATATATGAACCTCACTGTGTAAAAAAGTCCGTAATCTTGTTCTGCTTAAGACTATTGGCAACACGTGTGTCAATCATATTTTCGATTGAAACAACTGATGCTTTAGCGGATGTGATTCACCGACTCGTTGCAACCTACACACCGGAGTTTCGACTTACAGAGGTCCGCTGAAAAAACTTCGAGATACAGAGGTAAACTTCGGCTTATGGAGGTAAAGTGGAAAATAAATTCGAGTTATCTATTGAATTTCGAGTTATAGAGGTAATTTTCGGATCACTTCGACTTACAGAGGTAAAATATAACCGCAACATTATTTCGAGTTATGCATGATTTTTTCTTCGACTCAGACAGGTTTTTCGATGGGGATTGAAAATGATTCATGATATCGAGGATTTCGAGTTATCGAGGTTCGAGTTATCGGGAGTCAACTGTATAATGACTTTTAGTAGCTGTTAAGTAATATAAATAAATAATTCAACATTGATTCTGATTTACCTGTGACACATAATTTATAACGAGTAATAAAAAAACATTTGACTGCATTCATGACAGGTAATGACTAAAAAAGTAACAGTTTTGTAAGTAAACATTGTACAGTAATTAACTAAAAATGTGTATGTAGACTTCACTTTTTTCGGCAAGGGATGTTCGGACAAATAACGTTTAGAAATGATAACGACTGTGTTCGTAATTTCATGTACGAGGATGCTGACGAATGATCCTAATCCTTCCACATCTGCTTGTTTCAGTAAAGAATTGACAACACCGACACGAACAGAACCAGTAGTTCAGATAACTCCATCATCCTCTCAGGTCGTTCCAGTTTCTATGCCTACCTCTTCCATCGAATTAATTCCACAGTAAGTTTAAAAAAAAGAAATTGCTACTTTGTTGTGTGGACGAAAAAGGACATACACATAGAAGCTATTGAGCGAGATGACAGGTTTTGGAAAGAAAAAATGGAGAAGGCGTTGTGTTACTTCTACAACTGTGCTCTTCTACCAGAACATGTAGATCCTAGAATCTGTCGCAGTATGCCGATAAGAGAACCACAAGTTCCACTTGCGGGATTCGCATTCAATAGCTAAATATCAAGGGCCAAATAGCCTATACGACGTAACGTATATTCTTATAAAAATGTTTCTTGTATATTTTTGGTACTGTAAATTTTGTAACTGTTACGTAGCTGCATTAAGTAAATTAAATTCTTTTGCCCTGTTTATTGTTTATTTATTTATCTTTTTCGTGTATTAAAAGGTAAGGTGTATTTCAAACAAATATCTTAACTATTTAATAATTTAATTTAACATGGTGTTATTGAATGACGTTAATATGGAATAATGAACCCGTAGATAATATCATAAATCCTCTCTCTACCTCGTAACTATATTTTTCTACATTTGTACTAGATGTTTCTTTTCGGCTTACGGAAAATACCGTTAACATATAACAAACACCTGTCGTAATCAGTAGTCAGTAGTGTTTCCGGCCAGAGTGCGAATGCGAGTACTGAGTTGACCTATGCTACAGTAAGCAGCAGGGCCGCGCGTCAGAGGGGTTGGGCAGTGTGGCGGTGCGCCAGGTGGGGGGGGGGCGCTGGCGTGAGATAAATAATGATAATATCTTTAAAACACGATTCCGATACGACCATTTGACCGATTTCATTTCTGAAAACGGCAAAATTATTTTAAAATTGTTATTTACAAAATGACTACCTGCGATTTAAAAAAAAATTATAATAATAATATTTGTTCTATGCAATTTTTTTATAAACAAAGTTAAAAAAAAAATCACCTCAGTACCTTACATTTAGTATTTATGTTATTTACAAAATAACTTACAAAACAAAAATCGGACAATAACTACGCAAATTATCAGTAGTATAAATTTGCCACAGAGGTGCTGCTATCTATCGGGCCAGAAACACAACTTTTTCAGGGATGTTTAGCAAGGAGTATGCTTAATCTACGGTAGTACTCGCTCTGCAGGCGGTAGTCTGAATCGTTTCACGCATGACAACTTTAGTTGATCATACTTCCCAACATAATTATTGCATTTCCCTATTTTTTATATGTGTAATTCCCTGCATAAATCTTTTGAGTAGTAGCCACTCACATTTTATGTTTCAATGTGAGACATTTTACATACTCATTCAAAGTAAGAAGTTAGTTAACTAGTTAGAAGTAACTTTTCACTATTAAATGTAATTAACGCATTGCAATCAATCGAATGATATGTTTAAAATAGTTCTGGAATCAGAGGCATAGTCGGGAGGGAGGATATATAGTCCCTTCTAAAAATCTGAAAAATTGAGGGAAAATAATTTACACTTTTCATTTCAAGTAATTTAAATTTATAGCAGTAGACCAGTAGGCTTCAACAAAAATTCATTTGCTCATTGTAAAATGATCCCAGATTTTGTCACGATTTCGTACAATGCTAAATATTTGTTATTTGGCAAACCTGTATGTCAACGGTTTGTCTTGAACTTGAACAACTCTTGATTTGGGCTTTTGTTTTATAAAGTGTTAAGGTATTATGGTTTCTCAATTTAAATTCGTTGGATTTATATTTCAGGTTGTTGTTCTTAAATTATTTATGTTTTTATTACATTAAAATGTACTTGATCCTTTGAAAATTTTAAGTACCGATACAGGTTAATTGAGAAAGTTATGTCTGCCTCTGATGAACCTCGTACTGATGATTGCAATCAGGGAACTATGTTTAAATACATCACTACTATTATAATAAACGGTATCAGGAAACTGACACATACTTTCTCCCTTTTAGCCAAACTTTAATGACAAAAATATAGAATATGAAGTATAGATAAATGTACAGAAAATTGTCTAAAATAGCTGTTTTCAGAAATATCCACCCAAATTGCTTTTTTGGAGGCACTATAGAGTCCGTTGCTACACACAGTAGTTTTGAGAGGGGAAATGCCCCCTTGCCCCCCCCCCACAGGGTTAAATAGCAACACATTTCGAACATCATCTGTTGGTCAATGCTAACTTGACCTGCATATCAAATGAAATTGATCAGTAAATAAGAGAGAAATAGTTATTTTTGTATTCCCCATAAGAATAACATTGGACACGTACTGTGTTTACCGCTAAATGAAAATTTCAATTTTCTCCACAACTAGCAATCGTAGAATAGTAATTTAAAATACTAATTTATTTAGTTTTTTGAGCTCTTTTTAATGGTGAATAGTAATCTTTTTTAACATTTATGATTTTTATGAAAAATCAAAAAAACTGAATTTTTGATGTTTTAAGTCCTGTAATTTCTGAACCCGCATTTTTCATGTTTTTTGGCGGTTTTGGGGGGATAATTACCCTTAAAAATCAAAAATTCAAAAAAATGAAAAAAACGCCTGGAGATATCGTGGATTAGTACCTACATACCAAATTTCATAAAAATCGGCCTATAGGTTAGGGCTCTAGCTCTGTACACATCCACACAGACACACACACACACACACACACACACACACACACACACACACACACACACACACACACACACACACACACGGACACACACACACACAGACAGACATCACGTAACAACCACTTTTTTGGGTTCAGGGAGCACCAAAACGAATATTTCCACTAACTACTCAAATTCGAAAATTTTTACGAAAACAATACTTTCTCCATATACTATGTATAGGGGGAGAAAGTAAAAATGAGGTGTCTGTCTGTCTATCTATTGTTCCATGTTCCATATCACGCCAAAACCACTGGACCAATTCTGCTGAAGTTTTACACAAATATAGTTTACTAGCTGTGTACCCGTCCTTCGTACGGATACAACCCGTATACTTTCTTATGAAATGTAAACATTGAAACTTAGAACGTTCACGGGGCGTAGCCCGAGGGGATTTTAAGGAAGTAAATAGGCCTATGTGTTGCATGGGTTCAAGATCTACCTTTGTGTAAAGTTTCAGCCCAGTCGGTTAAGTAGTTTTTGCGTTCACTCGGAACATCATCAGACAGACAGACAGAAGCCACCTCTTCATTATAATATTATAGATAGACTAGCTGTGTACCCGTTCTTCGTACGGGTTGTATATAAATGGTAGATTAACTAAACCAAATAACAATCCACATTATTTTACAATATTAAAATTACATTTTACACGTTTAATGTACAATTAAATCAAAGTTAACGAGAAATATACTGGCAGATAGTTCGGGCCCTGTCGCTAAGTCGAGGAACTCTATCGGGTGTAGTAAACGGTGTGTGGTTTGCGACTCTAAATCGGTACACGTAACACTTGGATTCGTTTTTAGAAATAAAAGAACTCATGTACAAGAAAATAAAAAATATCGGGGAGGGGGGAAGGGGGGCATAAATATAAAATCGGGGAAGGGAGCAAAATATAAAATCGGGGGGGAATATAAAATGGAGGGGGGACATAAAATAAAAATGGGGGGGAGCAAAAGTATAAAAATGGGGGTGCAAAAAATATAAAATGGGGGGCATTAAAAAATTATAAAATCGGGGGGGCAAAATATAAAATCGGGGGGGCAAAATATAAAATCGAGGGGGGCAAAAATATAAAATTGGGGGGTGGTCAAAAATATCAAATGGGGGACAAAATAAAAATACAACATCGAAGAGAGTGGGGCAAAAATATAAAATCGGGGGTGGGGCAAAAAAATATAAAATCTGGGAGCAAAAATGTAAAATGGGGTGGACATAAATAAAAATAAAAAATCGAAGAGGGGGGTGCAACAATATAAAATCGGGGGGGAGCAAAATATAAAATCGGGAGGGGGCGAAAATAAAAATCGGGGGGAGCAAAAATATAAAATTGGGTGGGGGGGGTCGTACAGGAAGTATCGGTAAAAGTTGTTTTTGTGCAAATAAGTATAGATGACCACAACCAGATGAAGCCACATTAATATTTGTTCATTAATATTAATTAATAGCTAGCTGACGTACCCGTTCTTCGCACAGGGGTTTTCTCTACCCGTTCTTTACAATAGTTAGCCTGAAGCTGTTCTTGCTTCTGCTCTTTAAGCTGTCAAATGTAAGTATCCACAGCTGTTCGCATTACAGTTTCTGAATGTTTACTTTATTCTGAAATGTGAACATTGAAACTTAGGACGTTCATGGGGTGTAGCCCGAGGGGATTTTAAGGAAGTGAATAGGCCTATGTGTTGCATGGGTTCAAGATCTACCTGTGTAAAGTTTCAGCCCAGTCGGTTCAATAGTTTTAGCGTTCACCCGGAACATCAGACACACAGATACACAGACTGACAGAAACCACCTCTTCTTTATCTATCTATAATATTATAAAGAAGAGGTGGTTTCTTTATAATACACATGACAAAAATCTCCTTACCTAACCTAACATAGTGCCATATGTTCAGTGTCGATTGTGAATGCAGAATTAATTATGTGAGTTTTTATGAGAATTATCTTTGGTTTAAATCTAAAGGAACTATATAATTCTGTTACTAAGTACTCATATTTTTGCTTATTTTAAATATCCACATTAATACTCAGTTTTGTTGTGTTTTAATTGTTTTTTTCTGTTTTTAGCGAATTTCCCCTATAGGGAAGAAGCTATTACCGTAGGTGGCATGGTAAGACTTAAGCCCAAGACCATGATAACTTTTCGTTTTGAGGTCCCCAGATGCCAAAAACACTATTCATTCAAATTTATATATATGGATATATATATGTGTGTGTGTGTGTGTGTGTGTGTGTGCGTTACCGCGATAACTTTTGAAAGAAACACCCGATTTTGATGAAATTTGGCACAAATGTGGAGAGTAGCATTTATGACTAAGTTCGAAAACCAGATCGATCGCACTATGGGAAGGGGGTTTTATGGGGTTTACAATTTTCCAAAAATCGGTTTTTTACAAATTTGACCCCAAAATATTAAAAACACTCAATTTTGGTTATAGCCATTTTATAGAGCTTAAAAAAACAAATAATTTAGTATTTTGAATCATTAACCTAGGTTAAGTGGTTGCGGAGAAAATCCTAAAAAACGTGTCCCATGTTAATCTTATGAGAAAAAGGTTTTTAGATTTTTCTCAGATAGTCTTACTAAAAACTTCACATTTCTGTTTATTAATGTGTTTAGCTCAACAAAACCAACATTTTGGTGTTTTAATCATTGTTCTAGTTCCAACCGTTGCAGAGATATTCAAAGTGCTAATCACAGTACGTTGTCCAATGTTATCCTTATGGAGAATAAATAAAATTCTATATCTCAATTATTTTTGAATGTATATTGATGAAACTTGGTATATACTTCAACTAGTTGTGGTATATATTAGCACGAAAAAAGATTTTTGTTGATAGTCCCCGTAGCAGCAAACCTGCATACTCGGCCAAGTCAAACAAGACAGAGCTTATAGAGTTTTTCTTAAAAATATGCATTTTTTGACTGACTTGAATGACTTAAAACTGTCTATAGAGGAAAATGGTCATAAAGTGCGTAACATTGCAAACATTAAGCACTTTAAAACCAAAGCCCCTCTGTCAATTTTTTTGTGGATCTTGAACCTAGTGACAACAAATAAGAGACTTATAAGACCCAATACTTATTAAATGCCAAGATTGTCTTTGAACCCCCTAGGAAAAAATCTGAAATCATCCATTGCAAAAAATGTCAAAAGTATGGGCACACGAAATCTTATTGCTGGTATCAGTTTTCGATGTGTAAAATGCGGCCAGAATCATGACACGCTGGCCTGTAAAAAATCCCCTTCGGAACCGCCAAAATGTGCCTTTTGTGAGGGAAATCACCCCGCAAACGATAAGGGATGTGTCGTATATAAAGAAATAAAAATCAAATCGTACCCTCCCTTGCGTCAAAAATCTTTTGACAATCCAGAATCAAATCTTACTGAGAATGTCCAAGATAGACGTCCATCTATGCATGGCTCTCGTTATCCCGATGGCCCTAAGGAAGGAAAAACAACACAATGTACCCTCCTTTGTATCAGAAATCACTTAATAAGTCAGCTCCTACTGAATGTGTCCAAAGTGAACGTCTGACCATACGTAGCCCTTGTAATCAAAATGACAGACCTCAAACATACGCTCAAGCTATAACTCGCAAAAATCACACACAAACGACGGACAATTGTAATCCAAGTAACCTAGAACAAACAATACAATGTTTCATCGATAAATTTGAAAAATAATTGTTGCTACAACAGACTTAACAAATAGGTACTCTGATGAACCTACTAACCACTGTTATAAATAAATTAACATGAACTATTTTCTAAGAATAGCCCTTTGGAATGCCATCGGCTTGGTAAATTATTGCCAAGAACTTAAATTATTTATTGCTCAACAGGAAATAGATGTATGCCTAATTTCCGAGACTCATTTCACTAATAGAAGTTTTTTCAATATTTCAGATTTTAATGTTTACTGTTCTAACCACCCGGGTAATAGGGGGCATGGAGGTACAGCTGTGTTGGTTCACAAAAAAATCAAACAATATGAACTTTCTAAAATCCAAAATAACTTTTTGCAAGCTAGCTCTGTTGTTTTAGAAGATGAAAATGACAGTTCTCTGACATTGTCGGCGGTCTACTGTCCTCCACCCCATATCATTGATAAAGATCAATTCAAAGATTATTTTTCGTCTCGGCTCAAAATTTATCGCAGGGGGTGATTACAATGCCAAACACACCAGACCACAGGGTTACCAGGGGGAGACCAGGGTTTTGTTCTGTATTGAGGCTCAAGGCTAATAAATCCTAGAGGAAGGACGCTTTTAAGAGCCGTTTCAGAAGACGGACTCTATTGTATTTCATCAGGACAACCTACATATTGGCCAACAGACCGAAACAAGATTCCAGATTTATTGGACTTCTTCGTTTTAAAAGGTATTTCACAAAACTATGTTCGATCATGTTGAATCTTCCCTTGACCTCTCGTCTGATCACTCTCTTGTACTCATGACATTCAGTAGTTCAGTTTGCTTAAAAGAAAAGCACCCATCTCTTTATAACAAATTCACTGATTGGGAATGCTTTAGGGGAACAATTATCAACAACGTTGACTTAAAAATACCACTCAAATCCCCAAATGACTTGGAGGAATCAATTAACTACTTTAACACTACTATTCAGACAGCAGCTTGGGAGGCAACTCCGAAATCGGAGGCTTTCAAGACAAAATGTTTCAACTATCCTATCTTCATAAAAACGAAAATTGCAGAAAAGCGAAGACTACGGAGGATTTGGCAAAATACCAGAAGTCCAATCGACAAGAATAGATTTAACAATGCAGCTCAAACATTAGAAAGGAGTTTGATGAAGCTAAAAAACGAATGGTTTGATGATTATACTAAAAACCAGTCTCCTACCGAAGCCACTGATTATTCGCTGTGGAAGTCAAAGTACATGAAACAAAGTACTTGAAACGCCCTATACAACATATTCCACCTTTACAAGCAGGAAATGGTGCTTGGGCTAAGACAAACACTGAAAAGACATCTATCTTTTCAGATTATTTCTCTGAAGTATTTCAGCCTTTAACGCCAAATCCCCCAAATGATGATAATGAAATTCTTGAGTTTTTGGACTCACCTCTTCAATTATCTCTACCAATTGTGTCATTTACCCCTACTGAAATTTCAAATACAATAACTAAAGAAGTAAACTTAAATAAAGCTCCGGATTACAATCTCACTGGGAAGATTATTAAGGAATTACCAAGAAAGAGTATATTATTACTAACATTTATATTAAATGCAATATTACGTCTACAATACTTTCCAATACAACTTAAAGTAGCACAAATAATTGTTATTCCCAAACCAGGCAAGCCACCAAATGAAGCTTTATCATATAGACCTATTAGTCTGCTATGGTATCTAAATTGTTTGAAAAGTTGATTCTAAAAAGATTAAATACTGCTATTAATGAGAAAAATTTGATCCCTCCTTTGATTTAATGAGTTTGGTTTCCGCAAGCAACACTCTACCATTGAACAAACTCATAGACTTGTAGATGAGATAAAAAATACATTTGAGTCCAAAAACGTCTGTTCTGCCGCTTTTCTGGATGTACAACAAGCGTTTGACAAAGTTTGGCACACAAGACTTTTTTATAAATTGAAGAAAGTTTGTCCTCATTCTTATTTTAGTTTGTTACAATCATATGTATCTGAAAGGTTTTTCCAAATTAAATTTGATAATGTATTGGCCAAACTAAAGCCAATTCAATCTGGAGTTCCCCAAGGTAGTGTTCTTGGCCCTGTCTTGTATTTGGTGTATACTTGAGATATTCCCTCAGGTGAAGACGTCACAGTCGCTACATTTGCAGATGATACTGCAATATTGTGTAACCATGAAAACCCCCTAACTGCCTCAGATAATTTACAAAATTATCTGAATGACTTTCAAGCTTGGCTTAAGATCTGGAGGGTTCGGGTAAACGAAGCTAAATCCACCAACATCACCTTTACTCTTAGACGAGTAGACTGTCTCCTCGTATTTATAAACAACGTTGCCTTGACTGAAGTTGAAAGTGTTAAATATTTAGGAATTCACATTGATAAAAGACTAAATTGGAAAAATCATGTATGGTGTAAAAGACAACAAATGGAACTAAAAATTAGAAAACTTAATTGGCTAATCTGTGGAAAATCTAAATTATCATTGACTAACCAAATTACATTGTACAAAACTATGATAAAGCCTATGTGGACATATGGTATACAGCTGTGGGGAACAGCAAGCCAATCTAATATTGAAATTTTGCAAAGATTCCAGTCAAAAATACTGAGAAAAATTATCTGTGCTCCTTGGTTCGTTTCAAATAAGACTATTCATGAAGATCTGAAAATTCCAACCATAAAATAAGAAATTACACGATACAGCAAGATTTACCAAAGAAAATTAGAACAACATCCAAATTGTTTAGCTGTTAACCTCCTTGACAATAGCGAGTTTACCAACAGGCTCAAGAAAAATGTTAAAGTGCTTGAACTGCCATACAGATTTACTTGATATTTTAAATTGGAAGAATGTTTGACGCAAGATCTGTTATTGGACAGCAACTTGCCCATGTTATGTAATTTATTTTATCTTTTTTTGCTGATTGTTCCATCCTTTTTGAACAGATTGTAAAATTAAAAATAAAGTTATAAAATAAAAGAGCAGAAGCAAGAGCAACAGCTGTTTCAAGCTAACTAAAATGCAATTTGCATTGACTATCAACGGGTACGGAAAACCCCTGTGCGAAGCAAGGTTCGTACGAACCTTGTGTGCGAAGAACGTGTACATCAAGTATATATATATTTATTTCAATATACCGTATAATTATCCTATATAAATAAAATTAGAGTTTTGTCTGTAAATTGTTTGGAATTATTAAATTTTTGCATATTTTCACGTTTTACACCCTAAGGAAACCAAAAGAAATCATATCTCAATTTGTGTCTGTCTGTCTACCAATAACGCTCAAGGACGGGTTTTTGTTCGCTTTTCACTGGAAAACGGGTGCACTGACATTAATGAAACTTTGTTTTTTGTTCTATATATGTCTGAGAAGGTTTTAGGGCACTATAAACTGGCATACGCCTTTTTAAAAAATAATGGCGGCTGCTAAAAACGTGATTTTGTGCGGTTTTGGTCATGTTTTGTTCGCTTTTCACAGGAAAACGGGTGCACCGATTTTTATGCGACTTTTTTTCTATGTTCTATATGTGCGTTAAAAGGATTTAGGCTAATTGGATTGTTTTAAATTACCGTCATTAGGACACTGCCCCATAGGGGTTTAAAGATCCTATGCTATTCTTATGGACAAAGTAATTATTTATATTGAACCAGATGATGTCATAGTTATTCTATAAATGGGTTTTTTAGTTCTTTTTTAAAACGTTGAGTGAAGATTGGTAATAAATAACATAAGTGGATATATGATCTAAATCTATATTTGTCAGACTCATGCACTCACTGACATAGTGATCACTTTATCTAAGAAACGACAATGCCTATTAAAGATGAAACGACAATGTCTATTAAAGATAAAATTTTGGATGGTGGTTCCCCTTATGCTGCGGATTCACAATAAGAATACGTTTAAAAAAGTCCTATAGGGTTCTTCGCTAATTTACTTTTATGGCAATTTTATGAGTATTAGTACTTACTGGACCTTTGTAAGTTACATTTCGGTAGGAACATAACTAATTCATCAGAAAAAAACGCAGCCTATTCCTGTTACGAAAATGTTTAAGGGCTTCGCCCCCCGGAATTTCAAAATACAATATTTTAACAATCTTGCACATACTCTTGGACTGATGGATCTGAAATTCGGTAGGAATGTAGCTGATAGCTCAGTGCAGATATTTACCTACTCCAGACACAAATATACTCAAGGACTCTGGCCCAATGGCCTTTAATATAAGCGTGTTAGTCATAATACACCAACTACTCAACCAGTAGAGCTGAAATTTGATGCCTCAAAGGAAATAAGAAACAACATCATGGGGTGTCACGGTGTTGTTCTCTGGAGATCTCACACAGACCCTTTGTCGTAAGTGAGGCATGAGTGGACGAGTCTACGCCTCTCTAAAAATATATGTTATGTAGCCGACCACTGAGCGTCTGAACGTATTTTTGAGAAGATTAATGGGTTGAGCAGTTTTCTTAAGCGCTTTTAAAAGTTGAGATTGGGACATTAAAAAACAAATTAAGGTCTCAGAAACATCTATCCTTCACTCGGCACTATCGATGAATCACAGGATTTATTGATTGACAGTTTGTTACACCGAGGTTCATAAACAGTTTAATCTGGAAAGTGCCTGGCTCTGTGATTATGCCATCCTCACGTCCACCAATGAACAAGCAACGGAGATCAACACAAATGTAGGTCTATTCCAAAGGGAGGAACGAACATATACAATATTTAATACCGTTCATTTAACCATGACCACTGTTAGAAAAGTTTGTATATATTGATTTACATTTATTTAAATAAAATCAAGTATTCATATGTTTTGAAAACATATGATTTTTCCAAGTTTAAATTGTTTATTTACAATTATAATGAAAACAGGACCTGGCAAGAATGGTGGTTTGTCAATGTTTTTAAAGTTTAATGTTTCGTTACATTACTATTAATTTATTGGAAAGTAAAGATTAATGTGCGGCGTCCAGAGTTTGAAAATAATTTAAAAACAGTTGTTTCATAGTGGTTGCTAGGTAACCTAAAAATAATTATTTTGTTTGTTTTTGTTTTGAGAAGTTTCCTGGGTTAGGAATAAAGGAGCACATTTGTTATGAGATTTGCGTCTTTCATTTCACTACATTTGGTGACCCCGACGTGATTAAACGATGGTTCTTACTCGCGAGGGACATCGACAAGCGGCCGAGGAACAACAACCACAACAGCAGCCGCAGCCAAATAATGACCATCAACAGCCACCGATTCAACAGCCACAGGACGACGCCGGCAACATCGCTCACCTTCACGAAGCTTTGCAAGGCTTGTTCGCTATCACAAAACAACAACAAGCCGCCATCACCCATCTGCAGCAAAATATGGTTCAGCTACATCCACAAAATCGTGCTACCATAAAGTTGCCCCCGTTTTTTAGCAACGACCCACGGCTGTGGTTTGCTCAGGTAGAGGCACTGTTCCGGTTTCACAATGTAGTCGACGAAGTCTCCAAATTCACCTACATCATCGGTCAGCTTGACGCGCAAGGGGCACAGGAGATCGCGGACATCATTCGGACACCACCCGCAGACGCACCGTACACGACTCTTAAGGATGAACTCATCAGACGCGTCAGCGTATCCGAGCAGCAGCGTGTCCGTCAACTATTAACCGGTGAGGAACTTGGAGATCGCACACCGTCACAGTTCCTCCGCCATCTCCGCTCTTTATCCGGCGCTGTGCCTGACTTCATTTTGCGTACGCTTTGGACACAGCGTTTACCCTCACATGTCCAGGCAATCATCCAACCACATATGATTGATCCCACCATCACCATGGACCGACTTGCCTCCATCGCTGACAACATTTTAGAAGTGACGCCAGCCTTGCCGGCTCAATTCGCTTCCGTCGCATCACACAATCCTGCCGTCAATCGGGTAATTGTTCCCGCTACTGCTTCTACATCAGCGACCGTTGCCACCGACTCCTCTACTGACTCGACATCAGCACGCATAGATGACCTCGCTCGACAGTTTGACTCCATTCAGTCCACGCTTCAAACTCTGTCCCGTCGCTCCCAACACCGCAGTCAGACGCCACCTACTCGGAGACGCTCATCTGCTGACTCTACGACGTCCGACTACTCCGGTGTGTGCTGGTATCACCGAAAGTTCGGTCGTCAGGCCAGGAAGTGCTCGGCTCCCTGCACCTTTTCGTCAAACTCCAACGGCAACCGACATTAGCGGCGGTCGGGTGCCAAACTACGATTCATAGCCGCGTCTTCCTACTCGACAGGGTCAGTAGGATACACCTCCTTGCAGACACCGGCTCTGACTTGAGCTGCTATCCTTGCAGACTCCTTCCAGGACATCATCTTGACGCCCATTACGATCTGCAGGCAGCCAACAACTCCAAAATAAAAACCTATGGCACGGTGCTGTTAACCATAGACCTCGGTCTCGCCCGCAAACACACCTGGTCTTTCACCATCGCTGATGTATCCGTCCCAATCATAGGTTCAGACTTCTTGGCCCACTATGAACTGTTGGTGGACTGCGCTCACAACCGCCTACTTGACTCCACGACCGGTATCTCCACCCACTGCACGCGCTGCACTACTAACCAGCCCAGCGTGAAACTCATCCGACCGGCTGTGTCTTCCGTCTTCGCCGGCATCTTAGCTGAATTTCCCCACCTCACTCGACCTAGAGGGATGGAGCATCAGGTCAAACATCGCACTGTCCATTATATCCGTACTACCCCAGGACCTCCTGTCTCGAGTCGCCCTCGTCGTTTAGCCCCAGACCGTCTCCGCATCGCCACAGCAGCGTTTGAAACCATGATGCGAGAGGGCATTGCACGCCGTTCTGATGGGCCTTGGTCATCGCCTCTCCATATGGTACCCAAGAAGCCTGACAGCTGGCGTCCCTGCGGCGACTACAGGGCGCTCAATGCGAGGACTATTCCCGACAAATACCCGGTGCGTCATATTCACGACTTCGGGAACAATCTTCGCGGCTCGACCATCTTCTCCACCATCGACCTTGTTAAGGCGTACAATCAAATCCCAGTCAATCCAGCAGACATTGCGAAAACGGCCATTACTACTCCTTTCGGTCTTTTCGAATTCCCCTTCATGTCCTTTGGCCTCCGCAACGCTGGACAGACCTTTCAGCGCTTCATAGACGAAATTTTGACTGGCCTCGATTTCTGTTTCGCGTACATTGACGATATCTTAGTGTTTTCGAAATCTCCAGAGGACCATTGCCGCCACCTACGCTCCCTGTTCGAACGACTTGACCAGTATGGCATTCTGCTCAATGTCAAAAAAAGCATCTTCGGTGTGGACAAGGTCTCTTTTCTCGGCTATGAGGTATCCGCTCAGGGCACACGGCCTCTTCCAGATCGCGTCTCTGACCTCCGTGCATACCCCAAACCATCCACTGTGAAGGGCATCTCCCGTTTCCTCGGCATGATTAACTTTTATCGTCGTTTCGTACCTCATGCCGCAGAATACCAAGCACTCCTCAACACGGCACGATCTGGTCTGCGAGGAAATCAACCTTTCCCCTGGACATCCGATTTGGAGCTCGCGTTCCAAGCCTGCAAAGACAGCCTCGCCAATGCCGTTTTGTTAGCTCACCCGGAGCCGTCTGCGACTCTCGGCCTCTTCACTGATGCGAGTGCCCACTCAGTAGGTGCGTGCCTTCAACAGTTCGTCGACAACGCTTGGCAACCCCTGGCTTTGTTTTCCCGGAAACTTACGCCCAGAGAACTGCGCTGGCCAGCCTACTACAGGGAATTGCACGCTGTTTATCTCGCCGTTCAACATTATCGGCACATACTCGAGGCGCAGCACTGCATCATTTTCACTGATCACAAACCCCTCACATTTGCCTTCCAACAAACTCGTGAGAAGCTACCCCCAGTACAATTAAATCAGCTTTCCTTCATCGCGCAATTCACCACAGACATTCGTCATATCAGTGGCTCCGGCAACATAGTGGCTGACACGATGAGCCGCGTAGACTCCGTCACTGCAGCCGACCCGGATAGTTACTCTGTCGATTTATTCGCCCTCGCAGCCGCTCAAGAAAATGATGCTGAACTTCGCGACCTACTAAACCGTGAGTCGGCCCTGCACCTGGAGACTATTCGTATTCCTGGTTCCGATGTGTTCCTATATTGTGACACCAGTACAGCCCAACCACGCCCTTATGTGCCTGCCTCCATGCGTCGTCAAGTTTTCGGCGCTTGCCACAACCTTAGCCACCCAGGCACCCGCACTACTGCCAAACTTGTGTCACAACGTTTTGTCTGGCCTCGTGTTCAGCAAGATTGCCGGGCCTGGACACGAAGCTGCCTGAATTGTCAACGAAACAAGGTTTCCCGTCACGTCCACACCCCTACCGGCACCTTCGTAACGCCATCTTCCCGTTTTCAACACATACATCTCGATATCATTGGCCCGTTTAGCCATGCTAAGGGGTACCGATACTGCCTCACTGCTGTCGACAGATTTACCAGGTGGCCCGAAGTTTGGCCATTATTTACAAAAACCGCCGATGAAGTCGCCCACGCATTTCTACGCTGCTGGATTTCACGATTCGGGGCCCCCGTCTGCATCACCACTGACCAGGGCCAACAGTTTGAATCCCAGCTTTTCCGGGCCCTAGGCAAGACTTTCGGCATCACCAGGTGTCGCACCTGTGGTTATCACCCGTGCTCAAACGGGATGGTCGAATGTTTTCACCGTCAGCTGGAGGCGGCTCTCCGTTGCCACCCCCACCTAACGTGGGTGGACGCCTTACCACTCGTTTTGCTTGGTTTGCGCAGTGTTGTCAAAGAGGACCTCCGAACCTCCCCAGCCGAGCTTGTCTACGGGGAACCCTTACGCTTGCCAGCGGAGTTTATCGCACCGTTGCCCGTACCACGGTCGAGCGGCGATGTTAGCAACTTCGTCGCCCGCCTGCGACAGCAAATGTCACAGCTCCGCCCCGTTCCGGCATCACGGCATAACACACAGAACCCGTTTGTCTTCCAAGAGCTCACGTCATGCGGACATGTTTTCCTACGGGAAGACAGGATAAGACGTTCCCTCGAGTCGCCATATACGGGCCCGCATACCGTGGTTCGCCGAGACGAGAAGACCATCACGATCTTAGTCAATGGATTGGAGAGACGGGTCAGCCTAGATCGGGTGAAACCAGCCTTCATGGACACCTTTCGAGCCTTCTCAAACTGCACCGCCGTCTCGAGCCCTGCCAGGACCTCCCGTGCCTTTCGGCGAGTGCGTTTCCGTCTCCCAGACCTCCGGTCTCCGCGGGGGGCTGATGCGGCGTCCAGAGTTTGAAAATAATTTAAAAACAGTTGTTTCATAGTGGTTGCTAGGTAACCTAAAAATAATTATTTTGTTTGTTTTTGTTTTGAGAAGTTTCCTGGGTTAGGAATAAAGGAGCACATTTGTTATGAGATTTGCGTCTTTCATTTCACTACAAATGTATCAAAGTATTTAAAATGTTAAATTAAACGGGGTTAATATTTTGATGTACTTGAGTTCTTTTATTTCTAAAATCGAATCCAAAGTGTTACGTGTACCGATTTGGAGTCGCAAAAACCACACCGTTCACTACCCGACAGAGTTCCTCGACTTGGCAACAGTGCCCGAACTATCTGCATAGTATATTTCGTTAACTTTAATTTAATTCTACTTTAAAAGTGTAAAATGTAATTTTAATATTGTAAAATTATGTGGGTTGTTAATATTTTTAGTTAATCTACCACTTATATACAACCCGTACGAAGAACGGGTACACAGCTAGTCTATCTATAATATTATAATGAAGAGGTGGTTTATGTCTGTCTGTCTGATGATGTTCCGAGTGAACGCAAAAACTACTTAACCGACTAGGCTGAAACTTTACACAAAGGTAGATCTTGAACCCATGCAACACATAGGCCTATTTACTTCCTTAAAATCCCCTCGGGCTACGCCCCGTGAACGTTCTAAGTTTCAATGTTTACATTTCATAAGAAAGTAAACATTCAGAAACTGTAATGCGAACAGCTGAGGGCACTTACATTTGACATTTAAGAGCAGAAGGAAGAACAACAGCTGTTTCAAGCTAACTAAAATGAAATTTACATTGACTATAGAACGGGTAAGGAAACCCCCTGTGCGTGTGCGAAGAACGTGTACATCAAGTATATATATATTTATTTCAATATCCCGTATAATTAATCTATATAAATAAAATTAGAGTTTTGTCTGTACATTGCTTGGAATTATGAAATTTTTGCATATTTTCACGTTTTACACCCTAGGGAAACCAAAACAAATCTTATCTCAATTTATGTCTGTCTGCCGGTAACGCTCAAGGACGGGTTTTTGTTCGCTTTTCATTGGAAAACGGGTGCAGTGACATTAATGAAACTTTGTTTCTTTGTTCTATATATGCGTGAGAAGGTTTTAGGGCACTATATACTGGCATACGCCTTTTTAAAAAATAATGGCGGCCGCTCAAAAACGTGATTTTGTGCGGTTTTGGCCGTTTTGTTCGCTTTTAACACGAAAACGGGTTCACCGATTTTTATGCAACTTTTTTCTATGTTCTATATGTGCGTTAGAAGGTTTTAGGCTAATTGGATTGTTTTAAATTACGTCAGGGCACTGCCCCATAGGGTTTTTAAGATCCTATGCTATTCTTATGGACAAAGCATTTATTTATATTGAACCAGATGATGGCATAGTTATTCTATAAATAGGTTTTTCAGTTCTTTTTTAAAACGTTGAGTGAAGATTGGTAATAAATAACATAAGTGGATATATGATCTAAATCTATATTTGTCAGACTCATGCACTCACTGACATAGTGATCACTTTATCTAAGAAACGACAATGCCTATTAAAGATGAAACGACAATGTCTATTAAAGATAAAATTTTGGATGGTGGTTCCCCTTATGCTGCGGATTCACAATAAGAATACGTTTAAAAAAGTCCTATAGGGTTCTTCGCTAATTTACTTGTATGGCAATTGTATGAGTGTATTAGTACTTTCTGGACCTTTGTAAGTTACATTTCGGTAGGAACATAACTAATTCATCAGAAAAAAACGCAGCCTATTCCTGTTACGAAAATGTTTAAGGGCTTCACCCCCCGGAATTTCAAAATACAATATTTTAACAATCTTGCACATACTCTTGGACTGATGGATCTGAAATTCGGTAGGAATGTAGCTGATAGCTCAGTGCAGACATTTACCTACTCCAGACACAAATATACTCAAGGACTCTGGCCCAATGGCCTTTAATATAAGCGCGTTAGTCATAACACACCAACTACTCAACCAGTAGAGCTGAAATTTGATGCCTTAAAGGAAATAAGAAACAGCATCACGGGGAGTCACGGTGTTGTTCTGTGGAGATTTCACACAGACCCTTTGTCGTAAGTGAGACATGAGTGGACGAGTCTACGCCTCTCTAAAAATATATTTTATGTAGCCGACCACTGAGCGTCTAAACTTAACAGTAAATATGAAAATGTATTTTTTGATAAGATTAAGGGGTTGATCAGTTTTCTTATGCGCTTTTAAAAGTTGAGATTGGGACATTGAAAAACAAATTAAGGTCTCAGAAACATCTATCCTTCACTCGGCACTATCGATGAATCACAGGATTTATTGATTAACAGTTTGTTACACCGAGGTTCATAAACAGTTTAATCTGGAAAGTGCCTGGCTCTGTGATTGTGCCATCCTCACGTCCACCAATGAACAAGCAACGGAGATCAACACAAATGCGTAGGTCTATTCCAAAGGGAGGAACGAACATATACAATATTTAATACCGTTCATTTAACCATGACCACTGTTAGAACAGTTCGTATATATTGAAATATATATATCGTATATATATTTAAATAAAATCAAGTAGTCATATGTTTTTAAAACATATGATTTTTCCAAGTTTAAATTGTTTATTTACAATTATATTGAAAACAGGACCTGGCAAGAATGGAGATTTTAAAAGTGGTTTGTCAGTGTTTTTAAAGTTTAATGTTTCGTTACATTACTATTAATTTATTGGAATGTAAAGATTAATGTATCAAAGTATTTAAAATGTTAAATTAAACAGGGTTAATATTTTGTTGTACTTGAGTTCTTTTATTTCTAAAATCGAATCCAAAGTGTTACGTGTACCGATTTGGAGTAGCAAAAACCACACCGTTCACTACCCGACAGAGTTCCTCGACTTGGCAGCAGTACCCGAACTATCTGCCATAGTATATTTCATTAACTTTAATTTAATTCTACTTTAAAAGTGTAAAATGTAATTTTAATATTGTAAAATTATGTGGGTTGTTAATATTTTTAGTTAATCTGCCATTTATGTACAACCCGTACGAAGGACGGGTACATCAGCTAGTAATATTATAAAGAAGAGGTGGTTTCTGTCTGTCTGTCTGATGTTCCGGGTGAACGCAAAAACTACTGAACCGACTGGGCTGAAACTTTACACATAGGTAGATCTTGAACCCATGCAACACATAGGCCTACTCACTTCCTTAAAATCCCCTCGGGCTGTGCCCCGTGAACATCCTAAGTTTCAATTTTTACATTCCAGAAAAAGTAAACATTCAGAAACTGTAATGCGAACAGCTGTGGATACTTCTATTTGACAGCTTAAAGAGCAGGAGCAGAAGCAAGAACAGCTGTTTCAAGCTAACTAAAATGCAAATTGCATTGACTAAAGAACGGGTAGAGAAAACCCCTGTGCGAAGAACGGGTACGTCAGCTAGCTATTAATTAATATTAATGTGGCTTCGTCTGGTTGTGGTCTATTCTTATTTGCACAAAAAACAATTTTTACCGATACTTCCTGCCCCCCCAATTTTATATTTTTTTGCCCCCCATTTTATATTTTGCCCCCCTTTTGATTTTATTTTTATTTTGTCCCCCGATTTTTATTTTTGCCCCCTCCGATTTCATATTTTGCTCCCCCCTCCCCCGATTTTATATTTTTGCCCCGCCGATTTTATATTTTTTTGCCCACCCCCCGATTTTGTATTCTTGCTCCCCCTATATTAATTTATACCCCACTCCCAATTTAAATATTTTGCTCCCCCCTCTTCGATTTTATATTTTTACTCTCCCCCCGATTTTTATTTTTGCCCCCACCCCGATTTTATATTTTGCTCCCCCCTACCGATTTTATATTTATGCTCCCCCTCCCCAATATTTTTTATTTTGTTGTACTTGAGTTATTTTATTTCTAAAAGCGAATCCAAAGTGTTACATGTACTGATTTGGAGTCGCAAACCTCACGCCGTTTACTACCCGACAGAGTTCCTCGAATTAGCAACAGGACTGCCAGTATATATTTTGTTAACTTTGATTTAATTGTACATTAAACGTGCAAAATGTAATTTTAATATTGTAAAATAATGTGGATTGTTATTTGGTTTAGTTAATCTAGCATTTATATACAACCCGTACGGGTACACAGCTAGTAATATTATAGATGTACACAGGAGTGTCATAGGCCTATTGCCGTTTAGGAAAGTCCTCAGGGCTCTGTCCCACAGGACTTCCAAGTCCCCATGTTATTAATAGAGGAAAGTTTTATTTGGTTTATGCCACACGTGTTTTTTTCTTAACTCAATTAATTTCACTAAACAGCTGTTATGAGGATTAATATCTAACTGTAGACTGTCATTGTTTTGTTTACAATAATTTTTCTACACTGAATTTTCACCCGGTTGCGAAGCACGGGCATAGCAGCCAGTGTGTAATAAACATTCCTATCTTTTAGGGTCTTCATAATCTAAAATTATGGGTCTAAAGGGACGATTTGAAATTGCTTGGGGGGAGTTAGCCTTCACTATGGTCTTTGTGAAAGTTGTGAAATGGGGTATAGAAAGGAGTAGCCTACTTTAGTTTTAAATTAGGGAATTACTTCACCCCAAATGTTAACACTTCAACAAAACCCTGTTGGCTGAAATAATGTCAATTGCAAAACGATTATAGTCATTATTAACAAATCTATTAAAAATAAGTCATGTGTTTGTTAACATAGGCCTATTTAGTTAACATATTTATATTTACACATACCGTAAACAGATAATTATATAGACTACCATTCATGTTAGCCTATTTATAGAATATATTTAGCAAAAATAAAATATGTTGTCTTGTAAAAAATAAATGCTATTGATGTGTATATGCAATTATAATTGCAAATTTATGTAACGAATACAAAATAAACTAAATAATATCAAATGTAGCAATTCGAGTTCTGTTTTTGAGATTTATTTTATTCAGTAAGCATGATACAAATAAGGGTGCATTAATAAATAACCCTATTTAACATACTTCATTTTAAGGGCAACGACTCCATCCTCAGGTGAGGGGGAGGGGTAGTAAAGGACCCGTGCTATTGCCTTTGGGGGATGGGCTCATACCAAACTGATTGTGTATCTAAATATTAATAAACCCCAACCACATTCCAAGTTTCATTGAAAATGTTCATTACAATTCTTGAAGATCGATTCCTGATTCCATCAATGCCCAATAACAGGTAAAAACCATCTTTTTTGATAACAGTTCCCACCTTTTTTCTTGACAATAGATCTCTTTGAATATTATAAAATTAATAATGTTTATTTATCTGGAATACAAATATGAACATCGTATCACAGGCACCAATTTTCAATAATCAAAACCTAAATAATTCAGAAAACTTTCTTATTATGTCACCTGCTGTTTGCCTGGTAGAGTTGCCAAGGGTTGCCAACTCCGCCGGGCATTTTACAAAACACAGAATTTCAGTGTGCATAGACATATTCAGTATTTTTTTTAGTCAAAGACGAAAACACAATTACTTAGTTTATATACCCGATACTATCGGTTTTCACGACCACGAAACTGAGTATGCTGTCGGACTATCGGAAGGAAAGTACCGATGCCAATTCACATCGGGACATTTTGGGAAACACATAAGAATACCAACGCGTTGTCAGCTCTATATTAAGTGTTAGGTATCATTTTAGGTAAAAACTAGTTTGATTAAATCGCCAAAAATGTTACATAAAATGATGTAAAACCTAAACTACTTTTATCAATCTCAATACTTACGTGATAGACTCAATACTGTTACTGGCGATGAAGATGGCAATTTCTGCACTCTCCTGTCATGTCGTTAAATATATTTTTGTAATTTTGGCTGCCGTGTTCGTGTTGAGTGTAATATCAGATGTTTCTTTGTGATAAGAAAGCTGGACATCTGAGTCTTGATTATTCTCAGTTATTTGCAAACGATACTTTTTCATTCGGTATAAAGGCACTACTGGTATTTAGGCTGTAGTACGATTAATAATTGTCTATGCATATGGTTGAATTTTATATAAAAAAATCCAATAAATATTCAAATGCTGTTTTTAAAGTTAATATTGGGAAGATTAAACTAATATATATTGAACAAAATTAATACTTAATTCCAAGCCGTGGCACATTATCTGAAAAACGTAATAAATCAGTTCTGCTAATCGTTCAGTTACAACAACAGAATGTTTAATAATTTATAATAGATACAAAGGATATTAAGAAGGAAAATAAAATCACAGAATACTCCAGTTTTTATAAATTTTATTCACAAACAGTCTCGATAAACTTCCAGACTCAAATATTTATCTAAGTTTATTATTATGTAAACTGCAGTCAGAATCTTAGTGATAAAGATGCAGAAGCAATGATCCAATCCCAGTACAGGTAGTGCATTTTTTAATATTTTTCTAATATTAAAAAAACTATTTATTTTATATTCCACTTGACTGTTCTCCAATCACCATGAGTATAACAATTAATTGTCAAAGATATGTTATTATAATTACACTTTATTTATTTATAAGTACTGTATTTTTTTAGTTAAGTTTTATACAACAGTGGAAGTGATACCAAAACACAAGTGAGTGACAGAGGAGACTCTGCAGGGAACATTTCCAATGTATATTTATTTGTCCACTTTATTTTATTGTCACGTGTATATTTAACTGGAAATAAATTATCTGAATCTACTTTTGGCGATCAATTCTCGATTCCAATTCTAATCCTGAGAATCGACACATCCCTATATCTGAATCTGAATCTACTTTTGGCAATCAATTCTTGATTCCAATTCTAAGCCTGAGAATCGGTGGAATTGAAAATCGACTCAACCCTAATATGTACTAGCGATCGCCTAGAGGTCGAAATTCGACCAAAAAGTAATTATATGCTCCCCAAAGCATAAGAATGATGGCTGTATGCGTAAATGTTTTGCGACATTCTGCGTTAGCAGTTAAATAAAATGTATTTGAATCAGTGCTGAACTTTACGAATAGCCCCTATTTCTTTCTCCCTTTTCCCCTTACTCTCGGCCCCAAAATAACCTACACCCATGTTTAATTTGTTGAATGTGGAGTTAAACGGATAAGAAAAGGGTGTTACCATTCCAGTAGTCAGTAGTATTTTTTATTTACATTAGTTCTAAAACATCTGTTCTTGCTAGCATTTGTTATACCAACAGCTGTCCAATATAGAATTATTCAATCAATTACTGTTCTTCCATAAGATTAACATTGAAACTTTGAAAGCCTGTGCCCCACAAAGCAGGGCCCCCGTAGCCCTGAGGGCCAATATAAATTATAATGCGTTTCTGCTCATCTACAGGACAATGCCTTTCTAACGGTATGCATAAATTTCTCCTACGATGCACACAGGCTGAGAAAAAAGGAGGGACAGTTTTGTGCTTGCCTATTAAAATAAAGATATGTAAATATAAAATACCCCCGTCGCAGCAAACCTGCGTACTCAGCAAATTTCCAATACATAATATATGTCTTAATACCACATAAAGCCGCATACCAAGTTTCATAAAAATATATTCATATATAAACGATTTTAATTATTCTCCATAAGAATAACATTGGTAATGAGTACGTAGGTTTGCTGAAACAAGGTACACAAACAATTGGTTTTTATGCAAATATAAATAGAATTTAACTAGGAGAAGCCACATACCAAGTTCCATCAATATTCAATCATAAATAAGCGTGTTATAACATTCTAGTTATTCTCCATAAGAATAACATGGGGGCTGAGAAAGCAGGTTTGTTGCAACAAGGAATAAAAATACCCCCGTCGCAGCAAACCTGCGTACTCAGTGAATTTCCAATGTATAATATATGTCTTAATACCATATAAAGCCGCATACCAAGTTTCATAAAAATATATTCATATATAACCGATTTATATACAATTTTAATTATTCTCTATAAGAATAGCATTGGTGATGAGTACATAGGTTTGTTGAAACAAGGAACACAAACAATTGGTTTTTATGCAAATATAAATATAATTTAACTACGTGAAGCCACATATCAAGTTTAATCAATATTCAATTTTAAGTAAGCACTATATAACATTTTAATTATTCTCCATAAGAATAACATGGGAGCTGAGTAAGCAGGTTTGCTGCAACAAGAAACTAAAAAAATGGGAAACTACAAATATCAATATAACTCAACAAGGTGAAGCCACATACCAAGTTTTATTAATTTATGTTCATAATTAAGGGAGTCATTACATTTTACTTATTCTCCATAAGAATAACATGGGGGCTGAGTATGCAGGTTCGCTGCTACGAGGATAATCAACAAAAAATCAATTTTTTGTGCAAATATCAATATACCAGTACTACGTGACCCCACGTGCCAAGTTTCATCAATATACATTCATTAATAATAGAGATATCAAATTATATTTATTCTCCATAAGGATAACATTGGACAACGTACTGTACTTAGCACTTTGAATATCTCTGCAACGGTTGGACGTAGAATCACAATTAAAACACCAAAATGATTTTTTTGTGGAGGTGAGTTGATTGGTAAAAGCAAATATGAAGTTTACATTAAAATTAACTTAGGAAAAGCCAAAAACCTTTTTCCCATAAGATTAACATAGGAGATTTTATGAGCAGGTTTTTTTGGATTTTCTCCGTAACCAATTAACCTAGCTTTATAATTCAAAATACCATATTACTTGTTTTTTTAAGCTCTATAACATGGTCTAAACCAAAATTAAGTGTTTTAAAAATTTTAGGGTAAAAAATGCAAAAAAATGATTTTTGGAAAATTTAAAACCCCCATAAACCCCCCTTCCCATGGCCCGATTTTTCTGGTTTTCGAACTTAAAGTCATAAATGTCACTTTACACATTTGAGCCAAATTTCATCGAAATCGGACGTTTTTTACTCAAGTTATCGCATTCACAGACACATATATAGATATATATATAAATTTGAACGAATAGTGTTTGTCATCTGGGGACCTAAAAAAAAAAATTGTCATGGTCTCGGGCTTAAATCTTACCATGAGACCTACGGTAATAGCTTCTTCCCTATAGGGGAAATTCGCTAAAATGGGATTTTATATAATTATCAATATAACTCAACCAAGTGAAGCTACATACCGAGTTTTATTCATTTATGTTCATAACTAAGGGAGTCATTACATTTTACTTATTCTCCATAAGAATAACATGGAGTACGCAGGTTTGCTGCTATAGGAATAATCAACAAAAATCAATATTTTGTGAAAATATCAATATACCATTACTACGTGAAGCCACATACCAAATTGCATCAACATACATTCATAAATAATCGAGATATCACATTTTAGCGAATTTCCCCTATAGGGAAGAAGCTATTACCGTAGGTCTCATGGTAAGACTTAAGCCCGACACCATGATAAATTTTTGTTTTGAGGTCCCCAGATGCCAAAAACACTATTCGTTCAAATTTATATATATGTATGTATATATATATATATGTGTGTCCGTGAATGTGATAACTTGAGTATAAATCGTCCGATTTCGATGAAATTTGGCTCAAATGTGTAAGTAACATTTATGACTAAGTTCGAAAACCAGAAAAATCGGACCAAGGGAAGGGGGGTTTATGGGGGTTTTAAATTTTCCAAAAATCAGTTTTTTGCATTTTCCACCCTAAAAATTTTAAAACATTTAATTTTGGTTTTGACCATGTTATAGAGCTTAAAAAACAAATAATATGGTATTTTGAATTATTAACCTAGGTTAAGTGGTTGCGAAAAAAATCCAAAAAACATGCTAATAAAATCTCCCATGTTAAATCTTAAGGGAAAAAGGTTTTTTGGCTTTTTCTCAGTTAATTTTAATGTAAACTTCATATTTGCTTTTACCATTCACTTCAGCTCCAAAAAACAATCATTTTGGTGTTTAAATTGTGATTCTACGTCCAACCGTTGCAGACATATTCAAAGTGCTAAACACAGTACGTTGTCCAATGTTATCCTTATGGAGAATAAATAAAATTTGACATCTCGATTATTTATGAATGTATATTGATAAAACTTGGTATGTGGCTTAACGTTGTACTTGTATATTGATATTTGCACAAAAAATAAATGTTTTGTTGGTTGTCCCCGTGGCAGCTAACCTGCTTACTCAGCCCTAATGTTATTCTTATTGAGAATAAGTTAAGTTTTTTATCTCCCTTCATTATGAACATAAATTAATAAAACTCGGTAAGTAGCTTCCCCTGGTTCAGTTATATTGCTAATTGCATAAAAACTAATTTCTTATATTCCTCGTTGTAGAAAACCTGCGTACTCAGTCCTAATGTTATTATTATGGGGAATAAATAAAATGTTATAAATCACTTATTTATGAATGTATTTTTTTCAAACTTGGTAAGTGGCTTTATGTAGGAGTGAGAAACATATAAATGCATTGGAAATTCGCTGAGTACGCAGATTTGCTGCGACGGGGGGTATTATTTATTCTCCATAAGGATAACATTGGACAACGTACTGTGTTTAGCACTTTGAATATCTCTACAACGGTTGGGCGTAGAATCACAATTTAAAACCAAAATGATTGTTTTGTGGAAACGAACGGATTGGTAAAAGCAAATGTGAAGTTTACATTAAAATAAACTGAGGAAAAGCCAAAACCATTTTTCCCATAAGATTAACATGGGAGATTTTATGAGTAGGTTTTTTGGATTTTCTCCGCAACCACTTAACCTAGGTTAATAATTCAAAATACTATTTTATTTGTTTTTTTAAGCTCTATAATATGGTCAAAGCCAAAATTAAGTTTTTAAAAATTGTTGGGTGAAAAACGCAAAACTGATTTTTGGACAATTTAAAACCCCCATAAACCCCCCCCCCATGGTCCGTTTTTTCTGGTTTTCGAACTTAAAAGTCATGAATGTCACTTTACACGTTTGAGCCAAATGTCATCAAAATTAGACATTTTTTACTCAAGTTATCGTGTTAACGGACACACACACACACATATATATATATATATATATATATATATATAAATATATACATATATATAAATTTTAACGAATAGTGTTTTTGGCGTCTGGGGACCTCAAAACAAAAAGTTATCATGGTTTCGGGCTTTAGTCTTACCATGAGACCTACGGTAATAACTTCTTCCCTATAGGGGAAATTCGCTAAAAAATTGAATGAATGGTCTTTTTGGCATCTGGGAACCTCAAAACAATAAGTTATCATGGTCTCGGACTTAATTCTTCCCATTCTACCTACGATAATAGCTTCTTCCCTATAGGAGAAACTACGTACTACAAATTTAGAAAAATAAAACAAATCTAAAGTATTTAAGGAAAATAAAACAAATCTAAAGCATTTATAAGTATTTTATTCACAAAATATGATATACCTTATGCTCCATATTGCAAGTAATTTTCAACTTTAACTATAAACAACAAAAGGATGGACAAATAACAAAGCTGCTCTATGACTACTCCCTAAGATGAGTGGGGCAATTGGCAGTCCTACATTATGGTGACAAAAACACATCCATAGGGGAATTTGTACTTCACACTCTTGACTGACAACACAAGGTCATAAATCCAGTTGTTCCCAATAATAACATGCATCCACAAAATACTATTAAACAAATTATAATAAATACATTTAAATACTTTTACAACCCAATAATGTGATGGCCTTTTTATTATACATTTGCAAACATTTTTAACTTTATTTTTTTTAAAGTATTCATAATTTTTTTTACAACAAATCAATTCATAACTTTCAGTGAATTAAACAAATTTAGATTACTTAGACAATTATTAAGTTTACTTTGACTGTGAAATTAAAAATGCCTTTTAGCGTAAGACTTGAGAAATACAGCACTCTATACAAGAAACAAAAATCAATTAATGCTAACCCTTAAGTTCCCCTCTTCAGGGGAAAACACCCTAGGGTAAAACATTTTGCATTCTGATTTGTTTGCAAAGTAACACTAGAAATTAGTTGATAAATATATATAAGAATAAGATCTTAAAGTTTCTGGGTTAAAAGTTACACAACAAACGTTAAGTAACTTAAAAGTATACTGCAATGATTCAATCATAGTTTCTACAACTAATATACAGTAAAATAAAACAAAAAATGTACACCGATATATCTTTATTGTCTTTAAAAAAAGTTTTAAAAGTAGGAGAATAAAAAAAGTATTTCCTTCACCATATCATTAAGTAGGCAGATAGATAATACTTGCAAAATTCTTAAAATAATCCACACAAATAAATTGTGATTTTAGATATTAGAATAAAAAACATACTCACAACCATGGTAAAAAGCCATATACAATTATGAATTGAGATTATATATTCAGACTAGACTTTCATTTTCCCAACAAAGGTAAATTCTACATAAAAATAAAACCATATGCAATATTAGGAAAAAATATAAAGTTTGCTTTCCGACTACTCTCTCTGTATCTGTTATTTGTTCACATGCACTTTAAAATGGGTACATAAGACCACAAGTAACATTTGTAATTAAGTAGTTTTTACTTTTGGTCTATTCTAAAGTTAAAATACAGGTGCATCATTTGCTGTAAAATAAAATTTATTATTAATTATTATTATTATAACTGTTGACGAGAATAACAACAAAATATATACTAAAAAACTTTGTAGGCTAAAATAAAGAAGGGAAATATTTATATAAATTAAATACAGAAATTGTGTATTTCATTAAGGGGATTAATTTAAACTTTGCTACTATTTTGGCTTGATAGTAATTATTTAAACATCTTTATTCAAATCAGGCAACATCTATTGTTAGTTAAACAATTACTTTAGATTTATTGATAATAGTGTAGAATGTGTATGACCAATAATTGTATAATCCAAAGCAAAAACTGTTCAATGATGATACAAATATTTTCTTGAAAATCTAATGAGCATATGTTTTATTTCAAGTGCCTGACCTACACAGATGGGGAATTCACGCAAGATGAATAATTTTGTTACAGTAATTACAATAATTCAATCCTTAGAAGAGAACAAGAAATGCCAATTGCAAGTTGTTTTGTTAAATCCTAATATGAATACAAACCCAGTGACCACTTCATTCAAAATCCTTATTTATTGCCAGCCAAGTATATTCTTCCAATGAAAAACAATTTTTGATACATTATTTTAAAAACTGCTGGTCTGAACTGGATCCATTTCTTAAAAAGTAAGAAAGTAACAAAATTAAATCTTATACAGTAAAATTAGTAAGACTGACACTGGGGATCACCCAAGCGCCTAAAAAGATGACCAAACATGAGATACCACAGTGAGATGCTCAAGGCCAATGTTAGAAGCTCAATCTCTTTCTGATTTCAATAATGTTTTGAAATACCATGAGAATAACTTTTAGTTTTCTGTAAAGAGTTCTTCTTTCCTGGTGATAAACCCCTAAAAAATTCAATATTTTACTAAAAATATTACCTTATAGAAAATAAATAATATTAATAAGTAGAGCAATTAGAAACAAAAACCTACACACAATAGATGAATACTAGATTAATAATGACAGAACCCTTACAATACACCTTAGCATAATTTCCTTTTGATAAATTTTTGTATAATACATACAAGCTCATTTTTCAATAGTAACTCTTTTTAATTATTGTTACTCTCCATCCTAATTGTTTAATTGCAACAACACCTAAAGAGTAGGGACCTAAGAATCTTTAGTTGACAAGACTGTTTTTAACTGTTTTGTTTTGAAATTGTTTAAAATTAATTATAATATAGATTTTGTTAAACAAGTACAAGGACTACCGGTACCACTTAAGAGTCCATAGGTTTTATAAAATTGTCTGTAACAAATAATAACAACATATTTTTGGCTACCATTCTGCACAATTAACCATTGCTTTTCCATTCTAGGTACAATGTGTTAGCAGTAATTAAATAAAATGTACTATAAATTTATATTTTCATCATCAAATAACAGCATATCTCTTAAGTTTAATTTTGAAAATAAACACTGTTCAGAATATTTAGTTTTTTAATCAATACTGGTTAATTTCTGTTTACCTATTTAAACAGCATTTATGAATATAAATAGTTATGTTATTAAAAACTTAAATGTACATAAAATGGGACAAAACTCAAAGCTTTTTTAGTTTTATTCCAACAGTGAACAATTTTTGTCGGTTGTTTTTAAACATTGTATGAATATATACACACATTTATCAAAAAAACAAAGAACTGTCTTGATTTATTTCCCTGTATGTCATAAGTTGTTATGGGACCGTAGAGCCTGCCTGAGTGATGGCCGTGATTGTCCTCAGAGGAAGAAAGTATAATCTTGATGACTGCCAAATTTAATAGATTTGCAATATAAATTTGACCAATGGCTATATAGTATTATCTTAAGTACAGACAGACAGACAAGCATGCAGTAAAGGACATTAGTTTATGGACCTAGTTTACCTATGGACCCTGAAAAAACATGTACTTTTTTGTACTTTAAGAGTATATAATTGGATTTAAAATGATAATCTTAGTTTCATGCCCAGTAAATTAAAATACAATAAGTGGTACGTACTTGTTGAAATGATTTATTTACAGTACTAATCAACCAATTTACAATAGTTCAGCACCATTTCAGTCTCAAAAAACTAACATTTATATTCTTTACACTGTTTAAAACTCAAGCTAATGCTGAGAATTTTTTTACAGAAAAGATAAATGTAATATTAGATTTAAAAAAAACAACTTTAAAAGTAACCCTTCTTAAAATTGTTTGCCCTGTTCATCTTTAATAGGGAAATGGGGATTTTCCTCTTGTTCAAACTTGATTAAAAATAAAAACACACTTTCACAACAAACTATAAAATGTAAATAATAAAATGTATCATCAAAAACATAAAAAATCATTTCTTGTGGTAACCGTTAAAGAGTTACTATCTTAAAGCTCTTTATTTTGACAAACATTTCTGTCCGTCATAATATCCTAACTACAAGTATCATTTTATTTACACAATTTAAAATAATCAATATTTTGCAAGAGGTAAACAAGTTTGAAATGGGTTACTTCCTAAAACAACATTTTTGGTTCATAAATATGATATATTAATGGTAATCAATAGTATTCAAAAAAGATACAGCGTTTTTTTCATAATTTTTATAAAATAAGTCAAATATTACAACAATCGGCAATATTTAACTTTTATTATTTTGCATGATATTTTTATTAAAGTGAATTTATATCAAGTATACAAGGAAAGATTTTAATATTTAAAGAACATTTTATTTATTGTGACCTCTAAGTATATTTTACGTCACTGTATTTTTTCATATTTTTAACTGTATAAACTAGTAATATTTCAACCCTGGCTCTAAACATGCAATTCCAAACTACCAGCTTGTTCGCTTACACTTAAGTAGCTGCATATTTTTATCTTAACCTAAATAAAGTAAAATTTAATTTCCAGGTGTTTAACTAATTATGAAATGTTAATCATGATCCATTTGCTGAAAGAACTATTTTACAATAAACTGATTTCTTTCAGAAACATAACCCTAAATTATTTACAATATAAATAAATTTGCCAGTAATAAGCTCATAAGTTATCTTTCAGTAACATGCTTAAAATTGTTTTCAACTCAAGAATAACTGAAACGTTAATTTTTTTTAAAGTGGCAGAGAACACCAACGGGAGATCATAAAATGAGCCACATAATATCCTGTCATGAAATGGGAGTTGCCATTAAAACTAATACAACACACAACTGAGTATTCTTTCTATGCAATTATGACAGTATTATTTGTACTACAATATAATGAAAAATCAATAAATAGAGTTAAATTGTAAGGAAAAAAGGAAGGGGTTGGTTGTAAAGAATATGAGGTTCGCAGTCTACAACATGCATACGGACGGACTCACTCAGATCAAGTGACTGGGGTTTAAATGGCAGTGAAATACAAGCAAACTAAAAAAAGACAAACAAAAAATTTGATTGGTGGGTTGCAGACTGCACAAACGACAATTCTTCACAGCCTAGAGGAGAATGATGTGATCTCGTTGTAGGTGTGTTTTAAGATGATTTCTCTACAAGTGCGATGCTAGAAGTCCTCGACTGTGGGACGAACTCCGCAGCATTTGGATTCAAGGTGCTCTAAAACAACACATGATACATACACCTACTTCCTACTTTGAGAGGATACATACAATTCAAACCCATTATTAATCATGTTTTAAAGGGAAAAAATAAAGAGATGAAACACTACAAATTTTAAAAACTTTTAAATATTGGGTCTAATTTTTTTTACATTTTATAGAGGCGATTTTTTAAATCTCTAATCTTGATTAACTAATCAAACTGAATATGGCATCTACGAGGGTCATCCAGCAAGTAAAGAACGTTAGCTTACTGCATCTAGCACAGCTTCCCTGAAGACTCGACTTGAAGACTATAGTTTGTCCAAACAGCTGTGCGCCCTGAAGGATTAGGACGACCCTCGCTCCCCCACGCGCAGGCACACTCACACGCGCGGCCCGGCCTACCTGCCGCTAATGGTTCTTTTATGAATCACCCACTAGCCCTTGTGCTACAAAATCACAGTTTTCTAACTGTTAACTTTACTTAATTAGCACTCTAATTACTGAACTCTAAATATGACTCATCGCAAAATGAGTCCAAACACGGTATAACTGTGACAACTCTATGCGGTTTTAGTGAGTTTAAAAATTAGAAAATAAATGAAATGGGACTTGTATTACGTATTTTATGTTGTAAACATCAGACACGGAAACAGTTCACAATTATTCTAGGACTGTCTTACATTGTTTGCAAATTAGCCATAGTCCTAACTTTTAATAAATAAACTAAGCAGAAAAAGTTAGAAATATTAATTTACTAGATAAGAAAGAAACTATGAACAAATTAAGTTATAATTAACTATGAACAATTATGTTATTAACATAAATCTGAAACAAATTATTACACTACAAACTAGTTTTATGTTACGCGTAAATAGTTGTAAAACGCAAAGTGCTGAATTCCGGCCTTAACCACGGCATTTGTCATAAGTGTAAAGTGACTCACACTTAAGAGATGTGAAATATATATTATCTATCTATATAATCTATATGAATTTGTATTAATAATTAATTATTTTACCCTTGGTACATGTTCTCTGTTATATTAATTCTGATTTACTTTATTTTTTTCATACGTATGAAATCACTACTTGAATTACTGAAATGATGTATGTTATTGTGATCGTGCGAATGTAAATAAAACGTCCATAAGCATTTTTAAGTTGTCAAATTTATTATTTTGTAACCTACTGACCATAAATCCGCTTAGAGTTGTCACAATTGTACCGTGTTTGGACTCATTTTGCGAGGAATCATATTTAGAGTTCAGTAATTAGAGTGCAAATTAAGTAAAGTTAACAGTTAGAAAACTGTGATTTTGTAGCACAAGGGCTAGTTGGTGATTCATAGAAGAACCATTAGCAGCAGGTAGGCCGGGCCGTGCGTGTGAGTGTGCCTGCGCGTGGGGGAGCGAGGGTCGTCCTAATCCTTCAGGGCGCACGGTCGTTTGGACAAACTATAGTTGCACTTTTACCATAAACTTTCTTTAGGGTTTTTCTAAAAATGTCTATGGTTAGAACATAAAAATGTGACCGCACACCAACAAGACTCGGCTCATGCTTTGGCGGGGAGGTGAGTGGACTGCCACACACACAATCACAGTGATGGGGGAGCTGTGCTAAGTGCAGTAAGCAAACAGTCTTTACTTTCTAGATAACCCTGGTAACAACAAAATACAAATAATGAATAAGATGAAAACTCGGTACATATGTAATCAACTTATTTAAAAAAAATATACTAATAATTAAATATTTAAAGCAAAGTTTAAATTAATTATAAAACTGAATATCAATACTGCAGATCTGAATAATAAACCTATATTTGGAGTGTGCCCTTCAAATCAGTAGGGTGTTGCCATGAGATTTTGTGCAATTACTGGTAGATGCAATTTGTTCACAGCCGCAAAGACATAACTATTTCTCATACAAGTTTGACAATTATGGATGGCTTGTTTCATCGTTTGATGTGTAGCAAATGTGACAACTCTGACAATTGGCCACCATGGTCAAAGACATAGGCCCTAAGCTTAAATCCCTGGCTCTCTCCAGCACAATCTTAGAATACCTATTGGTAATTGTTTTTGTAAAAACGACATGTCACAAGTAATACAAAAAAATCGATTGATATTTTGAACTATTCATTTTTTGAAAAATAATTTAATGTACCCATTGCGTATGCTTCTAGGATCTGATACTATGTTGTTCATTTAGGTATCCATCACGCGTCTTGTAGGGAAATGTACTGAAATGTAACTAATAGAAAACATGCTTCCAAAATCCAGTGTTTGAATGTGTTATTTTAGTAAACTAAGCTCAACTATATTAAGTCTTATGTAAAATTGGCATTAAAAACAATTTACAAATAAAAAAATCAACTGCATGCATAAAGTCTTTTAATGGTACTTTGAATTTACAAATCACCAATCATGATCATTTACCTGCTTGGCTAATTCATCTTTATCCTGAACTCTCAAGTTGGACATTTGACGGCAGAGGTCAGATCCATTCCTAAAAATGAAACACCTCCATGATTTAACTACAATGTCACTATACAATTACAAACCATTAATGCACATGTCTTAAACTTAATTAATCTACTATTACAAGATAGAAATATAAGAATAAATACCTATTTATTACATTTTGACGGCAAGAATAGAAGAACAATTTAAGGATAAATACCTATTTATTAAATTTTGACGACATAGCTTTTAATCTAGATATGTAAAATTATCATTGGAATTAGAAGAGTATGTGATAACCACTCTTTAGATCTTAAGCAGCAGCAGGATGATTGTGTGATCGCTAAATATTTATCTTTAGCATAAAAAATGTGCTTTAATCGTAAATCCCACCAAGTGGAAACTGTATAATAGAAATTTAACAAACAATTTGCACTGTGAATGGGCTTAAGTGAGTAAAAGGTAGATGGTGAGTTATTACATGGCCCAGTCTAGTAATAAAGCCTCGGAGAGTAAAAATGGCAACACCGTACGTGAAAGCATGTCAGATGGGCCCAGCGATGCTGTGCAGTGTAATGGTTATCAGGATTATGCTTTACAGCAGCTACACAAATCCTAGAGTAATGGTTAAGGTCTCATATTAAGGAGGGAGAAATTCTATCTGTTCGCTGACATTATTTTAAATATATTTTAAAAACCTATACCTACATAAACCAAATACCACTCACTCATAATGACTCTATCTAAAAACCACAATGTCTATGAAGTTGAAATTTGTCATAGTGGTTTGTCTTATGGCGTAGAAGTGCAATAAAGCTGGGTTTTGGGAAATTCACTCATAGCTCCGCCCCACGGGTTATCAAAATTCCCATGTAATTCTTATGGGAATTGAATTTAATCGACCAGGTGGTAGCATAAACAGATGTACTTTTTTTGAAGAGGTCATAAACTTATGCCAGAGTAAAAAAGCCTATTGCAGCCCCAAATCTTTTAAGGCTCTGCCACCCTGACAACTGACTCACTCACTCATACCTAATTCTTAAACTTCCGATCTAGCTGGAAGGCTGAAATCTGGTACCGTACTAATTCTTTAGCAAAGGATTTTGATACCGATTTTAGCGCAAGGCTCTGCCCTACGGATCGTCAAGTTCCCAGGTTATTCTTCTAGATACTATTGGTAGCACAAACCGATGTTATTTATTCAAAAAGCTAATATACCAGACTAACATATAAGCCTCCTCCCATTTAGAGCTCCACCCCCTGCCCTGACCTGAAGGTATTCTGAAGACTGTGTCAGTCGTCATGTATATTCCGGTCTACCTTGAAAATTACTTAACCAATAGAGCTGAAATTTTGGATGATCTTAGTAAATATTATAGTATTAAATGTGGATGAGTATGATAATTACGTGCTGGCCAGAACTCGACCGGTTGCTTGACTTCAATACAAGACTTGGTGAATATACTTAATAAGCCAGCTTTTTGGTGAATTACTTAATAAGCCAGCTTTTTATATATCATCTACAGAGCGCTTAATATTTTCATCAAACATTTGTTTAAATAACCATATTTTCGTGAGGTTCGACACTGAGATAGTCTATCTGGTCTTTGTCGCCCTACTTATTTTTTTGTATATTTTCATTGAAGATCAGCTAATGTATCATCACCACACTGTAGTAATTTTGGAATTAAATTTTTAAAATAAGATTATTCATCAAAACAAGTTTACCAATACTACTCACTGAGCTTGCTGGTCTCCACTCCATGTGGGCGGGTGGGAGTCGTCAGAGCCCAGTGAGGAGAAGTACGTCATGTTGTCCAAGTCACGTTCATGATCCAACATCACCTCCAAACAATGCTCCATGAGAGCCTCCTCCTCCAGCTGCTGTAAAATCTGCAGCAAACAACGAATTAACTTGCAGTTACTGAGACTAACAATTTGATGGCTGATAGTAAGTGATAAAGTTACAACATTAAACTAACTTAAGAAACTCAGCATACAGTACTGTAACTAATATGACATATGTAGCAAACAGGCTGTGTCATCAAGTCCTGTGACCCAAATTTTTGTCAGGCCACTAAATGGCTCTAAATAATATTAAAATATCAAATTTAAATTATTCTCCCTAAGAAAATATAGGACATTTATTATTGATTTATTTGGACTTTACCTATCGCTTTGAGTGATTAAAATACGATAAGTAGCGATAGCTTCACTAACGTCGTCTTTCGTCGGAACTGCACTCACTGACACTGATGGTCGCAGCAGAAGCATGCTTTGGCCACATCAGCATCTTCAGCTGACTGGGTACTGGTTGGGTTTTGGGGTATATATAGGTGACTCAGTTTATTGAATAATGTCTGGAAACTTCTGGGGGTAGGTAGTGGTGTACCCAATGGGGTTAGACGCGGCGCTGGGCATCAATGGGGTTCCTGGAATTCGGGGCTTGTTTGTTTCGGACGGTTGTGGTGGCTCTATTGTTCAGGAAATACTTCTATTCTCGATTCTTATTAGGTTTTCTCGTCCATGCACTGTGCTTAAAGTGGTATTTTGAAATGTATCCATCCAGTGCTTTAAATGTTTTTATTACAAGGACTTTCAGTTGTTGATTAATTATCTTACCATTTTTGTTTTCCCTGCATATATGTGAAGACTTTCTTAAAGGTCCAGTTTTTTATTTTATTTTCTTTGTTTGATATTGCCATAGTTTTATATCTATTCCAAATTCATGTTTTTCATAAAATGTGAAGAGCATAGTGGGATTTTGGTTCGCTGTATTTAATAGAATTAATGTGTTCTCTGTACCTGCTGCAAAAATTTCTACCTGTTTGGCCGATATAATAATTGTCACAAGAAGCACATTTTAAGTTTATACACGCCAATATTTGAAAATTTGTCATCTGATTCAGTTAGTATATGCAGATTCTTTTTCAAACTATTATTTGTTCTAAAAGCTACATTTACGCTATATTTCTTGAAAACTTTTGCTAGTTTATGTGTCTCTTTCCCGAAAAATGTGAAGGTTATCCAATTTTGTGTTTGGTGTTTTTCTTCTTTAACTGTTGTTTTCTTTTTCATAATGCGTGAAATGACTCTTTTTTCTAAAAGTCACTGTTTTCAGCGATTGTGAAAATCAAACTTATTTTTTTTGTCCTTCAGGGCTAAGAGGTATATTGTTCATCCTGTCAATCATGGTTTTAAATGCGGCGATTTTGTGTTGATAAGGGTGGTTTGAGTTTTTGTTGTTCATGAATACGTTGGAAGCGGTCTTCTTTCTAAATATTTTAAATTGTATGTGAGGTTTACGTTTTATTAACATTATATCTAGGTAGTTTAACATTTCGTTGTTTTCTATTTCAATTGTAAATTGAAGGTTCGGATGTTGGCTATTTAAGGAATCCAAGGTGTTGTCGATTGTTGTGGTATCCTTTGTTTCAAATATGCATCGGCAGTCATCAACGTAACGGTAACAGTGTTTAACATTATATTTTTCTAAAAGTGTTGGTATGATTACAACAACACAGTACCCAGTCAGCTGAAGATGCCGATGTGGCGAAAGCATGGTTCTGCGGCCATCAGTGTCAGTGAGTGCAGTTCGACGGAAGACGACGACAGTGAAGTCATCGACCCTACTGCACGACCCAACACAACAGAGGTAGCGATAGGTTGAGTCCAAATAAATCAATAATAAATTCAAATCCATTGCTATTATGAGTTTCAAAAATACAATAACAAAGGACAATGTACTGCGTTTAGCACTTTCAGTATTTCAATATAACTTTATAACTGCAACTTTAAAACTATAATGTCTACCAAATTAAAAGTTAGTACAAACTTGTTGTGTAATGAGATGTTGGACTCTGTATAATTAAAACTGTATGTTTCTTTAGTTTCAAAATTTTACAACATTTTTAAGATGCATGTCTGCATGTCTCGTCCATTACAAAGGAATGCCTGAGATACAGATTGATTTAGGTCAATCATTTTAATTTGATTGATAATTCTTTTTATTATTTCTTGCTTTTTAAGCTAAAATGAACAGTGAAAACCAAAATTTGATTCTTTATCTTTGAAAGAAAATCCATTTTTGGATACAACAGCTCCTATAAACCCCACTTCAGATTCAGATGGTGTGATCTGCCTGGTTTTCCAACTCATAAAATGCAGCTTTCCACATTTACACAAAAAATCAAACTTTTTTATAAAATGAATCATGCTTATGGACACACAGACATGCATCTGCTTTGTTTTCATTTCAACACGTTTTTAAGCAACTACTTTGCTTATGTCTACATGTGATCCAACCAATATTATTTTTTTTCTCAGTATAAAGAATAAAGATCAGACGAGACAGAGCAGAGCCCCTTTAAGCTACTAGTAAACGACTACATTTTCACAATTAGCCTAGTTATTGAATGAAAACTATGGGAGGGATTTAAGATCATCTTACCCCCAATCAAATGAGGACCTATTTCCAACTTGATAAAATAGTAAGTTACTGTACCTTAGGGTTAAATAGATATTGTCCCAGGACTACCTTAAGACTGGTCTATACCAGTTTTGAGGCTGACATTGGGTACAGCAAATGAAGTTGTCATTACATATGGTAAGTCTTTTGGCTGTCCATTATGACTAACTTCCCTTTCACCTTTGGTCCCTCCATTTGCAGCGGCTAGGGGCAGTCTCCGGGTTTGGTTTCTCCAGCCAACCTGAGAATGAATGGTCCCTGGCTGTTGTACATGGATACCCTGTCAGTTGAGTTGATCTGTTGGAGGGCAAAAAGAGAGTCCCCTGTTGAGAGCCTCATCCCAGCTGTCACAGGGGCACGGGAATTGGCCCTCTGAGGGGTCGATTTGGCTGCCGTCCCTTCCTACCCTTTCCTTTCCTGCTATATCCTATCTTTCCAGTAACCTTCGCAATATTCCCGCTTGTGGAAGAGGTAACTAGCAGCAAAGCTGGGGTTTCCTAATCCGCCAATAACAACAACAACAGATATTAAGTAGGTACATACTTGTTTATCGAATTCTTCTTCATTTTCCATCCACAGATACTCAGAGAAATCATCAGGAGCTGTTGGAGTTTCTGCACCATATAAGGGATTAGATTCTCCCTCCTCCTGTTGTCCAGCCTCTGAGTTGTCTGAGGACAAGTAACCAGCAGAGGATTCCTGACTGCTGAAGATGTTTGATGGGTCCACAATTGGGATCTTCATTTTCATAACCAGTTGTGTACGGTCGGTTCAACAAATCCTAGACCAAACAAATGTTTACTGAATGCAAATATTGAGCACTTTAAACCAATACTAAAACATAATGGTACACATTAATATATTGCGGTACCAGTACTCAAAACAAAGTATTGGTAAACATATCAAATCAATATCATCGACAATATAATACGGTAAATGTTAGTGAAGGGAAAAACTTTAAAGGATGGACAAAAATATCAAAAATTAATAAGAGCAGACTGGCATTGTTTGATGTTTCCAGGTCTTTCATCTCAGCCAGTAAATAACAACTTTAGAAATAGCGCTTGAATTGTAAACATCCATAGGTATCCCAGATGCTGGTATTAGTCGAACGTATCAATGACAGTCTCACAAGATATGTGGTTCTCAATCAATTTGCACAGCATGCCTCATTGCAAGATGCACAACACTAAAAGGGTTCAAATAACCTAATGCAACATGTGAATTTTCCCCTACTGTAAAACCTAACTGACTACAGTTCTTAAAACACTATGATGTGATTTTAATAATCCATGGACATTTCTATAGGCTATGAGATATTTTTTATATACCGGTAGTAATTTTTCTAGACCAATTCTCAAAAGATATTAGGTAAATATAGCTATTCTGTTCTGAAAATAAAAGGCTAAGAACCCAATAGATTAATCAAAATGTAGACCTAAATTGTACCAGAAAAATATATACATTACGTAACCAAAATCTATCTTCAGCCCAACCACTTTTATGGAGGTTTTAAGAAATGTTATATCTCCCTTATTAATACATGTTATTTATTATACCATCACCAACAATGGTTTCAAACAGAGTATTAATTAGGCTAATATATTTTTATAATACCCCCGAAGCAGCACACCTGCTTACTCAGCTAATTTGCAATGCATACATATGTATCTTAATACTACATACCAAGTTTCATCAATATACATTCATAAATAAATGTAGCGGCTGAGTATGCAGGGTTGCTGAAGCAAGGGACAAAAAATTAGGGTTTTATACAAATATCAATATAACACAAGAATGTAAAGCCACGTACCAAATTTTATTAATTTATGTTCATAATTAAGGGAGATAACACGTTACTTATTCTCCATAAGAATAATATGGGAGCTGAGTACGCAGGTTTGCTGCTAACAGAAATATCGGCCAAAAAATGTTTTTTAGTGCAAATATCAATAGACCACAACAATATTAAACAATATACCAAGTTTCATCAAGATAAGTTGATAAATAAGCGAGACATACAATTTTTCTTATTTTCCATAAGAATAACATTGGACAACGTACTGTGTTTATCACTTTCAATATCTCTGTAACCATTTGACGTAGAGCAATGATCAAAACACCAAATTGTGTGCCTTTTTAAGCTGATTCCCAATGGAAATCACTAATATTTGACTTCTTCAAAAATGATAAGAAAAAACATAAAAAACTCATTTTTGGGGTACAAAAACTCCCCAAAATTCCCTTTCGACTAGGTCGATCTGTCTGGTTTCAAACTTAAATTCATAAATGCTGCTTTACGCGTTTATACCAAATTTCGTCAAAATCGGACTATTTTTACGAGAGTTATCGTGCTCACGGACATATATCTCATATACAGTTTTTAACGAATAGTGTTTTAGGCTTCTGGGGTCCTCAAAACGAAAAGTTATCACGGTCCCGGGCCTAGGTCTTACCATGCCGACAACAGTAATAGCTTCTTCCCTATAGGGGAAATTCGCCAAAACATGGAAAGTGGCTTAATGCGGTGGTTAGAGGTATGTAATGGTTAGTACACAGGTTAGTTAAAAATATGATAGAGGTGTTATAAAAATCTTAATTTTTAAATGAAATTTACTTATACTTGTAGGTACCCATTAAAAAATAAATAAACTAGTACTAAGAATTTTAAATTATTGTCTTAGGACTAATAGCTGAGGAAAAAATGTGATTTTCTGAAGTGGTAAACACAGTAGATTGTCCCAATGTTAGCCTATTCTTATGGGGGATGAATATTTTACCATTTCTATTCTCATTTATTGGATAAATTTAATTATTGCTTGTAGGTAAGGTCAAGGTCATGTCAGCATCTAATATATCTGATTGTTTAATATTGTAATATATGTAATTGTTATATCTAATTGCATTTTAAATCGATCTTTAACCTAAATAACACAAACACCCAAACATTCGAGTCCTCATGGCGTGTGTTGAAACGGTCTCTGAAAACTGGGATTAAGAGCGATAATGTCAGTTACAAATATATTTTAATGAAACATTTAACAAGTAACAAACGAAAACTAAAATTTTAAAATACAACAAATAATAAAGAAACATATAATCAACCTAAAACTTAGTTATCTTTGCTAAGAGTTCATTCAATTCATGAAAGCAGCCCATAAAGTTTACCCTGACAAAGATAATTAAGTTTTAGCTTAGTATACGTTTCTTTATTATTATTTTTTTTATTGAAGTTTTTGTTTGCTATTTGTTCATTGGTTCATTTGCAGCAGCAAATTTGTTGTCAGTGTTTTCTGTAGTGGCAGGGTCATTTTGGCGATTTTGCAGACTAGTTTTTAGAAAATTGTATAAAATTCAATTTTGAAGTAAACATATGAACATGCATATTCGTTTTGTTCACAAATAATAGGAAAATTATAAAATGGCAAAATAAGTGAAATTTAGAGGGGTGGTTTGAAAAAAAAGAAAAGATTGAAAAATTGCAAGTTTTGGTTATAAATTTCAAAAGTAAAACATTACAGTAAGTAAACTGATTTTTTTATGTAAAAATAAAAATGTACCAAATATTATTTATCTAATTCCCTATGAAGAAATGTAGATAATTCATAGAAGAAAATACCCCCGTCGCAGCAAACCTGCGTACTCAGCGAATTTCCAATGCATGCATATGTTTCTCACTACCACATAAAGCCACTTACCAAGTTTCATAAAAGTACATAAATAAATAAGTGATCTATAAAATTTTATTTATTCTCCATAAGAATAACATTAGGGCTGAGTACGCAGGTTTGCTGCAACAAGTGCTGAACACTAAAAAAGTGTTTTTATGCAATTATCAATATAAATCAACCAGGTGAAGCTACATACTAAGTTTTATTAATTTATGTTCATAATTAAGGGAGATATAAAACATTACTTAATCTCCATTAGAATAACATTAGGGCTGAGTATGCAGGTTTGCTGCTCCTGGGATAATCAACAAAAAATTAATTGTTTGTGCAAATATCAATATACCAGTACTACATGAAGCCACATACCAAGTTTCATCAATATACATTCATAAATAATCGAGATATCAAATTTTATTTATTCTCCATAAGGATAACATTGAACAACGTGTACTGTGTTTAGCATTTTGAATATCTCTGCAACGGTTGGACGTAGATCCAAAATTTAAACACAAAAATGATTGTTTTGTAGAGCTGAATCGATCTGTAAAAGCAAATGTGAAGTTTACATTAAAATTAACTGAGGGAAAGCCAAAAACCTTTTCCCATAAGATTAACATGGGAGATTTTATGAGCAGGTTTTTTTGGATTTTCTCTGCAACCACTTAACCTAGGTTAATAATTCAAAATACTATATTATTTGTTTTTTTTAAGCTCTACAAAATGCTCAAAACCAAAATTGAGTGTTTTACAAATTTTAGGGTGAAAAGTGCAAAAAACTGATTTTTGAAAAATTTAAAACGCCCTTAAACCCCCCTTCCCATGGTCCAATTATTCTGGTTTTCGAACTTAAAGTCATTAATGTGACTTTACACATTTGAACCAAATTTCATCGAAATCGGACGTTTTTTACTCAAGTTATTGTGTTAACGCACACGTATATATATATATATATATATATATATATATATATAAATAAAAATTTGAACGAATAGAGTTTTTGGCATCTGGGGACCTCAAAACAAAAAGTTATCATGGTCTCGGGCTTAAGTCTTACCATGAGACCTACGGTAATAGCTTCTTCCCTATAGGGGAAATTCGCTAAAATTGTATAAATGAATTAGAGTAATTTGAGACAAGTGCAAAACGGATATTTGCGCGCCACCAATTTGGTATGCCAAAAAAACTTCTAACAATAAGTTACATAAATTATAATAAAACCTTATTTCATTTTAAGGTTATAAAATTCTAAAAACAATGATTTAAGAATGAATAGTATAAGTAAGAAATGTTTTTCAAAATATTATTATAAAATTTATTTGTTTAAAACAAAATTTTGTTATTCAATGTAAGATAATTTGTTTATAACACCTCATGCTCCTAAATGGGCTATGTAATATGATTTTTAGTAGTTATTTCCCTATTAGAAAATATATAGTTAGTTACCTTTACTAGTATATAAATACCCCCGTAGCAGCAAACCTGCGTACTCAGCGAATTTCCAATGCATGTATATGTTTCTCACTACCACATAAAGCCACTCACCAAGTTTCATAAAAAAAACACGAATAAATAAGTGTTATATAGCTTTTAGCGAATTTCCCCTACAGGGAAGAAGCTATTACCGTAGGTCTCATGGTAAGACTTAAGCCCGAGACCATGATAACTTTTCATTTTAAGGTCACCAGATGCCAAAAACACCATTTGTTCAAATTTTAGCGAATTTCCCCTATAGGGAAGAAGCTATTACCGTAGGTCTCATGGTAAGACTTAAGCCCGAGACCATGATAACTTTTTGTTTTGAGGTCCCCAGATGCCAAAAACACCATTCGTTCAAATTTTTATATATGTATGTATATATATATGTGTCCGTAAGCACGATAACTCTCGTAAAAAAGGTCCGATCTTAATGAAATTTGGTACAAATGTGTAAAGCACCATTTATTTGAACGAGTTCGAAAACCAGACGAATCACACCATCCAAAGGGGGGTTTTTGGGGGGTTTTGTACCCCAAAAATGGGTTTTTTGGGGTTTCCAAATGTAATTTTTACTTAAATCAAATTTTAATTTTCACCATTTAATTCAGCATAAAAAAACAAACAATTTGGTATTTTGGTCATTGCTCTACGTCAATTGGTTCCTGAGATATTGAAAGTGCTAAACACAGTACGTTGTCTAATGTTATTCTTATGGAGAAAAAGAAAAATTGTATATCTCGCTTATTTATGAACATAAACTGACAAAATTTGGTATATGGCTTCATCTGGTTGGGGTTTATCGTTGTTTGCACAAAATACCAAATTTTCACGTATGGTTCCCGTAGCAGCAAACCTAGGTAATCGGTCCCCATGTTATTGTTATAGAGAATAATTAAAATGTTATATATCGCTTAATTATAGATGTATATGAATGAAACTTTGTATGTGACTTTACTTAGATGAGTTCTAATCATATTTGCATAAAAAAAACATTATTTTGTTTTCCTTGTTGCAGCAAACCTGCGTACTCATCCCCAATGTTATTCTTATGGAGAATAATTAATATTTTAAATATCGCTTGTTTGTGAATACATTTCTTATGAATCCTGTTAAGTGTTTTAATGTGTTATGTTATATATTCATTGGAAATTCGCTGAGTATGCAGGATTGCTGCGATGGGGGTATTTATATATGTATTTATATATGTATATATATATATATATATGTATGTATATATGTGTAAATATATATATATGTGTCCGTAAGCACGATAACTCTCGTAAAAAAGGTCTGATCTTAATGAAATTTGGTACAAATGTGTAAAGTACCATTTATTTGAACGAGTTCGAAAACCAAATGAATCGCACCATCCGAAGGTGGGTTTTGTACCCCAAAAATGTGTTTTTTGGGGTTTTCACCATGTAATTTTAATTTAAATCAAATTTTAATTTATACCACTGAATTCAGCTTAAAAAAACAAACAATTTGGTATTTTGATCATTGCTCTACGTCAATTGGTTACCGAGATATTGAAAGTGCTAAACACAGTACGTTGTCTAATGTTATTCTTATGGAGAAAAAGAAAAATTGTATATCTCGCTTATTTATGAACATAAACTGGCAAAATTTGGTATATGGCTTGATCTGGTTGTGGTTAATTGTTGTTTGCACAAAAAAACAATTTTTCGCCTATGGTTCCTGTAGCAGCAAACCTAGGTACTTGGTTCCCATGTTATTCTTATGGAAAATACCTAAAATGTTATATATCGCTTATTTATGAATGTATATGGATGAAACTTGGTATGTAACTTCACTAAGATGAGTTCTATTGATATTTGCATAAAAACCCATTATTTTGTGTGCCTTGTTGCAGCAAACCTGCGTACTCATCCCCAATGTTATTCTTATGGAGAATAATTAATATTTTAAATATCGCTTTTTTGTGAATACATTTCTTATGAATCCTGTTAAGTGTTTTAATGTGTTATGTTATATATTCATTGGAAATTCGCTGAGTACGCAGGTTTGCTGCGACGGGGGTATTTTTTAATCTCCATAAGAATAACATGAAAGCTAAGTACGCAGGTTTGCTGCAACAAGGAACAAAAAATATGTGTTTTTATGTAATTATCAATATAAATTAACCAGTTGAAGCTGCATACCAAGTTTTATTAATTTATGTTCATAATTAAGGGAGACATTACATTTTACTTTTTCTCTATAAGAATTACATTGGGGCTGAGTATGCAGGTTTGCTGCTGCCGGGAAATTCAGCAAAAATTTGTTTCTGCAAATATCAATTTTATTGAGTACTAGGTGAAGCCACATGCCAAGTTTCATCAAAATTCATTCATAAATAATCGAGATAACAAATTTTAATTATTTTTCATACGGATAACATTGGACAACGTACCGTAATGTGTTTAGCGCTTTGAATATCTCTGCAACGGTTGGACGTAGAATCACAATTTAAACATCAAAATGATTGATTTGTAGAGCTGAACTGATTGGTAAAAGCAAATGTGAGGTTTGCATTAAAATGAACTGAGGAAAAGCTAAAAATGTTTTTCCCATAAGATTAACAAGGGAGATTTTATGAACTCCGTTTTATGGATTTTCTCCGCAACCACTTAACCTAGGTTAATGATTCAAAATACCATATTATTGTTTTTTTTTAAGCTCTATAAAACGGTCTAAACCAAAATTAAGTATTTTATAGTAAAAAATGCAAAAATAACTGATTTAAAAAAAACTGTAAACACCCATAAACCCCCCTTTACCAAGGTCCGATTTTTCTGATTTTCCAACTTAAAGTCATGAATGTCACTTTACACATTTGAGCCAAATTTCGTCGAAATCAGACGTTTTTTATTCAAGTTATCGTGTTAACGGACACATATATATATATGTATATATAAATTTGAACAAAAAGTGAAAGTGTTTTTGGCATCTGGGGACCTCAAAACAAAAATCTGTCATGGTCTCGGGCTTAACTCTTACCAGGCCACCTACCTAAGGTAATAGCTTCTTCCCTGAAGGGGAAATTCGCTAAAATAACATTGTTATCACATACTTTATGATAATGGAACACACTGTTTTTCAGATGAAAGATCAAACTCAATACCAGGCCAAAATAAAACACCAAATGGTCTAAATGACGCAATTTCCTGTCTGACAACCTTGGCAATACGGGCTGCCAACCTCACAGATAAATAATAAGCGTTCTTTCCTCTACAAAATGATATAAGAACATACATGTAATATGAATAAAAACAACTTATAACAAGTATTTTGCTATTCGTTTTAATAGAACGAATTGCCGTTTATTGAAGATGTAAAATATAATGATTTTCTTGTTTTGCCAGATGCCTGTCTGATTATATCTTTGCGCTATTCCGGATACCAGCAAAACGGGAATTTTTGCCCTGATTGCAGTGGTACCACTCGTTTCTGGTTAGGAGCAAAATTTACCTTGCCATGATTTTTTGGAACGTACTGTGTTTAGCCATTTCCTGACATAAACATGGTAGTCAACCTCGCGCCAAATTTTCATTCAAATGTAACTTAGGATTACATTGTTCTACTGCTGCTATATAAAGTTCACTCGCTTTGCTCGCTGGGGGCTCCGCCCCCAGACCCCCGCTTGGGGTCGCTCCAGTTATTATTGGTCAATGACCCTTATTCTATTCCTTATTTTATTATTAATAACTATTTTTTATATAGTATACTATTTAGATTCATTATGGTTAAATCCACTCTGGATGTTTCAATTTTTCAATAGTTCTATAATTTGTTTATACTCTACCATGTGAAAGTTGCTTTGACAGTTTACTGGTTATTTGTTTACAGCTGTTACGTTTTCTTTTGTTTTTATTTGAAACTCCATAAGCCCAATGTTAAAATATCCAATTTTCAAGATCAAAATTAGTGGTTTTAAAATAAAATACCCCCGTAGCAGCAAACCTGCGTACTCAGCGAATTTCCAATGCATATATATGTATCTTAATACCAAATAATGCCACATACCAAGTTTCATCAATATACATTCATAAATAAACGATTTATGTCAATTTAATTATTCTCCATAAGAATAACATGGCAGATGAGTATGCAGGTTTGCTGAAGTAAGGAACACAAAAAATGGGGTTTTATACAAATATCAATATAACTCATGTAGGTAAAGCCACATACCAAATTTCATTAATTTATTTTCATAATGAAGGCAGATAACACGTTACTTATTCTCCATAAGAATAACATGGGGCTGAGTACGCAGGTTTGCTGCTACGGGAGCCTTGGGTAAAAAATTATTTTTTTGAGCAAATATCAATGGTCCACAACCAGATGAAGCCGTATACCAAGTTTCGTCAGTATACGTTCATAAATAAGCGAGATATAAAATTTTTATTTTCCTCCATAAGAATAACATTAGACAACGTACTGTGTTTAGCACTTTCGATATCTCGGTAACCAATTGACGTAGAGAAATGATCAAAATACCAAATTGTGTGTTTTTTTAAGCTGAATCCAATGGGAAAAAATAAAATTTGACTTTTTCCAAAATTATATGTAAAAAATTCGAAAAACCCATTTTTGGGGTACAAAACCCCCCCAAAATACCCCTTCGGATAGAGCGATCTGGCTGGTTTTCGAACTTCAAGTCATAAATGTTGCTTTACATGTTTATACCAAATTTCATCAAAATCGGATAATTTTTACGAGAGTTATCGTGCTCACGGACACATATATATATATATATATATATATATATATACAGTTTCGAACGAATGGTGTTTTTGGGGTCTGGGGACCTCAAAACGAAAAGTTATCATGGTCCCGGGCCTAGGTCTTACCATGCCGACTACGGTAATAGCTTCTTCCCTATAGGGGAAATTCGCTAAAATTGTATATTTTGGCAATTTTACCGGGGGGTTTCAAGGTACAAGCTACCTGCATGCTAAATATCACGTTTCTAGTTCGTCTGGAAATGGTCTAGAATTCATATTTCTGGAGTGTTACACATGGGGCTGTATATATATTAGACTCGCTTTGCTCGCTGGGGGCTCTGCCCCCAGACCCCTGTGTGGGGCTTCGCCCCCAGGTCGCTGTTTAACCTCATTTTGAAGTGGCGTCAAATCAAGTGGCCCAGAACCCCCACAAGACTACTACTCAAGACTAAAAAAACAGACCAATTTTCAGAAATTTAAATATGAGAGCATCTATATGGCCGTTGGAACTGTTTATACAACATTAGATTTTGATTGTTTCTATCCACCATTTAGATCGTCTAATATCCTTGGCAAGTGGAGGTATTCCGTTTATCAATAGGACCATCCGTTCGTTCGCTAGAGCTAAAATAAAAGGCACTATTTTGGACATATTCAAAATTTCCTCCATTTTAGCGAATTTCCCCTATAGGGAAGAAGCTATTACCGTAGGTCTCATGGTAAGACTTAAGCCCGAGACCATGATAACTTTTCATTTTGAGGTCCCCAGATGCCAAAAACACCATTCATTCAAATTTTGATATATATACATATATATATATATATACAGGGTGAGTTTCTACTGACACCCATAACTTCGCCAGGGGATTCTAATGATAAAAAGGAACAAACAAGTTCCAGTAAACGCTAGTCCGATTCCGAACCGTTTGGTCATAATTGAGAAATTTGTGTTTTCTACAAAATATTAGACTTTGTCCCACTATTTACTTTATAAAAATGAAACCAGTTAACCTAGTGATTGATATTTAAAATAATGGTACTTTGGTATTATACGGATGCCACTATTTTTGGAGGTTAAATTTCTACCGGATCCAAAGGATAACTACATAATTCGAAAAAAACGTACTTTTATTGAATTACTGTACAAATTTTACATCATTCTGATGAGCGGTCTTTGTGTTGTGCTTCTCAAAAGACAGCGATGTCCGCTAGGATCGTGTTGAATGCGTCGCCGCCGCTAGCAGCCAGACCCGATCGCCACAGGTACTCCGCCAAATATACAACGCGCTGCGGCAGTTATGTTAGGATGGGTTATCATAAAAATACGTACGGTTTCCTCTTCATTTCGAGGTAAATCCCACACCAAAAGAACGTCACTCATTATGAAAACAAATTTAACGTAGTGCACGGCAATAAATCACTCATGACACTGACCCAGATACAGGCGGTGACAGGTGATGCGCGCGCTCCGGTCAACGACCTGACCTTGGCCTATTTGGAGGGGGTTTGGCGGCCGGAAGTATGACTCATCAGGTATCATTCGATTCGTAACAAAACAAGGAAAGTCCTACAATCATTTTTATGATAACCCATCTTAACATAACTGCCGCAGCGCGCTGCATAAGGGTGGCATCCGTATAATACCAAAGTACCAAAATAATCAGAAAGGGCATTAAATTTGCTATAAAACCAAGGTTACATGTACAAATTTCATTTCATACATCGGTTCCTATAGCCAAATTTAAATGAAAAATATGCTATAATTAATTATTTAGGCTAAGTTTAAAGACCCTTTTTTGTTACTTTAACCTGGTGCAACGCGATGTCCAACTAGATAAAAAACTTCCTCATTTAATAAGCTTTAAATTGATATGCTATTTTAAACTGTTGTAGGTGGGAATGACAGAAAAACTACTATCAACCTAAATAAAAACACGGTTTACGAGTGAAGGTATTCTTATTCTTATTAATAATACAAGGGAAATGACCACAAAATTGTAATACGGTAACTCAATGTTTACTTTGCATTAACGAATTAATTACAAGCCTTCAGAATGAGCAATGTTGATTGCTACTTGAGTAAGTTTTCGAAATGACCACCACTTTGTCTGATGCAGATGCGGACACGTTTTCTCAGCTCTCTCACAGTAAATCAGCGAGTAGATTATTATTAGTAGGTTTGTTACCTCGCTAAAACCAAATCAGTAAACAGTGTTTTACTACGGTACAAAAACAATGACCGATTTGATTTTATAGCATATCAATTTAAAGCTTATTAAATGAGGAAGTTTTTTTATCTAGTTGGACATCGCGTTGCACCAGATTACAGTAACAAAAAAGGGTCTTTAAACTTAACCTAAATAATTAATTATAGCATATTTTTAATTTCAACTTGGGTAGGAACCGATGTATAAAATAAAATTTTTACATGTAACCTTGGTTTTATAGCAAATTTAATGCCCTTTCTAATTATTTTAAATATCAATCGCTAGGTTAATTTGTTTCATTTTTATAAAGTAAATAGTAGGACAAAGTCCAATATTTTTTAGAAAAAACAAATTTCTCAATTATGACCAAACGGTTCGGAATCGGACAAGCGTTTACTGGAACTTTTTTGTTCCTTTTAGCGAATTTCCCCTATAGGGAAGAAGCTATTACCGTAGGTCTCATGGTAAGACTTAAGCCCGAGACCATGATAACTTTTCATTTTGAGGTCCCCAGATGCCAAAAACACCATTCGTTCAAATTTTTATATATGTGTATATATATATATATATATATATATATATATATATATATATATGTGTGTGTCCGTAAGCACGATAACTCTCGTAAAAAAGGTCCGATCTTAATGAAATTTGGTACAAATGTGCAAAGTACCATTTATTTGAACGAGTTCGAAAACCAGATGAATCGCACCATCCGAAGGGGGGTTTTTGGGGGGTTTTGTACCCCAAAAATGAGGTTTTTGGGGTTTTCACATTTAATTTTAATTTAAATCAAATTTTAATTTATACCATTGAATTCAGCTTAAAAAAACAAACAATTTAGTATTTTGATCATTGCTCTACGTCAATTGGTTACCGAGATATTGAAAGTGCTAAACACAGTACGTTGTCTAATGTTATTCTTATGGAGAAAAAGGAAAATTGTATATCTCGCTTATTTATGAACATAAACTGGCGAAATTTGGTATATGGCTTGATCTGGTTATGGTTTATTGTTGTTTGCACAAAAAAACAATTTTTCGCCTATGGCTCCTGTAGCAGCAAACCTAGGTACTCGGTCCCCATGTTATTCTTATGGAAAATACTTAAAATGTTATATATCGCTTATTTATGTATGTATATGGATGAAACTTGGTATGTGACTTCACTAAGATGAGTTGTATTGATATTTGCATAAAAACCCATTATTTTGTGTGCCTTGTTGCAGCAAACCTGCGTACTCATCCCCAATGTTATTCTTATGGAGAATAATTAATATTTTAAATATCGCTTGTTTGTGAATACATTTCTTATGAATCCTGTTAAGTGTTATAATGTGTTATGTTATATATTCATTGGAAATTCGCTGAGTATGCAGGTTTGCTGCGACGGGGGTATTTATCTTTAGAATCCCCTGGCGAAGTTATGGGCGTCAGTAGAAACTCACCCTGTATATATATATATATATATATATATATATATATATATATATATATATATATATATATATATATATATATATATATATATATATATATATATATATATATATATATATATATATGTGTGTGTGTCCGTAAGCACGATAACTCTCGTAAAAAAGGTCCGATCTTAATGAAATTTGGTACAAATGTGTAAAGTACCATTTATTTGAACGAGTTCGAAAACCAGATGAATTGCACCATCCGAAGGGGGGTTTTTGGAGGGTTTTGTACCCCAAAAATGTGTTTTTTGGGGTTTTCACATCTAATTTTAATTTAAATCAAATTTTAATTTATATCATTGAATTCAGCTTAAAAAAACAAACGATTTGGTATTTTGATCATTGCTCTATGTCAATTGGTTACTGAGGTATTGAAAGTGCTAAACACAGTACGTTGTCCAATGTTATTCTTATGGAGAAAAAGAAAAATTGTATATCTCGGTTATTTATGAACATAAACTGACGAAACTTGGTATATCGCTTCTTCTGATTGTGGTTTGTTGTTGTTTGAACAAAAAACAATTTTTCGCCTATAGTTCCCGTAGCAGCAAACCTAGATACTCGGTCCCCATGTTATTCTTATGGAGAATAATAAAAATGTTAAATAACGCTTACATATGAATGAATACGGATGAAACTTGGTATGTGACTTCACTTAGATGAGTTCCGTTGATATTTGCATAAAAACCCATTATTTTGTGTTCCTTGTTGCAGCAAACCTGCATACTCATCCCTAATGTTATTCTTATGGATAATAATGAATATTTTAAATATCGCTTATTTATGAATATATTTCTTATGAATTCTGGTAAGAGGCTTAATGTGTTATTAAGACATAGCCTATATATTCATTGGAAATTCGCTGAGTACGCAGGTTTGCTGCGACGGGGATATTTGATTTTTCGTATGTGGTTCTGATTAAAAATTATACCTTTTTGCAATTTTCCTGGGCTTTTTAGACAAGCTACATGTAGGCCTATTTCCACGTGTATAGCTTTTCTAGAATTAGGGCCTACCTGAGTAAGTCGATAATGCAGTTTGTCATTTATGGAACAATTAAGGTTTTTAATTTGTTTGGAGTGTTTAATTATGAAAACATGTTAGTTTATCGACTGTTTCGTGAAGGGTAATGTATAAACATATTGAGTGCCAGATATCAAGTCTTTAAATAGTAAATTAAAGTTATAGGAAATTAAAACCCACTAAAATAACCGTCGAAATTGCCTGAAATTTGAAAAATCTTGCGCTACCTGAGGGTGAAGGGAGCAAGATACGACAAAAAGTCATAGGAACAAAGTTGTAGATCTTGCAAACTCCGTAAGTCGTGGTGGTGTCTGTTTTTTGATAGGTCAATCCGTTCGGCCGCTAGGGCTCAAAAACTGGAATTTTAAAATAAGCCTTTTTTTTGGGGGGGGGGGGGTTTAAATATTTTTTTAGGGAGGTGAAAATACAAAATTTTCCGTTTTGGAAATTTTTATGGGGGTTACGAGCTATAAGCTACCTGTATGCAAAATTTCAAGTTTCTAGCTCATCTAGAAGTGGTCTAGAATTTGTATACCTCAGTGAGTGAGTGAGTGAGTCAGTTACACATGCGGCTGTATATACATTAGATTCCTGTAATAAAATGAATGTTTAGAATATTATCTTTAGAATGGTATAAAGATTATCCGATTTCAAGCACATTTTCAATGCTATTTATGTAAATGATAAAAATGACAGCATTTGTTCTAATAGAACTCTAATGCTGTTTCACAGAACACCTGACATTCATTCTGTTAGAACGAATGCCGCTCGGAGGGTTAAAATATATTTGTAAGTAGCAACGCATATTATTATTGATATTGATAAATATCAAGTGAATAACTTAATTTTCGATAAATATACTGTTAAAATGTGATTCAAAATATTGAATTTTCCAACTTGGTACCGGTAAATCGAATGTTAAGATCGATATATTGCATCCAATTAGTTGGTGGCCGCTTATGAAACTGTACTCACCCAACATATGTTAACATCACAAACATGTCTCTTTCCTGTAGGGATCTAGGCATTAGCATTCAAAAGAAAAGGCCCTTGCCTACCTACTCTAAACATGTAGCCTATTCCATATCTCTTCTGAAAACTTCGGTAGGCCTATTTAGCCAACAAAGACTGGTATTTTCTGCACCCAAGATTAAAATTTGTTGTTTAAAAAGTTGTAGGGCCTATTTCCCAAATAAAAAAGGATTACAAATTCACAATAGGCCCTAAATATATTTAAGCCTAGCTATTATACAATTCTGCAGCTGAATAGAATACTTACACTGACCAAGGCTATAAGTCATTAACTGGTAGCAGGAGACATAGGCTAGTCAGTCTTGAATAGACATGACCTCAATTAACTTAAGCTAGAGGCTATACAGGAAAGGTTTCAAATAGAGTTGGCCTAGCCTAGTTATCAGGATATATAGGCCTCCCACTTGACATTAAGATTCCAGAACTTTCCCAAAATTGTTTCTTTTCACCCACATTTTTATCACTTTCACCAAATGAAGATAGGCTAGGCTAGGCTACCTATGCTATGGAAAATGTGGCACAACGGGTCCCTAGGTTTATCTTAAAATGAGCAATTTGTGATGGAACATCCTTCAAATTCTGTACTTAGCTGAAGAAGATACATTGCTGTCAAATCTCTCTGAAAAAATGAATGATTTTAAATTCCAGTAGATCACTTCTCACTCTCTATTATTTACTACTTCAACAAACCATCATGGAGGACGCATTTAAAAAGGGGAGCTTATTATCTTTAAAAAGAACATTGTAAACGTTTTCACACAAAAAAATAATATTGCATACGTACCTTTTAAAATTGTTACCCAGGGCCAGGCAACAAACGGATTAATTAGGGAAAATCTGGGGAAATAAATTTTGGGTTCAAATGTGGGCCGATTCCATTATAGAAGATTTACTTACATCACCAAATTCACCATTACCACCACCACTTTCAGTGTTGCCACAAGGTAGATGAAATTTTACCCTAAACGCGTGATGAAATTACCCTAAACTTACTCTATGAGTTGAGTTTCTTTATAAAAGCTCAAAATACACTCGAGATTGGTTTTAAACCATGATTAAGGCATACAAAGTAAGGTAATATAGAATTTATTACTCGTCTTTGGTACAATATCACACATAAAACAAAATATATGTAGTCTATTAAAAAATTCAAATAAATAATCTGTTGTGTAATTTTTATTCAGCGCTATACTTAATGTGCTGGTATCGCTGATATAAGAAACATGCTGTTACGTGTTATTAACAGTTTTCGGGACTACTTTATTGTTTAATAAACTTATTTCAGTTGTACAAATTTGCGAATGTAATTTTTCTAAATAATAATGCCTAAAGAATATGTTTGTCAACTCATTACTATTTGATTAGATCAATATTTTTAATTGCAAAACATCACATCACACAAATTTACACATGTTATGCCTTGTTGTGATGTTTTTATGTTTGCTCACCTGGCTCACCATGGGGATTTCACAGGCATATAATACAATTTAGTTCCTTCACACACTATGTGTCAAAATAGAGACAATCTTCAGTAAACATATTTTATACATCGCTGTAAATCTAACAACCTATGTTTAACCAAACTAACCCGATTTCGTTTTACTGTTTAGGGTGTTCTATATTATTATGTTGTGCCCAATTTTGAACACATAAAATAATGTGCCTCAATTTTATCTGTTTGAAAATTAAACTTTGTGTTCTTCGTGATTACATGCATCTTTAGTCTTATATACTTCTTTGCGATAGGATAAAGGATGTACATGATAGTTATGTATCTTTTATAATACTTTTGATCTACCCAGCTCGTACTGTAAATGTTTTAATTCCTGGAAAACGCATTTTACATTGCCAAAACATCTAAATTTAAATAAATCATACCCTAAAAACTCCATTACCCTAAAATTACCCTAAGACCAGTAAAATTACCCTAAAAATGGTAATTACCCTAAAAGTGGCTACCCTGAGTCCACTTTTCCTTCATTCTTCTTCCGCACACTTTCAGTTTGGCCAACCACAAACTTTGATGTTTTCAGTTTGCATATACATACATAAAGTAATTAATTACAATAAATTAAATAATTAGTCTTATAATAGAATGCCAAATATAACTTTAAACCTGTTTTACTTACTTAATTATCATACTTGTAGATGTCCCACTGGTAGCATTACCTGGTATTGCCTGCTGATATATGATTATGTTTCCTTTTGTAGCACTTATACAAGTATACCTCCTTGCACTTAAGCATCTTTTTTTTTCTTTTTTTTTTTTTTTTTTTAGCTACCAAGCATCATACGTTCTAGCATAGACTAAATACAGTACAGTACTGTAGTTAGTCTATGGTTCTAGTTATAATCAATAATAAGAAGCAGAAGCACGAAAATCAGCCTATCGATTAAAAGTCGCAGGCCAATGGAGGGAAGGCCTGTCTGGAACAGGCCATTGCACCATCACCAAAGCTGTTGCTCAAAGCCCTGTGCTTGATATGACATCAGATGTCATGAGTACGGAGATGGTTTTCACTAAACCTTTTTCTGTTGGATTCTGCTCCAGAGAAGAGTGGACATCTGAGGAAGGGCCCTATTACAGGAAGGGCAGCCTTGTCTGGTACACGGACGGCTCTCTCATTGAAGGAAAATCTGGCTACGGGGTGTACAGTGAATCACCTAGAACAGAACTCTGTGCAAGTCTGGGACAACACTGTACTATTTTTCAAGCAGAAATTTGTGGCATCATGGGTTGTGCCAATCTAGGCATTGCCAGACGCTATTGCGACAAGCATATAGTAATTTTGTCAGATTGTCAGGCTGCCCTCAAGGCTCTTGACTCCAACGAAATCAAGTCAAAATTGGTGTGGGAATGTTACAACACACTCAGCAAACTCGCGACACGCAACTCGGTGCATCTTGGTTGGGTACCTGCCCATGTAGGCATAGGTGGCAATGAGTGTGCAGATAAGCTTGCTAAAAGAGGTTCCGGTATGCCATTCTTTGGTCCAGAGCCAAGCTGTGGCATAAGCAAAACAACTGTTTTTCACACAATAAACAAATGGTCCAGGGACTTACATCGCCAGCAATGGCAAGGTTATACTGGTCAAGCACTTGGCAAAAGGCTGCTAGCAGATACTAGCTCTTACTTCACTAACTGGTTGGTGAGGTTGGGCAGAGGTCGGGTTAAGCAGTTGATTGCTTCGATAACTGGACATGGCCATTTCAGGAAACATCTCCACACTCTCGGACTCAGAAATGAAAGTCAGGTGTGTAGGCTCTGCAATCAGACTGAAGAGACTGCCAAGCACATCATACTGGACTGCGAGAGACTCGGGGCAAGGAGAAGGGCTCTGTTTGGTTGTAAGCAACCAGGTGATGAAAGGGACGCTAGTAACTCCTGGACCTCGTAAAGGGTACGGGCATTTTGGTTTGCCAAACTAACGTACTAGGGACACACAATAAGCTTCGGTTGACGTGTGAGGATCTTTGAATCTTTGGATCTCTGAATCCGTCCCTTCAACAACACATAAACATAAACATAAACATATAGTCTATGGTTCTAGTTATAATCAATAATATGTCGAGATCAATTACATTTAAATGTTAACAGATCAAAAAAGTCACTTATGTTTCACAGAGCCACAGAACCACACAACCACTGACGGACATCGAATCATTGTCTCTGCTAATACATAGATTCCTTCACTTCGTTTTGTCATCAACAACGAGCAAATTTGCTAACAATATGGCAATAACAATAACATGAACCATGAACAATTAAAAAGAGTAGGCTCAGAAAACCTATTCCTCCTTTTTCTGGGTGTAAGGGTTGTCCTTTTCAATTGTAGGGCTTTATATTAAAAAGTCCCGACTCCAAATTCGTCTCAGCCTCCTTCAACGGATGCCTGGCAATGTCAAAGTGAAAAGAAAGGTCTTGAATGAAAGGGTTCATATGGCCATCGAGTTTGATAACAAAATTCAAGTAAAGTTCTTTTGCTACTTCATGTGCAAGTTTAATATTGAAGTCACTGTGCAAAGTCTTGTTGCTCAAGTAGAAGGGGGCTCCAGATATTAGACGTAGTATTTTTGACTGACAAATTTGGATTTTCTTCAGATGGGTAAATTTAGCTGTGCCATAAACTTAAATGCCATATGTCCATATTGGTCTTAACAGAGTTTTGTACAAAAGTAATTTTGATTTAACAGGCAATTTTGAATTTTGATTAAGTAGCCGATAGAATTGTTTAGATCTTGTATTGAGAACAGATCTCTTTTTTGTGATGGGATTTTCCAAGTTAATTTTTGACTAGGTAGAGTCCAAGACAACGTGTTTCTGTACTTTCAGGGATTCTCGTGTTCTTTATACCAGAGGGCAAAATCCTCTTCTTTTAGCGTGAAGGTTACATGAGAATATTTTGATGCATTAACTTTCATTCAACAATTTTACAACCAGTTACTTAAAATGTTAATGTAATTTTGAAGATGGTGCTTGCTTCAACGGGATCTTCCGATGTGCTGAGAACAGCGGTGTCGTCTGCATACATGACGTTATCTTCGTATTGGGAGTTTCAGCTGTATAAATGCTGTAGAGAAGAGGAGATAATAGCGAGCCTTGTGGAACGCCAGGAGAAATCGGTTTACAGCCTGAGTATTCCAATCCTTGTTTTACAGTAAATAATCGATCTTGTAAATTTGACCGGAGTATTAAATAGTAGGTGGTTGGAAGAAAAACTTTTAGTTTTGATAACAGTCCAAGGTACCACACTTTATCGAAGGCGGCGCTTACGTCCAAGAACACATCATTTGTATATTTGTTTATCTTCCAGCCCGGATGCAATTGTATCCACCACTTTATGAAGTTGCTACACAGTCGAGTACCGAGGTCTGAATCCAAATTGATGGTTTGGTAAAATATTGTTTTTTTCAACAATACTTTGTAAACGAGACAAAAATAATTTTTCAAATAATTTAGAGATAACAGGAAGTAAGCTAATTGGTCTGTAAGAAAAAGCTTCATGAGCGGGGTTTTCAGGCTTTTGAATCAAGATTATTTGGGACAATTTCCATTGACTAGAGTAGTGAGCCGTCTGAATTATGGCGTTAAAGATTTCTGTCAGTAAAGTATAGTACAAGAGGTGGGGATTTCATGTAAGATTTCACTTGTGATTAGATCATATCCAGATTATTTCCGAAGGGGTATTAGTTTAAAAATGGACTTTTTAACATCACTGGCTGTAATGCGAGGAAGTGGGAGGGACATAGGTGAGGAGTTTTCTATTTCAGTCTGATACAAATTTTAGTCTGATTCCACTACAGCTTGAGCAAAATGTGACAACAACTTTCTTTATGACAATGTCACAACGGGACGACCCCATATTGGTCATATAATTACCGATCGTCATTTCCAGGGTTAATTTCAATGAGCCCTCATTATTCAAATTTACTTCCAAGAATATCCCATTTATTTAGGTTGCCTCCATACAAATGAGTTTTTACTCCAGAACTGGGAAAGGTCTGTCCTAAAACTACCTTAAAATAAAAAGAATCTGACTTAAAAAGCTGTTTTTTTATTTGATATTTCAATTGATTGTTGTTTAAGTTTGCTTTATTGTTCCTCTTAAACCTTACAATGAATGATCAAATATAAATAGTAGTGTGGGTTTGCCGGTTTTGCGCCGGAAGTGACGTCACATCCGGTCAGTGACCGGATGCGCTGAGTGAATAAATACGTCATCTGAGGCTGAGCCAGTGACGTAGGCGGTTTCGTGACGTAATGAGTGAAATTTCAAAGTTCAAGGTCACGGGGAAGTTTAAAAAAAATCTACCTCGCACTCGTAAAATTCGATTGTGATTCGATAGTTAATCGATAAGAAATATCGAATGAAAACCATCGAATGAAACAATCGAATGATACGAGTGCGAGGTATTACTATTACGAATATTACTTTATTTTATTTACAATAATTCATATTACAAATATTACTTTATTTTATTTACAATAATTCATGTTTACAATAGTTCCCCGTTGTTCGTTGTCATCGATGTTGTTGATCCGGACGAGTTGCGGCCATCACTTCGCTTTCTGATGAAAGACGGTAGATACTTCGATTCCTGCGCAGAGTCCATGTTGTTTTTTGATGCGTAAAGTTCCAAAGATAAATCGTAACCGGACGCAATGAGAAGTCTTAACTCTTCATTAAAAACCTCGAGGTCTTGGAAAGTAGCCAGATGAATAGAGTCATAATGAATACACCTAATTTTGATGGACATTTCAACAGAGAGCTCGATGTACACTGGTCAAGAGCTGGAGGTGTACTGACTATTCGCTAGCTAGCGTTTTGGTATCAAACAAAATGGTGGGGGTAAAAGTGTGGTGGGGCGGAGCAGATGGCGGACGGCAGATGGCAGGCGGCAGGTGGCAGGTGGCAGCTGGTGCGAGGCAGATGGTTGCTACTACATTCGCCGCCACAGTAATGCAATCCGTTGGCGTAATTCTTGTATTTTATCTTGTCGGTTCATTTGATACGTTTTACATCTACATATGCAATAGCTGAAACACCTGCACTTACGACAAGCTTTCCCGTCAACTTGATCGCCTGGTATTTTAAAACATTGTAACTCGCAACAATATGTATTCAAATTGTTATCGAATGATAAATTGTTCATCGGTGGCACCGACATGTTAGCTGCAGCGTGTGTTACACAAGACTGAGACTAACTTCACTGCTCCCTCTCTTTTATACCTCTTCATAAGTTAACCCTGAATGAAAGTTCAAGGTGATCCGTTTGAATTTAAAAAAACAACACAGCAGTATATAAAATAATATACTGCTGTGTTGCTGTTTTCTTTTTTTCTTTTTTTATTTATTTTTTTATTTTTTTTATTTTCTTTATTAAACAAACATCTTACAATACAATAAGCTTAAGTCTAACTTTGATGACTAGAAATACAAACAGAGAAATACAAACAGAGACATTATGTACAAAGATTCGTGATGTGCAGAGTGAGTTCTGTAGAGTTGTTGCCGCTTACACCGTGTGATACCAAATACAACGTCCCCGGTTGAATATCTCGCAAATCTTCATTTTGTAGCAGTTGAACAAATCGTTTTGGAAGAAATACTTGAAACTTCGGCTCATCTCCTGGAGTGATAGGTCCTTCGCTCAATGAAACTAGAATTGCTTCTCCATGTGTGGTTTCCACTTTCTTGATGTTATGAATAATGTAGTGTTTTTGTTCTTTTAGTTCTGAACACTTTTTAGTTAGCAGAAGGTCGGATTTTGAATGAGTGTTGAATTGATCAACCAGTGTTTGTAGAAACTGTTGTGATGCCATCTTCGTCAGTGGTGGTTGTAGTGTCTTCTGTGATGTTGCCTCTTCGGAGTCTCGAATAATACTCGTGCTGGAGCGGTGCTGTCTCCTCGTATTTATAGGCCCCGCTACCCCCACCACATTTCTGTTCTCCACTACCCCCAACACATTCCTGCGTTTGTTTCAAGTAAGCAGCCAAACGATATGCGTTGTGCAATGCACAGTTTGTTTAGCCGTGTTTAAGATCTTTTGCAGCGACACAAATATTACCGAGATTAATGTTAAAGTCCTTACTGATAGTTATGTCGAAAACATCACCGTGCGTGTACTTTTGTATCCAGTTCTTTTTTTCTAATCCTCTTGTGTATATATGCGAATATTGTTTGCAAAAGTTAAACATAATACTGTGCAGATTACTGTAGCTTATAAAACCTTCATACCAGTGTATGTGATGAAAGTAGTTTGTTATCCATTTGTTTGTACTTTTGGCTTTGGCGTTAAGTTTGTTAAAAGAAAAAGGAGCTTCAAACGTAAATGGGTAGGCTACAAATGTAAGCAAGTCTAAAATTACTAATTCCTTGATAATAAACCTATCATCATTATTTCGAAATGCTTGAAATTCTATTACACAAGGCTTTACACTCACTTCTTCATCCCCTCCGCTCATCATGGCACCTAACGATTAACTAAACTGTTTTCCACACCACGGTAGGTTAAATACCAGGCCGTACAGTTGCAGGCACGTTGGTGTATATTTAACGTGGGCACCGTCCCCAATAGGCCTACCCCACGTGTGTTCTTCTTTACTAAGTCAAACTTTAGTCTTTTTTAACTTCTTCTTCTTGTGTTTCGTTTTCTTCTTCTTCTTCTTCTTCTTGTTTCTTCGTTTCTTCTTCCTGTGTTGTTTCTTCTGTAGCTTCTGTAGCGATTTCTACAAGTGGTTCAAAATCCTTTAACTTTCTCCACATGCAAACTTCATGAGGTATTCTATTAAAAATAGATGTATCCACAGGTCCGTACACGATGGTGCTATCAGGTTGTTTTTCCAAAGTATCGACCAAATATTCTTTAATAATAGCGCTTGCAAATACCAACTGTCTCATCTACCTTGTAATAGGTTCTGTTGCATAGTTTAAAACGTAGAATTCTTCACGTGATAGTAGAATCTTATTTTCATGTTGAGTCAAGTCTCTAATTCGCACTTGTAGTTGTCCGCGATGTTTAACAATATCAATTTCATTGTCACAATCCAAAAGTCGAATATGTGTTTTCCTTCCACACAAACTGTTAGTTAAATAACATTCTATTAAATGCACATGCTTCAAAAATGACTCCCAAGCATTTTGCGAAAATAAAACCTTTTTTGTTCCATGGTGTAGTAGTACTGTAGGGGAATAATCCAATGTCTTCATCAATCCAACTGATACACTTTTACTGATACATGCTGAGATGGGGTAAAAGATTCGCAAAAAAACTTCAGTTAAAATGTGAGGAGGGATATTTTCTTCAACTTTCTTCTTCCTCTTTGGTACTACCTTTGATGGGTCTGCATTACTTTCCTCCTCTCCATCTCTTTTACCAAACTTAAAAAATGCAGTTATTTCCTTGATGATTTCTGCTTCACTGTTATTATCATGTTCCAATAACGGTGCTACCTCTGCATTACCTTGTACAACAGATGGAGAACTCATTTTGTAGAAGATGTTACCCATGCGACGATAGGCGATCAACTGAAGACCCGCATTGTTGCTCCGCTATTTATAGGTTAGCGACAGTGGCGGTGCCGGTGGTGTTACAACGTTTTACAATACTGTCCTTACAATACCGGTCAACGGTGTGTATGTAACAATTTTATCGTGCAAAATTAAACAATATGCAGATGTATTTGCAGGTACGTTTTCTTGAAATTCCATTTCTATTTTTATATCAACACTAGACGATTTTACAGATTCATTTTGTTTGGAGCAATCAATTACAACAATCGGAGCTTTCGATTCAAACTGTACGGGAGATAGTAGAGGTGTGTTTGTTTTGCTGTAGTATGAATTTTGGAACCTAGCGTACATATCGTATAAAAAACTGTACATTTTTTATCAAAAGAAATATTAAAGTTGTCGTAAGGAAAAAATTGTGAATTCAGGAACACTTTACAGTTTGTTAATTTACAATGGTCAAATTCACCAGCATTTTCAGTTAATATACCTTTTTTCTTCGTTTTGTAATCCAAAGATTACATATCTCGCTTTTTCCAAATGTGTAGAAGTTTTTACAGTCCATGTATGCCGTTGTGTTGTAGGTAAAACGGGGTATTCATGAAACTCCCAGCTTCTGAATGGCATTACAATGTCTCGATCTGATTTTAACTTTCTTAATAATGTAATCCTATGCTCATCATTTAGTCGCACATGTGGTACTCTCAAAACAATCTTGTCTAATGTTAATTTCCAGTCTAAATTGGCATCAGTTGTTCCAGTAGCTGCTTTAATAATATCATTATCGTTTGATGATCTTAATAAAACTAGTTATTGTTTTACATTTATTATTATTCTTCTGTAGTCTTCAGCAAATCCTAGGAGTAATCTTAAAGGTACGTAGAAATCAAAGTTTCCCGAAGAGTCAGGAGAGATTATACTTTTGTCTGGTGCAACCCATCCTGCAACAGCTAACAGATTCTTCTCATTTGGTGTTAAAGACGCTAATCCTTTCAATGTACTGGAAATTCCAACCTTTTTTGTTGAATCGACTGTAACGCAGTACCATCAGTTTTTGTTACTTTTCCTTCAATATATAAATAACTTTCGCACGGAAGAGTATAAATGTCTTGTTATTGTATAGGAATCCTAATTTCATCGTTATTGTTTAATTTGGACGAAGCGATAGGGTTGTGCGTGTGATATTCCTTTTCCCATAAGGTCTCGTCGAATGTTGGACCCTGCGCTATATCCAGTATATCCATTGTTAATGACCTTTAATCCAATTTCTTCTAGAAAACGAATGTTGTCACTTGTTAATCCTTCTACAGCTGATGAGCTACTGACCTCTTTGCTAGTTGGCTCTCTCTTTTTAAATGATAACCCCATTGTCTAAGCGGATGATTTTATATGTATTCTTACAGTAATAGCTTCTCCTCTAAAGTCAATAAGGTTTCCGTCTTGATCCACTATGTTCAGCACGATGTCTGAAATGAAACTGGTGTTTAACGGTAGGTACACAAGGTTTTGAGGCTTTTCTACTATCTTGAAACCCGGTGCAACTGATGGGTAGAATGTGTGTAATATATGACGATTTTCTCCATCTCTGTAGGATCCTTGTATAATGTTACATGTAATGTCTATGCTATTAACTTTGATGATCGTCACAGTTTTATTCCCAGAATGAGCTTTATTAGGTTCTAATACTTTTGTTTCCTTAGAAAACCCCAATAAACTACCTATTGAATGTTCTTGACTAAAATCAATATAATACTTAGAAGTAATTTCGGCTTTCATTGTATTGTTATTGCCTTTTATCGTTATATTTTCTTTTCCCATATGTTTTTGTATAACTTCATTTATATTATCAATTTCATAAGCTCCTGTTGGTAAACTGAATTCTTCCAAAGCTGAATACTTTCCTTTATCATCTTTTGTCTTGTAATAATGTATTTTGTTATTAATTCCTTCACTAACGTTTGGAATAGAGTTATATGTTGTTAAATCCAATAATGGGGCTTCCCATAGTCTTCCTTTTTGCAAACGTAACGCTGGAAACAGAATACTGCGCAAAGTACATGGGTTACCGGTTAATGACACTGTATACGAGGACATCTTAAAGTTGACTAACACTTTTAGCTAAAAAGTCTAAACATAAATGACCGCAAATGGATGTAACAACAGGTTGTTTTCTTGTATGATTGTAAAAAACATTTTCTGCCGCACGAAAGTATCGTTGAAGTTCTTTCGGTGGTGGAAGGTCTTCACCACCGAACTGTCGAAACTGTAAAAAACTGTCGAAATAATAAATGGTTTTACCAAGTTTCTTGTAACACACCCAATGAGTGCCTAATCCTTCACTATTATCCAAATTTACACTACCAGTCTCATTTTTCCACATTTTAACCGGTAATTCATCTTTCATAAATACTCCTCTAAAAAATGGGATTTTCAAACAAGAAGCATATGTAATCAGTTCTTCATTGGTTAATTGTTTGTTTTTAATTATTAATTGCTCTTTCTTATTTAATAAACACGATACGGTCTTAGGTATAATCCTCCTCCCTTTTTTATCATTGACCATATTGTTGGTTTCTTTTTAGCTTTACCACTGGTAGATCGACGTTTTCTTCTGATATTACCTCCTTGTTTCTTAGCGGGTTTTTTCCCACGCCTTCTTCTCTTTCCTCCTCCAAACGTAGTTTTTGCTTTCATTGCTGCTGTTACTGCTAAAGACGCTGCTTTTTCACCAATACTCGCGTCACTAGATTTTACTCTTTGCCAAGCTTTCTCAGCAAGTGCTCTATCTGCTATTGATCTATTTTTAGTATCACCAAATTTGGAATACGCTATATCGTGCTGTTTACAAGCCTGATCGAGCTTATTTATTCCAGGATCTCCTCTAGCAAGACGTTTCTTTAATTTGGTTCCAGGACCACAATATTGATATTCTCCAGGTAAATGTAATTCCACAGGTAATAAATCAATCGCCTTGTTAACTATAGCTCCAACCGGTTTACTCAATAGAGAAAATGCTGTTGATGCTATTCCCCTTCCTCTCTGTAATCTCTCTCGATTATGACTGATGCGTTTAACCCTCGACATGACTATTTATAGCAAAACCTACAATCAGTAGGTGCACTCTATAAATGTTTTATAATGAATGTAATATCAGTTTTGGTTTCATGTATTATATACTGTTTAAAATCCATTTATTATATAGAAATGGATTTATTAATTAAATGTAGAAATATTAAATAAAAGTAGTAAAAATATAAATAAGGTGTAATTGAAGATGTTCCAGATGTTTCTTCGCTGGTGATGGTATCGTTGTCTTCGGTAAAATGAATAAACTTTAAATAGTTGTCATGTTCCCTTAGAAATTTGCCACTTAATCGTTGGTAATTGAATAACACATCCCAGTCTAGTTTATCTTTAAAATTGTCAATGTAATTCTCAGAGAGATTTTGATATTTACTTATTACTTCCCAACAGTTATTAAAATTTCATGTCATCTCTACGAGGAAGTCTTCTGAAAACTGTTGTCTTTGTAAAATATGGATCCAGTTAACTCTGTGAAAATAAATTCTTAACATAGTCATTGTGAAGAGGTAATGTATGGAAAGTTGTTCCCAATCCATATATCTATCAAACCGTTGAACAAAACCATCTGTCAACACTCCTTGGAGAAATCTCGGCTCTTGAGATATTAAACTCCACGCAGTAATATTGGATTCCATCATCCTCTCTGTATCGTCTCTCGAATATGACTGATGCTTTATCCCTTATTATGGGGTATTTTAAATTATTTTTTCTCTTATGTAATCTTCATTGTTTTCTGTTGGTTCATTAATCACATTCACTTTATCCCCCTTTCCTAATGTCTTGACTTTAGAAGGCTCAGACGGTTTATCTCGTTGATTAGGTTTCTCTGGATTGTGTATATTTTTCCAGTCTAAATAATTGTGACTGTCAACATCTGAAGCTGCATCTCTTCCTGAAGCCCGGTGGATATAATGGAATAGAGCTGCACCAAACCTTTCCAAATGTTTTTCATATTCCGTAGTCCATTTATTGTGTACAATATCAAACATTTTCTTATTTACAGCGTCTCCATCCTGCTCAAAATCATTTGATAATTTTAATTTTTTTACATCATAGCTTGTGTCAGTTTTATTCCTTTTATAAATCGTTAACAATTTTAGAGTAGCTAAATTTACTGCTTCATCATAAACGGGATATTGTATATCGCTTAACCTTTTACCGGAAAACCCCCAATGATCTTCGTGTACAGTTGGGGTTCTTTTTTTCATGTACTGTACCGTAACCGCATCAGACGACATAAGCGGATCACCAACATTTTGAATTACTTTTCCTTCAAAATTATAGTTGCCGTCAGGTGTTAACGGAAACCCAGCTCTTTTTTCACTATATCCAGATTTTACTCCAAACTCGGAATACCGTCCAAACTTGTCCACACTCATGATGTAACTGAATCGCTATCGTTTAGGTTCTTATTATATATATATATACGTCTACTGAACAATTATTCCTTGTTTTCGCAGTTCATCAACCAAAGCTACCCATTTGTTTTCTAAACCAGTGTGCCCGGCTTCCATATCTTCATGTAATAACCTCATTCGATCAACTAACTTATTTATATCGTTGTAATATATTATATTAGTTTTATACAAATTTTTCAATAATCCCCTTCCAGATGTGGTAAGATCAGTTGTTTTTCTCTTTTTATGCAAAACTTTTAATTCAGCAGAAGATAAAGCTCATCTTTTAATATGAGCTTTTTTTGATTTCGAGTGGAAAATACTAGATATAATACTTGTATATTTTATTGACCGATTTCTATGAATAGGTAGGTCTTTGGAATACTTTTTTCTATGTGCATTTGTATACTCTAATATATTTTTAAACAATTGTAAATCCCTTTTAGTATATTTACCAGGATTATTTTTAAAGATAAGTTCAAACAAACCTTTTGTACCTTTATATTTCTTATCTCCAATAACTATATCATCATTTTCGTTTATATCTAACTTGCTATCTCAAATAATTAATCCTTTATCCTCTATTCTAGCTCCATAGGTATAATAATTTCGATTAGCATGTGCGGCGTGTAACATTTTTAACGTATATGTTCTTCCAAGTGTTTCTTTAAACATAATATCCGTGCCTAATTTGCTTAAGTTGGATGGGTTAATATCCTCTTCTTCTGCTCTTGTATCTTCTACACTTGTATCTTCTGTACTTGTATCTTCTGCAATGTCCTTTTCCTTTAAATCCTCTATATCTCCGCTTTCTTCATACTCGTCGCTTTCTTCAGATGTTTGTAACTGGCCAAAACTTTCATCATTCTGAAATTCTTCTTCATATTTGGAAATTGGTAGCATTTTGTCTCCTTCGAAGCGAATTGAAGGTTTTTCCATATTTTCTGCTAATCGCTTTAAAGGTTCAGTAACAGGTTTGAATGTTGTTTCTAAAAATTGCTCTCTTTCATTTATACCTGATTTTATAGCTCAGTTTTTTTGTCTAATAGAATCACTAAGTGATTTTATTTCCTTTAATAGCTTTTCCTGGTTAACCATCTTCACACCTTGACGACTTGTACAGTAATACCGCTAATCAGTGTATTAAAACAAATTTATCAAAACCTATTCTATAACGACCATATTTTATAGCTTTATCTTTCATAATAACCAAAAATCCATACTTTTCCGCCCATGCTTTTCCGCAAAGCTCTTTAAACTTTTCAACTGGCATATCCGCATTCACATGATCGTTATATATATATATGTTTTAGGTTAGTATCATCTTGTTTGAATACAATTAGAATATTTGCATTATCTCTGATAAGTTGTTTTGGGATTTTGCTATAAGTTTGTCCTATATATATGCTGTCGATGTTATTATGTCTTCCCATGGCAAAGTAGTTTCTAATAGTATCCTGATTTTCACAAGATACATCGTCAAATATAAATACAGAATACGGTTTCGTTTCGTTTGGTTGCATAATGCTATCACTAGCGTTAAATTTGTAAAAATTAACATCAGACACATCAGATAGGATTTTATCCAGCAATTGATACTTTGGTTGATGTAGAGACTTTGAAAAAAAATAGGTTATTAAACCTTAATCACTGCGGATTAGTGATCAAATTAAAGACAACATTGGTCTTTCCACAGTTTGAGGGGTCACTTACTATACATCGAACAGTGTTTGGAAGTAAACTACCGTGTTTACCATTGTTGATTTTAACGTTATCAACAGTTAAATCATCTATGTTATTAATATTGAATCGATCTTTATGGTGAATAATCTCCATCCTGCTCAAAGGTTAACGATGAAATGAGTTGCTTGCATTAAACCAAGTCCTTTATTGGTATCCATGAATCCTCAGTTTTGTTAAACCCTAACCACCGCACTTTAACTGCGTCCTTTTTTCTTCGTAACACTTTTTCAACAAGATATACATCACCTACTGTTGACTTTAACATTTCATGTCCATAAAATGCACCTTGCAACAAATCTCCTTTGTTATCTTTTAGGATATACGTTTCAGGTACAGTTGGTTGCACTTTATACACTGTAAAAACTTCATTCGTCAGATTGGGAAGGTATTTCTTGGTAAACACTCCCTTATATTTACTAATCCGTACTTTATCACTTACATTAAATTTTCTTGGCTGCATTTTTTCTACTTTAGGCTTTGTATTTTTCTTTATGCGTTTTAATACATCTTTTGCATTTCTTCTATTTACTTTATTAGGTTTCATACCAATAGTTCTATGAAACCTGTTGTTATAATCATTTATTAATTGTGGTAAAACATCATACCATACGTAAGAACCTCTTTTTGAAAATTGTTTATACAGTGCTCCTTTTAAGGTTGTATAGAATCTTTCTACAATAGCTGTTTTTTTCTCTGAATTTGTAGAATAATGATTTATTTTATATTCATTCATTAACTGTGCAAAGTTTGTATTAAAGTATTCTGTTCCATCATCAGTTTGTAAATGTTTAATTTTGTTTTTATCTCTTTTTATGGCTATTTCCATGGCTTGTGTTACGCTTTTACCAGTCTTGTCCTTTAGAGGCAAAGCGTCTGCAACTTTTGTAAAACAATTAATAATTGTGAGTATATATTTAAATCCTTTGTTTATTCTGCTATGCGGTCGCATTTCAATTAAATCCGCTTGATATAGATCATTTATCCCTTTTATAACAGTATTTCTTCTTGGAAACTTTATTCTTGCAGGTTTGTGTGGTTCATTAATAATCTTCTCCTTCAGGTCTGACATGATGGTTTCACGAAGGCAGCTGATATGGTATTAAATATTCTTTGGTACAAATCTGCTTATATATACATATAGTTCAAGGTCATTCAAAACTTGTGTAAAAAAGGGGAAACACAGATTAACATTGCTGCGTTTCCCCTTTTTTACGGAAAGGAAAAGGATAAAGGATCTAGGACGATGAAAAGGTTACTCGTCAATAGGGTTGAGGGAGTAGTGGCCGAATGGCAATGTATTGATTTTGTCTGGAAGGGTTTGTCTTTTGTCGTCATTACAGGATAGCGCCTTTTTAACTTCAGTCACGCTGTACAGCTGATGGTTAAAACTTCTGATGGTGTTGAATTAAGCTGTAATGATGTTATCCTCAAATAAGCATTGCTTGTAGTGTTCAAAATGCACTTTCTTCTTTAAATATAAACTCTTTACACCTTTAGCTTTCTTAATATAGCTATTCTTATTTTCTTCTTCTTTTTCATTATAGAGTTTCAAAGAATATAGTTTAGACATCAATGCAACAATCTCTTCAAGTAAAACACCATTAGCCTCATCCTTGAATTTCCCTAGTACTTTTTTGTGTCTGTCATTATCGTAGTTTGGATGATCTTTTGGCTAGTCGGAGAAATCAAAGTCGTTCTTGTGAATAAATGTACGTAAATCTTTATACATGTCCAATGTTAGTATGCGATATATGAAAGCGTCAGTGTCCATATATGTAATAGATATATTCTCTCTTCCGTAGAACGCCACCATTTTGTTGTAGTGGAAATCGTACATGTGTGTTTTTGAGATGTCCAAAATTGACATGCCTATATAAAAAGGACGATCCATCTTCACACTCGTCTTCTTCATGGACACTGCTACAAGTTTTTCATTAATAATTATAGATGTTCCAAAATTTGGCTGCTGTACTAGTTTATGTAATTTTTTGCGTCGGTAACAAGTTTAACATTTTTGTGTCTTCTTTTGTTTTCCAATGTTTTTCCAAATATTGCATTATTCATTAATTTAAAGAAATCTTTTTGAAAGTCTGATGTAGCTGCTGCTCTTCTGATGGTATTTGAATCAATGTAGGGTTTCAACCAGCATGATTGAGAAAATTCCAAAACTCTATTAATTTTTGTTAGACGTAGTCCTAATTCGATAGCTTGTTGAACCACCCAAAAGTGAGCCACGTAGCGTTGTTTATTATTTAATGTCATCATTAATTTGGGGTGTTTTCCATTTGGTGAAATTTCTGTTTTAGCAAGAAGTGGAAGGTCATAATGAAGATCATGTAAATTTTCTGGGTATTCAAAATCGCAATCCACAATATATCCAGTTTCGGAATTTGTAAAATATCGCCAATAGAGTCGGGATTAATCCATTTAAAGTTATCAAAAGGAAGTGGGTTTGACATTGCCCATCCGTACAGGTTATTTGCATCGAAATATCCTAAATAGGTTGACGGTTTGGTTTCATCGTAATCGGGAAGGTATTTGTTGTTGGCTTTGACATGTCTGGTAACACTTTGGGTCAATCCGCCTCTTACTCCAGCTTCTACCATTAAAACCATGTCAATGTCTGTTAAAATTTGGAGTTTGCATTTTGTTTCTTTTAACATGGCTTGCCAAGCTAATCCTGGTGAAGTATACGAATGTAGAGGGTCCAAACCGTATGCAGCAAAACAGGTGTTTCGGAATTCTTCCATTACATCACAAAGAAGAGTTACATCTAGTTTGACATAAAAGTCCGAGTAATCTCCTAAGGTCTTAATATCTAACTCGTTCCATACTCGACGTGCGTGTTGATAGTCCTCAAGTGATATTTCCGAATCATTAAGTTTGTTTTTGAAGTGTTCTGGTGGAGGTAGTGATGTTTCATCAAATCTATGCAGTCCATCTATGTAATCATATGGGAATACTCCTTTTCGAAGAACCAAATTCATTTTACTGTTTGGTACAATTTTGCTTGTTTCGATCAAATCTTCTCTTCTTAAATTTTCTGATAATTTCATAAGGCTGAAAGGCATAAATCTATAGGAATCAATGAATCTAAGTTTTATATTGCCGATTTTTTTAGAAAAGCTAATAAATTTTTCCATGGTTGTTGCCAAGACATCTATTGCTCCATTATCTCTCCCTAATTCCGGGATTATAAAGTGAGAGTCGTATCCACTAAGATTATGTAAAACAACGGGGATAAAATTTGGAAGTTTGTAGTTTAAGTTGCAAGAGTTACAGGCTGCACTTCTGTAAGCTCCTGTAAGATGATCATGGTCTCGCACTTTAACATTATCCGGTGTAAAGGTGTTAGTACACAGATAACATGTTGTTGCTGAATCATGTTGTTTGAGTTCACCTTCAGTCATAGGTGTCATCGGTAACACATTTCTATACATTTCTTCCACCTTTTCAGCTATGTTATATAAAGCATCGACAAAGTGTCGAGCTGCTTCTTCACCACGATACATTTTCGGCGTAGACGACAGTTCGTATTTACAAAGATGATCTTCAGAAAGCGTGGACTTTACTATTAAACAATAGCTGTTTGGTGTGTGCTGCTGGTATTTGCTCCTTCTTGTTACGTTCTCTTCTTGATGTTCGAGCGGAAGTAAAGACGCTTCAAAATCAGCGTATACAGCAACAGGTACACGGTATTGTTGTATTACTTTATCAAATTTTATCTGCGCTCTGCTGGGATGTGGCAATTTAACTCTAACCTCATAGTTTCCATTACATAACCTTTGATGTTCTACTAACCATTCTGAACCTCCCCTTCTTAATGGTTTGCCTACATGACAAAAACATCTTTTGCAAATTGTCATCTTTTTTCATGCTTGGATGATTGTTTAGAAACAAGACTTTCAAATTTTTTGATACACACAAAGTGTGAAATATCGCCTTTAGTAATCAATAACAAATCGGTATGATCTCTGCGCTCATTTGGTGTTATACGCAAGGGGTACACATTGTTTGACGAATCCAATCCGAATAGGTTGACAGAAGCTGAAGGATTTTGTTTTTCAAATTTTGAAACGTCTGTTATAGCAACAGGGTAAGTCATCCCTTGAAAATTATATTTATGTTGTACTTCTTCATAATAGTGACTTGGTCTTTCCGGATGAATTGTTACATATTTGGCCAACATAGCATATTTAAAACACCCACTATCTTGATTTTGTACGTTGACGCAGGATAAAGTATTTCTAATCTTTGTTGGTAGAGGGATGTAGCTACTTCCTCGAATTCCATAGCCGTGTTTGAGTACTCTTAAGTCTAGCCCTGTGATGCTTAACAAACTCCATCCAGAGCCTCTTCCTTCATGTTCTTGTATTTTTATCATTAGCTCTTCAAAGCATTCAGATACGATTGAATTAATATCTGACGAAAACATAATAGTTCGGTTTTTTGTTAAAAACCCTCTCGGCGAAGTTTCATTTTGAATGTTTGTAAATAAAGCATCCATTAATAGTCCAAATTTGATAAAATTTAATCTTTTTAATTCATTTTGCAAAGTGTTGCTTACCAATCCTTTTGCGTTATTTAAAAATTCTTCGAGTTGTAATTTTGCATTGTCAATTTTGAAGTGGGTTACTACATTACCCGGAAATGCTCGGGCATGTAGTTTCTACATTTACTGCTGTTGATGCTGAAGGACGGTGAAGTGTAGACAGAGCATGCGTAGAAGTCGATGCAGCTGATGATGTTGAAGGACGATGAAGTGTAGGCATAGCAGGCGTAGAAGTCGATGCAGATGATGATGTTGAAGGACGGTGAAGTGTAGACAGAGCAGAGGTAGAAGTCGATGTTGATGGTGCATATTGAATAACACTTGGTCTGGAATGTTGGTGTTGAGCTAACATTCGATCTATTTCTTTCAATTCTTCTTCTTCATATTCTTCATCTTGGTTGTTGTTATGTTTTAGTTCTTTATGAATCATTAAAAGAAATTCATCCTTAAATGATGACTTGCAAATATCGCAGCGATGCATAATGTAGGTGTGATCTCCACAAGGGTCAAGGCAATAATGAAGAACACTGCAAATGCCCCTCTATTTATACCCTAGCAAAAGTGGTGGGGGTACGTATTACGTTAAGTTTACTATTTTTTACATTTTATATTTACTATTCTAGCTGGAGGCTACAAAGTTCTGTATTTAGGTCAAGGTCATTGAACATATTTGCCAAAACGGGGAATAGAGCAGTAAATGATTTCATATTAAACCATAAACTGATCTATTCCCCGCTCTGTATTTAACTAGGACAATTTTCTCCAACAGGAACATTTGATAGATTTTAAACTCGAATGTGAAGTCGGATTGTACACATTGCATCTCGATCAACTAAAAATTACATAAAACAATAGGGATCTTCAGTTGTAGATTGATCTTTAACATATTCGATGGTAAACATTGCTGAACGAAGATCATGTGGAATTACATCGACTTTTATTAGTCGCCTTTCGATTTCAAACCGTTTTGTTATTGATGTAAGTTTTATCACATCATCGATATCGAGGAGGGGAAAGCTGTAACAAACGGAGTTTGCTGGTGGGTTTGTCATGGCGATATGATAAATATACACTGTTGCATCGACATTAAATAGACGTTCCCCAACCATTAAATGTATAAGTTACCCCCACTTTTTCCAACAAAAAAAAATTGAAAGCTGGTAAATATTTTCTGTCTTGTAAATGGGTCAAGGTCATACAACGATATTACCAAAACGGGGAATATAGCAGTAAGTAGTTCTCACTTTAACTACAAACTGATCTATTCCCCGCTTTGTATTTAAAGTTTGACAGTTGACAAGAAAAAAACAACACTTAATCAGACTCATTTGATGAATCGGAATCAGTTGTATCAGAAGCATCGGAAAGAAATAGTCGTCGACGAATATGATATACCCCTCGCGCGCCATCGAAAAATAACCCATCCAAACTACTACTACTAGTGTTTGGAGTTTCATCATGTATTTCTTCAGAATAGAGAAGATGCTGATAGATTCTATAGGTTTCAGATTCCACGTCACTTAACGGTTCAATTTGTTCCATATATCCTGCTTCAAGATCATCACTGTCCATATCACTTAATAATTCAAAATCTTCCATTGCATCCATATCACTTAATAATTCAACATCTTCCAATTCGTCTTCATTTTCATCCTCACTTTCAATCACAATATGTTTAATAATTCCCACGATTGATTTTGCAGAAGGAAATATATTATCCTTTGGTGACATAGCTGCTATATATCCTAGTGCTAACACAAGTAGCAGAATGAGATAAGCACTGATGAGAAACCTCTTTTTATATTCCCCGATTTAAGTGGTGGGGGTAACTAGTGATAGGAAATGGGTATGATTGTATCAAATATATGTAACAATGTTTATGAAACAAGGATGATTAAGTCCTGTAAGTAGGTCAAGGTCGTCTTAACTTATTACCAGAACGGGGAATAGAGCAGTAAGCGATTCTCACTTTGACCGCAAACTGATCTATTCCCCGTTCTGTATTCCCCCGTTCAATATTTCCAAAACATCTTTAGTCAATTTCGAATGTTAGAAGGTCTTCAGGAAGATCTTGTTGAAGTGATACACCTTCTAACAACGTTTCTAACACATTAATGTATTTTATCGCCTGTATCAAAATGGCTTGCCTTGAACTTTTTGTATCCATAAACGGTAATTTTGATTGTAATAACTTATATGTTTGATTTATTTTTTCAATCCTTCCTCTTTCTCTAGCATTCCTTCTTCTCGCTTCATCATTCTTTTCCTTGTGATTTGTTGTAGGCTGCATCGATGTTGTAGGCTGCGTCGATGTTGTAGGCTGCATCAACTCTGCTGGGCTATTCATAGCTGAATAACTATACTCTGAAGCTGTACGTCTTATATATGTTACCCCCACTATTAAAGTCAAAGGATTTAGATGGTGGGGGGGGTGTAAGTGATAGGGAAAGGATATGTTATTTAACAATTACTATTTGCAAATTTTTTTCCAAGTCTCGTCAGTGGGTCACGGTCACTTGAACATATTGCCAAAACGGGGAATAGAGCAGTAAGCGGTTTCCCTTTGACCGCAAACTGATCTATTCCCCGCTCTGTATTTTAAAAGTAAACATTAAGTCTTGTCACTATTGAGCAGCCTTTGCTCTTTGAAGCTCAAGTTCTAAGTTGGCAACCAAGCGAAAATCTGCATCGTGCTCCTCCCATTGTTCAGGAGAACGCGGCTGTCCACACCACTTTCTGAAGGCGTACTCCATCGCCTCATTATACTCCTCCAGTATAACATGATAGGGTCTTGGTTGCTGCGTTGTAGGCTCCATCAATAATGTAGTTTGTTGCGGTTGTGACTTGGCATCATTCTCCGCAACCTCAGTCACCTCAGCAGCCACAGCAATCGCGTACAACTCCTCTTCGCTAATTTCCTTATCCCATGTGTTGCTGTTGACGCTCATGATGATGCAACTAATAATTATATTCCGAATCACTCGATTAAATACCCACTTACCCCCTCCTCTCTTTACTGTTGAATAATGTCTTTAGCATAATATTTCTCCTTTTTCCTTTTAAGTTTTATCTTTGACTTAGTGTAATATTTCTAAGTATGTTATCTAGGTCAAGGTCGTTGTATCATTGTAAAAAAAGTGTGGACAACCTATTTACACTCTGCAGCATATGCTACAAAATGTAAATATGTTGTCCACACTTTTTTTAATTTGGAAAAAACTTTAATTTTAATTTAGAAAAACTGTTTGAACGTTTTTTTTACTGTAATGTTTTCCACACAGTAGTCCCCGAATCAACTCGGATTAAATAGTCTTTTTTGGTTGGGCGTGGAGGATGAAACATGTCTCTAGGTAATTTTAGAATGTAGCGTTGATCTCCACACTTTAAAAGTACTTTTGCAAAGCCCATTGTTTTAACAAAGTAGTATTGTTTATTTTTAATAAGCCTATTAATCCGAATCTTGGATGGTTTCACTGTTAGGTGTGGTGAAGAAAGAGAAACGTTAGCATTGTGTTTTAAATGAGAAACGCACACTTCCTCATTTAAGACACAGGATTTAGCACAACGTTGACCTTTCTTTGCACCTTTTTTAAATACATAACCACATTGTTGTGCAGGAAGCATACACTTCCTTCTCAACGATTTTAGCTCATTAAATCTTTCTGAAGGACGGTTAATACTTGTGCAAATTACTGAAGGACGAAGACTTGTAGAAGGTGGAGTGACGATTGGAGAAATGATTTTTGGTCCAGTAGTTAAAGGCTTGGTGGGTGTTGGTGGATCTTTGAGCTCGATGTCGAAGAAGACCCTGAGCTTGATGATGAACAAGATGACCTCGAACTCGAAGAAGATGAAGAAGAAGAAGATCTTGACCTTGGTGATGAACAAGATGACCTCGAACTCGATGAAGATGAAGAAGAAGACCTTGACCTTGGTGATGGGGAAGATGGCGAAGACTTTGATGGAGAAGATGGCGAAGACTTTGATGTAGAATCGTGCGGTGAATCAGTCATCTTCTCCGGAAGAATTAAAGACAATAATAATGACTGGCGGAGTATATCTGAAGGGCCGAAGGATGATGTAGAAGGAGGCGATGATAAAACCTGGCGGAGTATAGACGGGGCATAAGAAGTTGGTGCTGAAGAGGTAGTGGGTAAAACCAGCGGCGTTTTCTTCACGTTCAATTTCATCGGTTTGGTCTGTTTTCTGATATGCGCCATGATCCTGTGTGAGCAAGCACAAGCAGCAGAATGATTTTACCAGTGATGGGGAACTTCTTTTATACCCGAGTCAGCCAAACCAGTTGAGTCCCACCCAAATGGTTCTGACCTTGAGTAGGGGGGGGGGTTTGTTGTAGGAAATAAATACATCTTCCAATATCTTACCAAACAAAGATTTTCTAAGTCCCGAAGTGGGTCAAGGTCATCTGAAGATGTTGCCAAAACGGGGAATAGAGCAGTAAGTGATTCACACTTGGACCACAAACTGCTCTATTCCCCGCTCTGTATTAGGGAAGTGAATTTTGAAGAAAGGTCACAGTTATAGGCAATAAACCTAATAACAGAACCTTTTATTAATTTATCCAAACAAAAGGAAGTTACAAATGGTTTGCAGGGAGTATTTGCAAAAGTTTCTCAAGGGTAAGATGGGTAATGTCAATCGGTTTTCGTGCCATATTGACAAAGGTTGGTTTTCGCACCATACCTTTTTGTAAGGAGTTAGGAAAAGGATGAGAAACATACTGATCAGTTAAAGTTAATTTTACAAAGACCAACCAAGGTCGGTTTTACAAAGGTCAACAGCATCCTGAAACCCAGTCGGACGTTGGTCAGTAACGGGCGCCAGGCAACTGCGAACCAAAGTTTTGACCAAGGTTAGTTATAGCGTGTAAGAAAAGGACATACCAACCAAGGTCGGTTTTACAAAGGTCAACAACATCCTGAAACCCAGTCGGACGTTGGTCAGTAACGGGCGCCAGGCAACTGCGAACCAAAGTTTTGACCAAGATCAGTTTTAAAGCGTGAAAGAAAAGTACATATTTCATTAGTAAATAAAACACTTCAAAGACCAACACCACAAATAATTACAAACACCAACACTAACTACATTTTCTAGCAGCAAACTACAAGCTTCGTTAACTGGGTCAAGGTCAAGTAAACTGTTTTGTAAAATAGCAAAGGATTTACCTTTGCTATTTTACTTTTTAAGAAACGCAAGATAGCTCTAAGATCAAACAAGGGTCATAGTTATCCGTTTTACACAAAATTCATTGTACAATGTTTTGATAAAATGGAAAATTTCCATGTTGGAAGGTGATTGCCATATCATCAAAACACAATACACATCATTTCTGTGTAACGGCCTAAGCTCCATCTCTACTTTTAAGTTAATCCCTCGATACTCAAAAGCAAGGATAGTGAGAAATGCTTCTGACAAAGCAAGCTCAGAAGGAACAAGCCAAGTGTTTTCACCTAAAGCTTCCATAGTGTTATGACAATATTTATTCCGTTGTAGCAGTATATAAAACGTTTCCCCCTCCAGTTTTTATTTTTAATACAACATTTTTGTGTCTACCTTGTCCGCATGAAATATCTCTAAGTCCACAACTAAATAAGAGGTCTACCTTGTCCGAATGAAATATCTCTAAGTCCACAACTAAATAAGAGGGTGTTCTTTTAGCTTTCTGGCCATGTAAAATGTTTTCTAAGTCGTGAAGTGGGTCAAGGTCACGTTAATAAATAAAAGCGTTAGGTGTTAAGCAAATATTTAATCTACAAAAGCGTTAACTGTTAATCATACTGTTAGTTTATTGTAATACATCAACAAGCGTTAAATTACAAGTTTATTAAAAGCGATAAGTGTTAGGCGGACAATAAACTACACATGCAAATGCGCATGATTTGTTAATTGCACGTCGGGCCCAACGCACACTTAACAGACCTACGCTACAGCAGAATGCAACCCAGTCGGACGTTGGTCAGTAAAGGGCGGCAGACTACTGCGAGGAGAGCGGAGACTCGGCCTCTATATATACCCGAGTCCCAGCCCCACCCAAGTGACTCTGACCTTGAGGGGGGGTGACCTTGAACATGACCCAAAAAGGGGGGGTCCTTGGGGGGGTGACCTTGGGGGGGACCTTGGGGGGGTGACCTTGGGGGGGACCTTGGGGGGGTGACCTTGGGGGGGACCTTGGGGGGGGTGACCTTGGGGGGGTGACCTTGAACATGACCCAAAAAGGGGGGGTGACCTTGAGGAGGGGGGGGGGATCGGTTCTAGAACCTGTCTCAGCTTTCTAACCATATATGGATAGTTCAAGATTTTACCTTGCGACTCGATTTACTCCTTCCGCCACCTCATTCCAGCTTCAACCATTGACTGGTACACTTCACAGCTCTCGCTCTCTCTCTTCTTACAAAATGACTTCGCCGATAACCAACGAGAAACTGAAAAGGATTAAGGAATCCTTGAAGAAGACAGCTCCAAAGACAAGCGGATTTAAACAACCTTCTTCCCTCAGAATGAGGCTAAAGAGGGATTTTAAAAACCACCCTCTTTACTACAAACAAGGTTCTTCTGGTTCGACTTCTTCATCAACAACGGAACGACACTCTGCCACACGGGATCATCAGGACGTGTTGCAGAAGATGAAGACCTTGACGGAAGACGAATTGGTATCTCCCATTGAAGTTACCAAAACAAAATTCAGACATTTGAGAAGGAACTTCCCGTACAGAGCGGTGCTGAAGAACGGAAGCACCTACTACTTAACTGCCGGTGAAGTTCTCTTTGAGGTGGAATTGCCACGATCAATTCCGGCACCACCAGAAGTGTCATACAAGCAGACCTTGTCCTTGGTAAAAGAAGAGAGTAGAGTGAAGTGGACTGTAAAGTAAAATCCCTGACCATCCCACCATCCCTCCACAAACGGTCCTATTCAGGACCACCCTAAGCATTTCAAGTTAGGGACTTGGCCTGTACATAGGCAGGAGATTTTGTTAGTCTCCGGTTTGTGTGCAGTCCACTTTGTCAAAATTTCGAAGTCCCAAGGTCCTTGAACTTGACCTTGACCTTGAACATGACCCATGTTGGGGGGGGGGTTACAAGGTTTGTGCAAAGTATGTCATGTGGGTACTCAAATTACGCGGATTGATCAGACGAACAGGTTGGCGCAAACAGAATTCAGACCCGACCAAGGGTATAGCAGTAATAGCCAAAAACAACTATTTTCAAGGACAAACCTATATAACTTCTTTATTTTTGGTTTAAAGTATGACATGTGGGTACTCTACTGTCACAACTCGGCAAGATGAACAAGAAGGTGCAATCAAAATTCAGATTAGACCAAGGGTATAGCAGCAACAGCGAAAAACAATTATTTTCAAGGACAAACCTAAATAACTTCTTTATATTTGGTTCAAAGTATAACATGTGGGTACTTTAATTACGCAGCTTGACAAGAAGAACAAAAAGATGCAATCGAAATTTAAATCTAACCAACGGTATAGCAACCGTAGCGTAAAAACAATTGTTTGAAGGATAAGGTAAATTTGTGGTGGGGGGTAGGTGGCTATCATACACGATAACGCTACGTCATTATTCTTCCAGCTCTTGACGGATGAACATCTACCTAGAGGGTCTGAAAAATGTCGCAGTTTTATAGGAACATGAGGAAGGTGACCTTCAGTAGTCCACTTGACACTACTTTCTACTTCTCTGACAATGAAGACAGAAGGTCTACGCTTTTAGTGGACGATGAGCGGTTTCGTCGAAGAATAATCGAGGTTGAAACATTTTTAGCCAGTTGTTTGCTACGCAAACAGCACCATATGAATACATGCACCGGTTTAGATCATAGTAGCTGTTATAATTATACAGCGTTGAGCAAACATTATTGAAGTTTTCAGTTACGGAGCTAAGGTCTTGACAGTCTAAGAGCTAAACCCTAACTAACACATGTAAACTAGTTATTGTTCGATGTAAGACTTGGTGGGGTGACTGGTGTAGTGGGGGGACTGCCATCTGCCGCGCACTTGCCACCTGCCGCCTGCCGCCTGCCATCTGCCGTCCACCATCTGCTCCGCCCAACCACACTTTTACCCCCACCATTTTGTTTGATAACAAAACGCTAGCTAGCGAATAGTCAGTACACCTCCGGCTCTCGACCGGTGAACATCGAGCGCTCTCTCCGCGCTCTTCACAAACGTAAAACATTATATTGAAATGTTCATTAAAATTAGGTGTATTCATTATGATTCTATTCATCTACCGTCTTTCATCAGAAAGCGAAGTGATGGCCGCAACTCGTCCGGATCAACAACATCGATGACAACGAACAACGGGGAACTATTGTAAACATGAATTATTGTAAATAAAATAAAGTAATATTTGTAATAGTACTACCTCGCACTCGTATCATTCGATTGTTTCATTCGATGGTTTTCATTCGATATTTCTTATCGATTAATTATCGAATCACAATCGAATTTTACGAGTGCGAGGTAGATTTTTTTTAAAAACTTCCCCGTGACCTTGAACTTTGAACTATCACTCATTACGTCACAAAACCACCTACGTCACTGGCTCAGCCTCAGATGACGTATTTATTCACTCAGCGCCGGATGTGACGTCACTTCCGGCGCAAAACCGGCAAACCCACACTACTATAAATATTAGAGTTATTATGCATTAAAGAAATTCTAGGGTAATTCTAGGGTAATAACGCTTACCAAATTCTAGGGTAAAACCACTGAGCTCTATGTTATATCTGGAGTCGGCACTCCGTGGTAAAAAAACGTGCCGCTATGTTTTTGGTATTTTTGTTGGCCAGATGGGTTTTTGACATTTTGGTGGTATATAGTTATTTAATTTCCTATTGGTTGAAATTTTGACATCGTCCAACCAATGTATTCTGATTGGTCCAGTTAACTTCAAAGTGACAACACAATAGGGCAAAAAGTCAGTGTTGACGGCACGTTTTCGGAAAATATTTAGGCAGAGAGTAGTGACACCAGGTATAACATAGAGCTCAGTGGGTAAAACCAAACTGACGTAATGGCAACACTGGACTAAGGAAGGGCCAACGCAGTGGTGCCACTTTTAGGGTAATTACCCTTTTTTAGGGTAATTTTACCAGTCTTGGGGTAATTTTAGGGTAATGGAGTTTTTAGGATAATTTTAGGGTAAAATCTAGAGTCCTTTTATAATTTAAATTGAGATGTATTGGCAATGCGAAATGGGTTTTCCAGGAATTACAAAATTTACAATAAGTGCTGGGTAAATTAAAAGTATTATAAAAGAGATATCACCAGCATGTGCATCCTAAATCCTATTCAGTATTCGACTAAAGATGCATATAATCACAAAGAACACAAAGTTTAATCTTCGAACAGATAAAATTGAGGCACATTATGTTATGTGTCCAAAATTGGGCACAACATAATAATATAGAAAACCCTATAAACCAGTACCGGCTCTAGGGCAGTGCGAGCCGTGCTCCAGCACGGGTCGCGCGGGGCGCGGCGCTTTTGGGGGGGGGGCGGCGCTCGGCGCTCATAACGGGTCGTGGGATCGGTGGCGTACCGATGTAGTTGGGGGCCTGGGGCGGCGGATGTATTTGTAGGGGCCTATATATACATTAGGGGTTGAAGAGGAAGGCTTATTCATATATATGTATACGATGTATTAGGGGCGTGCGAGTACTCAAAATGTGAGTATTTAAATAGTCAATTGAACTCAAAGTATTGAAAAATACTCCAAAGTTCGAGCGAGTATTTCCCGCCAATCTTTGGACGATCGTGACCTGCCAAATCACGTAGTAAACAGCCATCAAAGACGATCGCACCACGTAAAATCGGCCGAAAATTACGAGACATAACGTTATGAACTACACATGAATCAGACATAAAAAACAACCTAACTGTGTAAATGGCGACCGAACCACGTTTTATCGGCCGTAATTGAAGACGTTGCAGATTATATAATCTGGAATTAACGTCCTTGCCGCTTAATATCGGCTATAAACGTCGACGGAAAACAAAATACTGTCCACAAATTACGACTTTACTACGTAATAACAGCCAAAAATACGACAGTAGATCGGTAGCGATTCTCCGTTGATCGGCGGGAAATACTCGCTCAGACTTTCGAACATTTTTCAAAATTTTTGGGGCTATGACAAAGCGGGGCCTGGGGCGGACCGCGCCCGCACCTCCCCGTCGGCGTCGGTACGCCACTTGGTCATAGGCCGTAGCGCTAACATAAAGTATTTTGTAAATATATAAAAACCAAACTGATTTTGTAAATTGTTGTATATTAATATTATAATTTGTTGAAAAGCAATATTTGATAGAAAGTTAGGAGTATTAACCATGTGTTGTACCTTCATCATACTTAAACATTAAATTTACATATCAGATAATACAACTTCTGCTCCCCTCTATTCCAAAACGAGCAGTTGTTTTGACCTCTATCGGTTTTTGACAACTTCAGGGCATTCTGATTGGTATTGAGAGTTTGAATAAAACTCGCAATACGATGCAAGAAATTTGCAATGTTAAAATATAAAGTAACACAAATAATTGTTTTAATCCGCCCACGTCAATTGTTTTAAACTAGTTCCTATAGATGAGGAAATATATGGTTTGGAGACTGGAGAGTATTGAATAGGGATTTGATCTATTTGAGTTTAGTATTATATGTAATAAGGGGGAAATATGATGCACCCTCCTCAAATTTTGGTACCCCCTTACATCGTTACTTGTAAGGTCCACTCGTATAGCTTACTTTGAAAATTATAGTTTATCTTTCCGTCTGTTTAGTAACCATTTCAACTAAGTTGTTATTTATCAACTGAGACATTTCGGAGTATTGGAGATGGAGTGGAAAATGTTAAGAATTGAACATACCTCTCCTCACTACAGATTAAGATTATTTGAGCTCTGGTCGTGGTTAATTGACTAATCATCTGTATTTCTTAACAAATTGGCAATACAAATTAACAAATTTCAATACAAATTGGCAATAAGTTGCGACATTATATCACAGAATAGTAATAACGATAAAAACATCTTTGCACCCAACTTGAGTTTTTAGAGTCAATGGTATTAAAATTAATTGATCCAAACACTTTTAGAAGATAATATTCAATATACTGTATGAGTGAAAAAAAATTAAAATAAGTTTTATAGCTACACAAAACCTTAAAGATTAAATACTTGAAGATAGAGTCCGTATAACTGAAAAACGAGTTATACATTAGAATCAAATAAACAAATGTTATATTCAGAAAACATTAGTTTTTTCAAAAACGAAAATAACTCTAACAACAAACTTTGCTGTTCCATCGCAAACTTCAGCCTCACAGATTCCAGGAACCGTCAGAATCGCGGTCGGTTTGGATCAGCGTTTTGATTATTATTTTGGTTACCCTGGAAGAAATCTTTCCCACGCTCAGAACAGATGTAATGTTATCAGTATGTACTTACTACCGTTTCTACACAGTTTTAAGGGTTTGTTTTAATTATTATTTTTCTTAAAGAAACACATAATTGTTTTATGATACACAGTGTATTGTGATACGTTGACTACAAGTGTGCAAATTTGTTTTAAGGTTTTGAGTTTTTTTAATGGCAAAAAGTTTAGTGGCGCGGAAAATTGGAAACGGGATACATTTCCAGGACGATAATATATGAAATCAAGATTTTGACCTACACAAGTCTCTTATCTGAATGTGTTCCATAGCTTGTCATTTCAGGTGATCAGCATAGCACGGAACCAGAAACATCGCGAACGCAACAACCAGCGAGGCGCGCAAGTGACAGTCTACCTCAGAACTATTGGGTAGGGAGGTTATGGTTGATGGTGGGGGGCGGGGGGCGGCAAATTTGGTCTTTGCACGGGCGCTGAAAAACTGACGGGCCACCCCTGATTATATGTAAAAAGCTCAAACAAAATTTTTGGGGTACAAAACTCCCCATAATACCTCTTCGGATAGATCGATCTGTCTGGTTTTTGAACTTAGTCATAAATGCTGCTTTACACGTTTATACCAAATTTCGTCAAAATCGGATGAATTTTACGAGAGTTATCGTGCTCACGGACACGTATATATATATATATATATACCGGGTGTCCAAAAAGTCCCGGGTCGGTTAAATATTTGTAGAAATATTTAAAATAGAGCTACAACACTTTGCACAAAGCTACTGGACATAAAAATCTATTTTAACACATATTCAGTGATCCGCTACTTCCTCAGGGGGACGGCCCGCTAGGAGTCAGAAGAAAATCTTAAATGTAAGCATAGGTTGATATGCATATCAAATAAAAGGTCTTTATTAGTAGAGTACAGAGCCGCAAACCCGACATCAAACGGAGAAACGAGTCAAAAATGACAGCCGTTCAAAGATGGCTTGAGTTTGCAACTTAGGTTAATGTAGAAAATAAACTGACGAGCTTTTTGATTTTAACATTACTAACCCAAAACTGTTTACAATTAATGCTGTTGTAGAATTATAAGTTTCGTTATTTCTGAGAGGGATCGAAAATAAAACAAACAAGGAAAATGAATGAGCCATGATAAACCTAAAAGAGAAAGTTATTTGTGACTGATAGCGTGTTCCATGAACTTGATTACATTTACCTAAGTTGCAAACTCAAGCCATCTTTGAACGACTGTCATTTTTGACTCGTTTCTCCGTTTGAGGTCGGGTTTGCGGCTCTGTACTCTACTAATAAAGACCTTTTATTTGATATACATATCAACTTATGCTTATATTTAAGATTTTTTTCTGACTCCTAGCGGGCCGTCCCCCTGAGGAAGTAGCAGATCACTGAATATGTGTTAAAATAGATTTTTATGTCCAGTAACTTTGTGCAAAGTTTTGAAGCTCTATTTTAAATATTTCGAAAAATATTTAACCGACCCGGGACTTTTTGGACACCCTGTATATACAGTTTTGAACGAATGGTGTTTTTGGGGTCTGGGGACCTCAAAACGAAAAGTTATCATGGTCCCAGGCCTAGGTCTTACCGGGCCGACTACGGTAATAGCTTCTTTCCTACAGGGGAAAGTCGCTAATATAATATACTTTTCAAAATTAGTCCTTAAGGAATCTAAATTACAGTGACCAGTGTTTTACCATGTGTTTGTGAACCCTGTGCATTCAACAATAGGACCATACTTCCAGACCTTCACCTCTGTTAGACTCTGCCCTTGCTTTTCCGGATGTCATAGTGTTAAGACATCAAAATTTGTGCAGGAATTTGTGCAAAATTTGTTCCTGGTAAATTCAAAACCAGTATGGCCTAAGTTTTAAATTGCTTGGTGTCCATTGTTTAGGGACGGTATTGCTCAATATATACCACTTTAACCTCATTCCCTTTTATTTGTTTAATCCCAGTAATTAGGTATAGAGCGAAGAACATTTGTAAACTATCACCATCTTGTATTCTATTAGGGACATTGAACGAATACAGTCATTTGATAAGAACAACACCAATGTTCTGAAATTTAAGTTACATCAAGAATAATCTAATATAATATTGAAATATCTCTTCTAAATTTAATTTGAGTATATTTTAACTAGGTGTACGCTCATTCCTCGCGTATAAGGATAATTGAAACACATGATCAAACTTAAATCGAGTCTCATAAAAAATTCAATTATCTGATTTGAGTATTATCATCAGAATACATTCCGTTATCATTTAACTGCCGCCAGAATCCGGATTTTATGTCTATATAGCTATAGTTTTAGTCACTTCTCTAAGAATCAATTATCGCGGTAGCTGAGAGGTATCGCACTGGCTGTTGGAGCGAAAGGGCGCAGGTTCGGATCCCGCCGCCGACCTAACATTTTATCCATAGAAAAACATACATACCTTTATCACTTGTTTTTATCAAAGTAAATGTTGTATAAATACGTAAATTTATTTATTTTTAAAATAAATTGAAGATTTCAGGCATGGTTTGTTGTTAGGATTGGCATGGGTGCGTTATCTTAGAACAAACAGAGCATTTTGGGCTAAGCAGTGACTTTAGCAGTGTGGTTAATTTAACTTTTAAGAGAACAGCTAGTTTCCTATATGAACTAATGTTAAAAATTTCTATAGGCCAAGTCAGAATATCCTTAAGGATTAACAATAAATCGCCAGGCCCAGTTATTTAGATGAAAAAATGAGATTTCAATATATTGTTTCAATAGCCTATGCTATCATGAAATTAAATGCTGTAAACATGGGTTGGCCCAAGTCCGTACATGAAACTTCTAAAATGACACGTAGCCTAAGTGTATATGCCTACATTTTATAGTCATAGGTCCAAGTTTATGATGAAAACAGCTCAATATAATCCAAACCTAGGATACGTCAAATCATTTCAGATAACCTGTATAAAAGGCTTAGTTTTGTTAGAATAGTTTAAAGCTTTTGTTCTGGTTCGGTACAACATTCCTGGTAATGTGTTTAAAGTATTATACAGCAGTTGTATTTTACAAAATGATATTTCAATATATTGTTTCAATAGCCTAGGCTATCATTAAATTAAATTCTATAAACATGGGTTGGTCCAAGACCGTACATGAAACTTCTAAAATGGCAAGTAGCCTAAGTGTATAGACCTACATTTTATAACCATAGGTCCAAGTTTATGATGAAAACAGCTCAGTAAAATCCAAACCTAGGATTTGTCAAATCATTTCAGATAACCTGTATAAAAGGCTTAGTTTGGTTAGACTAGTTTAAAGCTTTTATTTTGGTTCACTACAACATTCCTGGCAATGTGTTTAAAGTATTTTACAAAAGTTGTTGTATTATCAGTTTAATGTCGGCTTACTCTTACTGTAATCCAACCCAAGGCTATGTCAAATCATTCAAGATAACCTTCCGAAAAAGGCTGTTTGGTTCGAATAATCTATAGCTTCTATTGTGGTTACCTACTACATTACTGGTAATGTATTTTAGGTAATGTAGACAATTTTTATTATTAATTTAGTGAAAATATAATCTAGCAAATAATTGTCCTAACTTACAAAAATAAATTTTAAGGTTGTCCGCTTACTGTGACTAACTTCATCAACGCTTTCTAGACAAATTGAGGTATTGTATACTTTTTACACATGGCAATCACAATATTACCAATTGTCTAAGAAAATGTAATAAAACAAACTTTTTTATAAGTTAAGTTAATATCTTAGTATCTAAAGTAATAAAAAAGTTATTTTGAGTTTTTCGATTGAAGTGACTACGTACACGTCTAATGTAAGGGCAAATTCACTTCGCTACCGCTTAGGTTAGGTTAGGTTAGGTTACGTTACGTTAGGTTAGGTTAGGTTGGGTTACGTTAGGTTAGGAGGTTTTCTGGCTCTCAATTTGTTTTAAAAATCACAGGAAAAGTAACGTACGGTGCATAATTTGGAACGGACGTGAACAGTAGTGGCTCACGTCGGACGTGTACGTAGCCTCTGCCTTTTAGCGAATTTCCCCTATAGGGAAGAAGCTATTACCGTAGTCGGCATGGTAAGACCTAGGCCCGGGACCATGATAACTTTTCGTTTTGAGGTCCCCAGACCCCAAAAACACCATTCGTTCGATACTGTATATATATATATATATATATATATATATATATATATATATATATATATATATATATATATATATATATATATATGTGTCCGTGAGCACGATAACTCTCGTAAAAATGATCCGATTTTGACGAAATTTGGTATAAACATGTAAAGCAGCATTTATGACTTTAAGTTCGAAAACCAGACAGATCGACTTATCCGAAGGGGTATTTTGGGGGGGTTTTGTACCCCAAAAATGGGTTTTTTGAATTTTTTACATATAATTTTTGAAAAAGTCAAATTTTAGTTTTTCCCATTCGATTCAGCTTAAAAAAACACACAATTTGGTATTTCGATCATTCCTCTACGTCAATTGGTTACCGAGATATTGAAAGTGCTAAACACAGTACGTTGTCTAATGTTATTCTTATGGAGGAAAAGAAAATTTGTTTATCTCGCTTATTTATGAACGTATACTGACGAAACTTGGTATACAGCTTCATCTCATTGAGGTCTATTGATATTTGCTCCAAAAAATTGTTTTTGCATAATTCTCCCGTAGCAGCAAACCTGCGTACTCAGCCCCCATGTTATTCTTATGGATAATAATTAAATGCTCTGTCTCCCTTAATTATGAACATAAATGAATAAAAACTGGTATACGACTTCACCTAGTTGAGTTATATTGATATTAGCATAAAAACCCATTTTTTGTGTTCCTTGTTGCAGCAAACCTGCGTACTCAGCCCCAATGTTATTATTATGGAGAATAATTAAAATTGTATATATCGCTTATTTGTGAATATATTTTTATGAAACTTGGTAAGTGGCTTTATGTAGTATTAAGACATTTATATCTCCATTGGAAATTCGCTGAGTATGCAGGTTTGCTGCGACGGGGGTATTTCGATCTGCCATACGCGTCGTCTGTCGTCTGCCACTGATAAAATCGTCGCCTTCGACGACGACGACGACTGACGATATTTACACAGAGTAGGCGTACTAAGGGAATATTAACTGTATATATTTTTTTTAAACGTACACTTAAAATAATAAATATGCTCACAACTTAAAAATATACTTCGATTTATCTTTCTTGTGTGTTTTTTGTTGGTAAAAAAACTGTTGTTATCCAGTATAACAAAGTATACTCTAGTAAACTAACTATTGTTACTCTGTTGTTGAAACATAGACGTCGGCTAATTTTAACGATTCAAGTACCACTAAAATGGCTTCCAATGTTATTCTTATGGAGAAAAAAATAAATTTGGTTTTAAGATAGTTTGATTGATACTGATCGAAATTATCTGAATAACGAACTTGACCGAGATTTTGACCTGTTAAGTTTTTCTGGAAAATTCTAAGTTTAACTGTGGAGGCATTCTCGAGTTATTGTGGTCACAGACACGCCAGTTGAGTTGATTCTCTTACCAGTCTAAGCAGTAAAGTTGTGTATAAGGATACTTTCACTTCGTTCAATTATCCAATTACCAGTAAATTCAGTGAAACTATTGGACTTTCCTTTTGGACATGAACATTTTTGTCATTGTTGTAATTTGTAAACAACCCAATTAGGCATAAAATATTCTTTCACTCATAATTCAATGTTATTCAAGTCAGCACGACACTTCCCCCCTGAGATAAGAGCCCTCATAAATTTCAGAACCCCATTTATTGAAGAACTATGAACATTTTAATCTTAAGCATGTATTTATTGTTGTGACCATTTGATAGCCTTGGCCAGAGTAACTTTCCCCTGTAATTTTAAATCATTTGTTAATCCCCTTGTTTAATAGAATTCCGAAATCAAATTATTTGTCCTTCAGATGAATAAATATTACATTGTTCACATATATATTGAATTTGATTAAAATAGGTAAAAGGTATTTTATGATAATGTAAACCTACCTTCTGTATGGCATCCAAGACTAACTACAGTACACAGTTCTACTCACTACAAGAAGAAGGAAGACAATTGTAGAAGTATATTTATTTGTAAGTCAGAGAAAGGTATTTGTGAGCTATATTTAAATAGCCTAGTGAATTTTGTAGGTAATTACACCATTTGTTATAAAGCCAAAGTCAGGCTCGTTCCACGGCGGCCATTGCCCACAGACCAAATAGCGTCCTTTCATACCACCATTCCCCGACCCCATCAGGGTACATTTAAGTTAAGTAAAAGTGTATATTAAAGTAAGAATTAACAAACAGCCAATTAAAAACCACAATCAATTAAATTATTATACTGTAAAAAAATAAGAATTTTTATGGTTAAACTTCAATTTATTCATATTGCCTCTAGAATTGAAGTTTGACTCAAAATAAAACAGGTTTTCATACCTTTCTATCGTCAATCCTCTGGTTTACTAGCAGATGACTAGTTTCGGGACTACTGTCCCATTATTAACTCTGGCGTCAATAAACTAAAATATGAACTCATAACTTAAGTCACAATACACACACTAACACAATACAAACGGACGCTGCGATTAAATCAAACATTTATTTGGTTTGGCCGGCCAAGGAAAAGTCCAGACAATGTGAGACGAACACGCGGAAGGCTGCGACGAGACTACCTCCAATACCTAGGCCTACATCACTACCTACCAATGTACCTTGCCACGTTGTAGACTTCCGCATGTTCGTATCCCACTGCCTGGACTTGTCCTTGGCTTGTTTTAGTGTATATATTGTGACTACCTATGTGTTCATATTTTAATTTATCGACGCCAGATTTGATGATGGGACAGTAGTCCCAATGCTAGTCATCTGCTAGTAAACCAAAGGATTATCGACGGAAAGGTACGTAAACCTATTTCAAGTTAAACTTCAAAGGAAGACGTCTAACTGCTCCCCGTTTATTCTAGTTTCTTAGGGGAAAATTCCAATTTAATCGATTCAATCATTATTTGAACAAAAATTAATAAGCCAAAGTATGAAAAAGCCCCAGTTCCCCGACTGCTGTGTAACTGTGCGCGGTATCGGTATAGCCTAATTGCAACTTTGGGTGAACAATAAAAGCCTGGTACAGTTCGAGCCACGGTGCTTGGCGCCTGGGAAAAGCGAGAAACAACTCAAATTTCTTGTAAATAAAAGCAGACAATAACGAAAATAACCAAAACCAATGTTTTAAAATTAAATCAATTAATTTTGCCTTCTGTTGACAAAAGTATATTGTAACACGGACGGTACTAAGACAAGTAGAGGCGAAAAGTCATACCAGAGAACACGCTAACCATACGCCAAGCACTGTGACCCGAACTGTACCTACGATCAAAGTTAATATGATACAACACATATGGATAGGTATTATACATTTAGTAAAGAAAACAAATTTGTAAGCTAAAAAGTCTTCAGTCTTCACGATTATATAGATGGAAATCCAGGCTGCCCATAACACTAGTGTTAATTGTAACATTGGCCTCATAGAAGTATGGAAAGCCTGGTTTTTAATTCGTGCAACACACTGTTTACAACAATTAACTAGGTAATTTTGAGGTTATGGTAGTTCTTAGTATGAGAGATTGACTAAACAAATTCAGTACCGGTACCGTTTCATTACTTGCTATAGTAAGTGTGATTCAAAACAATTGAAATGTGTTTGTTCTGTACAATCAGTAACATTCCATAACAAAAACCATCCTAAGGGGATCTACATATTTAATTCTGTAAGCGAATCGGTCCCCGTGAAATATCTCGAGCTAGAAAGAAGTTAAGTTAGGTTATGCCGATTCATTTTAAACATTGAGGGCCAAGGACAGTGGGAAAAATATCAGAAATGTCAAAAATTACGTGACCCCGCTGGACTTCAAAGACCCAATGATTTTCTTATGGAAATATCACTACAGTATTTTATTAATAAGCAAAATTAACTAAAGATCATCTGTGACTATCCACTTAGACAAAAACCATATGTTAGGAGTTATAGCCCCTATAAGCCACTATAGTAACTCTTTATTACATTATGAAGAAAAATTAACTAGGGTTAACCTCTAAATCTGTTAAGCATGTTATTACTTACCAAGAAACAACACTGTATTCACAACAGCTGTAGTAACTCTTGAATGAAGATAATATATTTTTTCCCCAATTCAAACCTGCAAAACTTAAAACTTGGTAGTCTAAAAGTAGAAAGTAACTGAAATATAATTTTCCAAGCCAAACACAGATTGACCGTTACGACAACAACGCACGTCTGGTGTCGGTCTCTGTCGTCTCTAGTAGGGTTTTTAAATATTTCTATACCGGTGACTTTGGCGCTAATATTTGTTCGGCACTAAAGGAGCTGGTGCCAGGAAATCGTACTAACCATCCAGCTCCAGTGACTTCGGTGACAGTACGTATTCACTCACTCACACTCAAAAGTCGCTATCGCTGTTTGGTTGTTTCGAGATATCGCCGCTAGGTTCTTGGCGCTGGAGCTGGAGCTGGGAGCTGGCGCTGGCACTGGTCACTGTCACATGTCGCTGTTTGGTTGTTTCGAGGTATCGCCGCTAGGTTCGTGGCGCTGGCGCTGGTTGAAGCTTGGCGCTGTCGCTGGAGCTTGGCACTGTCACTGGAGCTTGGCACTGTCGCTGGAGCTTGGAGCTGGGCATAGACGAGGTGGACGAACCCGCACCAGTGACTTCAGTGACAGCACGAGCCCGCATCCTTCATGCAAGTCGCTGTTGTGCGTTTACTAACTAAAGCGCTGTTAGTTAATTAATTTGCTGATGACTGTTATTTGTATAACTAAGCAGTTTTTTACAAGCTTTATTTATTTATGATTTAGTACAAACTTAATTATTTCAATTCTAGGTAATTAATATTTTTTTAGTTATACTCCTAAGTTTTTTCGTAGTTAAATGAGAATTTCTACTATGAATTCTAATTATTACTTGTTGTTTCTATTTTATGAAATATATTTAATTCTAATGCCAATTAAGTGAACTGTTGATTCCTTATAAGGTCATGATCAAATTTAATGAATAACATAGTGTAAAAAAGGGGTAATTTATCGCTGGAGTTGTCACAACGAACTGTGCCAGTAATTGGTGCCAAGTCACCGGTAAAAGCAACTGATATTTTTTTGGCGCTATCACTGAAGCCACTGATCCGGCAAAGTCACTGGATCGCACATCTCTAGTCTCCAGTGTTGTTCGACCACTATTTGAAAATTACCATTGACCACCGACAAAATTACCCTTTTTCGTCGTAAATTACCCTCGAAAATTTTTTTCCGTTTAGTGCATTATTGTATTTGTAAAATATACTTTAAATCAGAAAGTAAAATTAAAATTTATGTACGCACATTAAATAAAACGTTGACATATCCAAAATAAAAATATTAAGACTTATATTGAGATTTATATTATCTAACTTACAATAGTCCTAACCATGCAATTATTTCGTTTCACTTTTTAACGATAATGAAATGTTTTAAGTTTCGATAGAAAACGGTCCAAATACCGATCTTGTTACTATCTAACGTCAACTGTCAACCCTTTGTAGCTGAATGGCAAATGACAAGACAATGGGTCCAGTATCGAACCTTTACAAAATGTTCAGACTTTGGTAGGATTATCTGGCGAATTTCAGGGTATGAGGCGAGCACGATGGTAACCAGGAAACCACTACGACCCAGGACTACGACTACTGCGTTACTGCGTTACGACTATTTGTAATGTTGTTAGATTAAGCATAGATTGTTGTTTGTATAGCATAGATTAAGAATACCACAAGGAGTATGCTTAATTTAATCTATGGCTATAGCTATAGAACATAGAATAATTTTTTTATAGGTCCAATGTGTGTAGGCCTCCTGTTGCTATATTTATTAAATAGTTAATAATATGAACATATGCTTAAGTCTTAAAGTAAAAGTGGCAAATAAGTTATATAACATGCTATTAAAATTTAATCAAATCTTGAATTAAATTACCCTTTTTTACCCACAAAAGTAAATTACCCTCGAAAATACCCTCGACAGGTAAAATTACGCTCGAAAAGGGTAATTACCCTCAAATTCCCAACGCTGGTCGTCTCGTCGTCTGTTGCGATGCTGCGCAGGCGCCACGCGCCGCGTCGGATTTGTTTTCTCTTTTCTCTAAAGTGGATTATGGGATATCGGATTGGCCGTTAATTTACTGGTGTACCGGTAAAAAGTATGAAATTTTTATTTTATTCTTTTACAAATTGTCAGAATTCTATGTTTATTTTGTCGATGTATAAATTGTAAATTTATACTTTCTTTATGAATGTGTTATTGATATATGATCATTATCCTTTTTATTCAATTTGGTTTAAATACTAAAACTTTAAATAAAACTTTAAATTAATTATAATACAAAAATTGGTCTGGGATATAGAGGATGTCCGTGGGATGTCCCTATGATATCCACGTTATCCTGGGATATCGTGGACATCCCTGGGACGTCCACAAATGTCCCGGGACATAACAGGATATCCTAGGGATGTCCTGTTTATCCTGGGATGGCAATGGGATGTGTGGGATGTTTTAAGCTATTGTTAAAAAGTGTTAGATGATGCAATGAAGCGCTTATCACAATAATCCCTGTAAGTTTATGGTACTTTTATTTTGAACTGCTAAAGCTTTTTTAAAGTTAAATTATTGTTTTAACCAGTTGGATGACATGAGAAATAAGGTATTGTTAGTGACTAGTGGGGGAAATGGCGCCCCCACACATAGGCTTTAATTTGTCTTGGGAAATTAACATGTGTTGCTTGCTCTATTATATTATTAAGCTCGTTGTTTATAGAGCATTCAAATGTTCGTTCTAATCGGAAACATTGCTGGACGAGGGAGAGGATAGGGTGAAATCAGATTAATTAACAGGGCCGGATTTACTATGTATCTGTAGGTTCCCAGGCGCAACCAGTGGTGCGGGTCCCTTCCTAGGTGTGCGCCGATTTTTACATCCGGCCTTGTTACCTAATCTATCCCACTCAAGCAAGTTAATATATCTAGAGGTCTCGTCTTGTGTAAAAAGGTGTAGCCTACATGGCCGACCGCCATTTTGCCCCTCTGCCCACTCTGCTCCCATGGCAACCAATAAAATCCTCTCTTCACAAGTTATATGTGCTGACAAAACATTTTAACTTATCAAGAGATGTTTTGATTAGTTACTTAATGAAAATGACGGTCAGCATCCACGGTACACTCTAGGTATATTTACCTCGTTGATCGGGCTATTTGATCCGATCATTTTTTGTTCAGGTGCAGCTGGCATCCACTTGAAAATAAAATGAAAAAAAATCAATCTATTATTAAGTATTAACAAATAATAAAATGCTAGTTTACTGCAACAAAATAGTTTATTTTAATTTTAGCGAATTTCCCCTATAGGGAAGAAGCTATTACCGTAGGTCTCATGGTAAGACTTAAGTCCGAGACCATGATAACTTTTTTTGTTGAGGTTCCCAGAAGCCAAAAACACTATTCGTTCAAATTTATACATATGTATATATATATATATATATATATATATATATATATATATATGTGTGTGTGTCCGTGAATGCGATAACTTGAGTAAAAAACGTCCGATTTCGATAAAATTTTGCTCAAATGTGTAAAGTGACATTTACGACTTTAAGTTCGAAAACCAGAAAAATTGGACCATGGGAAGGGGGGTTTATGGGGGTTTTAAATTTTCCAAAAATTAGTTTTTTGCATTTTTCACCCTAAAATTTTTAAAACACTTAATTTTGGTTTTGACCATGTTATAGAGCTTAAAAAACAAATAATATAGTATTTTGAATTATTAAACCTAGCATAAGTGGTTGCGGAGAAAATCGAAAAAACCTACTCATAAAATCTCCCATGTTAATCTTATGGGAAAAAGGTTTTTGGCTTTTCCTCAGTTTATTTTAATTTAAACTTCACATTTGCTTTTAGATATCTGTACAGTTTCACAAAACAATCATTTTGGTGTTTAAATTGTGATTCTACGCCCAACCGTTGCTGAGATATTTAAGGTGCTAAACACAGTACGTTGTCCAATGTTATCCTTATGGAGAATAAATAAAATTTGATATCTCGATTATTTAAGAATGTATGTTGATGAAACTTGGTATGTGGCTTCACGTAGTACTGGTATATTGATATTTGCACAAAAAATTGATTTTTTGTTGGTTATTACCGTAGCAGCATACCTGCGTACTCAGCCCCCATATTATTCTTATGGAGCATAAGTAAAACCTAATGACTCCCTTAATTTTGAACATAAATTAATAAAACTTGGTGTGTAGCTTCACTTGGTTGAGGTATATTCATAATTGCATAAAAACCCATTTTGTTGTTCCTTGTTGCAGCAAACTTGCTTACTCAGCCCCTATGTTATTCTTATGGAGAATAACTAAAATGTTATATAGCGCTTATTTATGATTGAATATTGAAGAAACTTGTATGTGGCTTCGCCTAGTTAAATTATATTTATATTACCATAAAAATCAATTGTTTGTGTTCCTTGTTTCAGCAAACCTACGTACTCATTACCAATGTTATGGAGAATAATTAAAATCGCTTATATGTGAGTATATTTTTATGAAACTTGGTACGCGGCTTTATGTGGAATTCAGACAAATATAATGTATTGGAAATTGCTGAGTACGCGGGGGGCAGGTTTGCTGCGACGGGGGTATTGTTCACTTACTCTGTCTGGCATTATAGATAATAAAACTCTGAGTAGTGATGGGATATTCGAATAAGAAATATATTCGTTATTCGATAGTTGCGATTTCTATTCGGTATTCGATAGTAGAGATAGTTATTCGAATAAATCTTTCGAATAGATTTTACTACCCGTATCTACCTATTTCAAGCTGGAAGATATAATACTGTACAAGCCTTTAAGTTTGTTTTGTTCGAATAAATCTTTTGAATGGATTTTTCTACTCGTTATAACTCCAGAACACCTGCACCTACCTGTGGACGGATAGACAGACAGCCGGGCGGAAGTTGACGTCTAAAAATATAAACCAATCAAAACAACCACCATTTCCCCGATGTTTACCCTCACTCGTTATCACATTTTAAAGTTTTCAAAAGAATTTACTGTACTTACATGACTGTACTGTACTTCTGTATTTAACAAACATTACCAGATATAGGACTTGATTAAAGAGGGAGCACGAATATAAAATACCCCCGTAGCAGCAAACCTGCGTACTCAGCGAATTTCCAATGCATATATCTTAATATATACCACAGACCACATACCAACACATAAAGCAACATAAAGCCACATACCAAGTTTCATCAATATACATTCATAAATAAACGATTTATGACATTTTAATTATTCTCCATAAGAATAACATGGCGGCTGAGTATGCAGGTTTGCTGAAGCAAGGAGTACAACAAATGGGGGTTTATACAAATATCAATACAACTCATGTAGGTAAAGCCACATACCAAATTTCATTAATTTATTTTCATAATGAAGGGAGATAACACGTTACTTATTCTCCATAAGAATAACATGGGGCTGAGTACGCAGGTTTGCTGCTACGGGAGCCATTGGTAAAAAATTGTTTTTTTGAGCAAATATCAATGGTCCACAACCAGATGAAGTCGTATACCAAGTTTCGTCAGTATACGTTCATAAATAAGCGAGATATAAAATTTGTATTTTCCTCCATAAGAATAACATTAGACAACGTACTGTGTTTAGCACTTTCAATATCTCGGTAACCAATTGACGTAGAGAAATGATCAAAATACCAAATTGTGTGTTTTTTTAAGCTGAATCCAATGGGAAAAAATAAAATCTGACTATTTCCAAAATTATATGTAAAAAATTCAAAAAACCCATTTTTGGGGTACAAAACCCCCTCAAAATACCCCTTCGGATAGAGCGATCTGGATGGTTTTCGAACTTAAAGTCATAAATGTTGCTTTACACGTTTATACCAAATTTCATCAAAATCGGATAATTTTTACGAGAGTTATCGTGCTCACGGACACATATATATATATATATATATATATATATATATATAGATATATATATAGATATATATATATATATATATACAGTTTCGAACGAATGGTATTTTTGGGGTCTGGGGACCTCAAAACGAAAAGTTATCATGGTCCCGGGCCTAGGTCTTACCATGCCGACTACGGTAATAGCTTCTTCCCTATAGGGGAAATTCGCTAATATACATTTATTATGAACTATTGAACTATAAAATATTTATTAACCTTAACTAATAAAATCAAATAAATATTTGATCATTAAACAAGTTATTATAACAAAATTAATGGAAAAGGGTTTATCAGCGACTTACATCCGGCCTTGCTCTAGGTTTGTAAATCATGTGATTTATGTTTACTACTGTACTTACTTGGGTTCGAACAATTTTTTCGAATAGTTATTCGAAAAATTATTCGATAGTTAGATTTGTTCGATAACAAATAATCAATATTTAAATTTTTTCGATAGTCCCAACACTAACTCTGAGCAGTGACCAGTGTACCAACTTAGGGACTTTTTTGAAGGGAGGGAATGCTTTTCGCACACTCCCACTCCCGCAGGGGTAGTGTGGGGCTCCTCCAAGAGAACACTAAACCCCTCCTTCCTCAAAAATGGAAGTCTAGGTTAACAATAAGCGCTAAGGGTACTAAAACTGCCATCGATGTTAATTTTCGGGTAATTATCAAACAACTTGATAGAAATTACCCGGTTTTCGGGTATTTGAAACCCACGTGGGGATTTTGCAGGGATTAAAGAAAATTACCGGGTAAAAGCAGGGATTTTATAAGGGGTTTGCTGGTAAAATGGCAAACCCAGTCTGGCAACACTGCTGATGAGAATAGGGAAAGAAAGGGAAATGGGAAAAGAGAAAGAGTAGAGTGAAGAGTGAGTAGAGTAACAGACAACAGAGGACGTGACGACCGCTTGTCTCCGCCAGTGTTGGTATTATTTCATTTTTCTAATTAACTGTAGTTCCTTAGATCAGAGGCAGTTTAGTTATCATAAAATAGAGATGACAATATATCATAAAACCCAACTGTTCCCCTTAGTTGGGCTTGTCTATCTCTGAGATAGTATTGTACCCTCTTAACCTAAAAAGTTTGGTTTCGTTCTGCAGCCTCATTATGAGGCTATAACCCTGAGGTTATAGCCCTGCCTTTCAAACTTAGGCCTACTGGGAGAGTGCCAAAAATAACAATAGGGGGCCTATATGCTAACAACGGTGTTTTATAAATCTTTGCAAAATTTATCAAAAGGGTCCGGAGTTTTTTGGTTGATAAATTGATCAAAAGGGTCGGGAGTTTTTTGGTTGATACTTTTTGTAGAGTGGCCAGAGTTTTTCCCGATGACAACACATTTTTGGGCGGAGTGCTAAGGGTTAACAAAGTTAAATTGTTACTCTATGCTCATGCTGTGGGATTGTAAATGGCTCATTGACTTAAATGAAACTAGGGCTAAAAGCAACATTGCCAAGTTCAAGATTGAAATATTTATGACAACTTGCCTTGTTCGCAGTTCCATAAAAGGCCTGTGAAACAATGTAATACATATATCCTAGCAACTAAGAATACCCCCGTTGAGCAAACCTGCGTACTCCGCGAATTTCCAATGCATATACAGTCAACTCCCGATTATCCGGGGTAATGACCGGTTGGAGGGTCACGTATAACCCAACACCATGGTTAAAACAAAGGGATTCAATAAATTGAATATTATTAACCCTCTAGGTGTCACATCAAAAAACCTGAAATGTCACGCCATTTTTTTAACTTTTGCAGAATTTTATATAAAATGCTATAAAAAAATAAAATTTTGATATATTGGTAAACAAGTATACATTTTCTTAGAGAGCAGAAAATGGGCTATCTTTTAAAATAAAATTTGTTGGCCTAAATGTATGGTATAACAGTCCGGCTTGGGTTCAAATCTAAACAACCCCAAAAAAAAAAATTATTTTTTATGTTACGAGACCCGTAGAATATATTTAGACAGCCATAATCAAAAATCCCAGATATACCTTTTGTTCAAAATTTAATAAGGAAAAAGAAAATATATATACATATGTATATATTATATATGTATATATATAGATATATATATATATATATAATACACAACAACGTAACCTCACATTACAGCATTCCTATTGAAAACATAACTAAACAGCTGATTAAAAACGGCTGCAAAATTATTAGTTCGCAAAAGGGCGAACATTATTAGTTGTTATGAAGCCCAGATGTTGCCGATCACTTTGGTATAACGGATGGTTCGAAACGACCGATCGTCAACGAGATATACACGCTAAACTGGATGTCTGCAAAGTCGACTGAAATCAGTCGATTGACACTCGAGCGTCAAAAATAGTCGACTGAAATCAGTCGATTGACACTTAGAGGGTTAATATAATAAAGGTTTACCAACGTTGTATACTACAATAAAACATTAATGTTATTTAAGATATATTTATGTAGATTAAATACTTTTGAAAATCTTTAAATTGTGATAACATCTACAAACAATCAAGATAATAATAGTTAATACTAGCAACGGTTGATAGCAGTAAATACTATCCAAAACGCCGAATGATATTTAATAGGTTAAAATCTCGAAACACTGAACTCTCTAAACTACACCGAACAGTATGCTAATTAATTCCGCACTGGGGAAAAACCCAATGAAGGTAAACAATGGCGGGAAGGGGAAGGGTGATTGTTTCGAGATGTTTCTATTTTTAGTCATCCGCGTCCGACCGTCCGGCTGTCTGTCCTTCCGTCGCTGAGGGTCAACAGCGGCGGGAAGGGTGATTGTTTTGAGATGTTTTGAGGTGACTATTTTTAGACGTCCGCGTCCAACCGTCCGTGCAGTTAAAAGGTCATCATCGCTCCCCATCACGCGCCCACGGCTCATTAGCGAAATGACAGACTCTCAGATTATGTTTTTGTCACTAAATTGTTTGTATAATATTTATTCTGATAAACAAAGTAAATTAAATACGATTTTGGAGATAATTTAGCAAAATAAATTGTTATTATTGCTCTATTTATGTTTAAGTAGAAGGGAATAAATAAAAATAATAAAAATAAACCTTTCGTGACCCCGGTTAAACTGCAACCCGATTAACCCGCTCCCGGATAATCGGGAGTTGACTGTATATATGTCTCATTACTACATAGAGCCACTTACCAAGTTTCACAAAAATACATTCATACATAAGTGATATATAGCATTTTATTTATTCTGCATAAGAAGAACATTAGGGCTGAGTACGCAGGTTTGCTGCAACGAGGAGGATAAAAAATGTGTATTTTTCCAATTATCAATATAACTCAACCAGGTGAAGCTATATACCAAGTTTTATTAATTTAGGTTCATAACTAAGGGAGATATACAAATTTACTTATTCTCCATATGAATAACACGGGGGCCGAGTACGCAGGTTTGCTGCTATGGGGAAAATCAACAAAAAACCTTTTTTGTGCAAATATCAATATACCACAACTAGTTGAAGCCACATACCAAGTTTCATCAATATACATTTATAAATAATCGAGATACTGGTATCAAGTTTTATTTAACCTCCATAAAGATAACATTGGACAACGTACCGTGTTTAGCACTTTGAATATCTCTGCAACGGTTGGACGTAAAACAACAAAATGATTGTTTTGTAGAGCTAAACTGATTGGTAAAAGCAAATGTGAAGATTTTAGTAAAATTATCTTAGGGAAATCCAAAATCCTTTTTCCCATAAGATTAACATGGGAAATTTTATGGCCGCGTTTTTTGACTTTTATCTACAACCACTTAACCTAGGTTAATACCAAATTATTTGTTTTTTAAGCTCTATAAATGGCTAGTAAGTGTTTTTAAAATTTTAAGGGAAAAAATTCATAAAACTGATTTTTGGACAATTTAAAATCCCCATAAAACCCCCTTCTTATAGTACGATCGATCTGTTTTCGACCTTAAAGTCATAAATGTTAGTCTACACATTTGTGCCAAATTTCATCAAAATTAGGCGTTTCTTTTAAAAGTTATCGCGGTAATGGACACACATACATATATATATATATATATATATATATATATATAAATTTGAACGAATAGTGTTTTTGGCATCTGGAGACCTCAAAACAAAAAGTTATCATGGTCTCGGGCTCAAGTCTTACCATGCCACCTACGGTAATAGCATAGATTAAGCATACTCCTTAGGAGATCACCCATCGTAATGGGACAAGCGTACACGGTCTGTTTGTACGTCCAAGGCGACGGAGCTAGTTCGGAACGTCTACGCTGCCGCGCTGCTGTCGCTGCCCTTCCCCTCTCCCCCTTCAGCCGCGCGCCCATCCTAACAGCCCCTCCGCTAACCCCTCTTAAATCTCCAATCTCCCAACCCCCAACACACACACTCCGCTGAGGGCACCGACCGAAGCCCGTTACCACGTCCCGCCACCGCCAACGGCCGAGGCGCCTCGCCGAGGTGGTGTACTGCCTGAAACTGCCGCAAGCGTCTTTCGATTTTCATAGGAATGTCATGACCCATTCACATTACAATGTTATATTATTATACGCTAGTTATTAACAGGTGAAGACTGAGAAAGAATATGTTCGACCTTGCCTTATAAATCTGATTAATGATTATATTAATTGTATTTGAGTTTTCCCAATAAATTTAATTTATTTTTTATATTTTTCGAACCATAAATTTAAACTTTGGTAGTTGCAACATATTTTAATAATGGATGCTGTTTTTTTTCAAAGCAAGTACCGAGTCCAAAGTGGTTGTGAAATCACTGTGATTTATGACAGTCAAAAATTTATGAAATCTTAATAATCACAGATAATAAATCTCAGATCTAAATTCACTGTTCCTTAATTATGTCCGCATTGTTGTTCACTGTTTCCTGCTTCATTCCTCATAAGCAATAAGCATAAATTAGTTGTGATCCAGAAATGTCAAGAAGTCTTTACCATTTATCAGGGGCGGATCCAGGGAGTCACGTTGGGGGGGGGGAAATGCCGGGGATTTTGACAATCGGACCACATTTCCCCAACGAAAAATAAAGCCGGATTCCGTTTTATAGGCCCGAACGACAACCGGAACGTACTAGCGAATTTCCCCTATAGGGAAGAAGCTATTACCGTAGGTCTCATGGTAAGACTTAAGCCCAAGACCATGATAACTTTTCACTTTGAGGTCCCCTTATGCCAAAAACACCATTCGTTCAAATTTTTATATATGTATTCCTTTTATTTATATTTTATATATATTCCTCAACTACGTCCTAGTTCAATGGAACAACCTAACTGCAACAGAATAAATAATATCAGTACTCTTACTCCAATTAATTATAGTGCGCCTTGCACAGATTTGTCCGACTTAGAAAACAACGTGGACAACCTATCGAGCTATATACCTACTAACCATGAAATTGCAGTCTTGAACAAAGGATTAACATTTTCACCAACACCACCAACATTTAACCACATAAACTTAGTTGCCGATGCCATAAGTTTTTCTAGAAATTTAAGAGTAAAATATTTTTTTAGTTTACCTGAAAATTTCAATATGAAACAAAAAGATATTCCCAACTCTCTCAAAAAGTTTAATCCCAAATCTGGCTGGCAACCTGACCCTCTACCCCCTGATCATCCATTAGAACAATTCATAAACCTTTTACTCGCTAATGTCTCCAGCCCTTCATTTCCGGATTGCCTTCCTAAAGACAAGAACATCTCAAAAGAAGAAAGAAATGCCATAAAGTCACTGAAAACCAACGACGACATCATTATCCTACCGTCAGATAAGAGCAACACCATAGTGATTATGAATAAATGTGACTTTATCCAAGAGTGTGAAAAACAGTTAAGTGATTCAACAACGTACACGTTACTGGAAGAAGAACCAACAAATACCTTCCAAAACAAAATTCACACTTTCTTAAGAAAAGAGGGACCCAGTGAAGGTTTAACTGAAGAGACTATTGCGCTCCTTACCCCGTCATCATCTCCTCGCACACCCATCTTTTACATTTTGCCGAAAACCCATAAACCACAAAGACCTCCTCCCGGACGACCAATAGTGTCAAGTTATGGATCTCCGACAGAGCGTATCTCGGCACTGGTGGATGAAAACCTGCAACCACTTGTAAAACTTTTACCATCTTATGTAAAAGACAGTCAAAACCTTATTTCACGACTGCAGGATATTCATCAGCCTCTACCTCAGGGAACGCTACTTGTAACGATAGATGTTGAATCACTCTATACTAATATCCCCCATCAAGGTGGTCTAGACGCTGCCAAACACTTCCTTGACACCAGACCTCCGCAAACTAAACCTTCTTCCAAATTTCTGTCTACTCTTATACATATGGTTCTTACAATGAACAATTTTAAATTCTTGGGGAACAACTATTTGCAAATTAATGGGACGGCGATGGGTATCTTTTCATGGGTCTAGTGGAACAAAATTTTCTTTCAAGTCAAAATTTGAAACCTACAGCCTGGTTTCGGTTTATCGATGATATCTTTATGGTTTGGCAGTATGGTTTTGAAAGTCTTCAAAACTTTATGGCTGATTTAAACAATTTTTCATGTTTGAATTTCACGTGGAAATCTTCCCAAGGATCTATAACATATTTGGATTTAGATATTTTTCTGGATAAAAGCTTTCTTAAAACCAAAATTCACGTCAAAGACACTAATAAAATGCAATATCTTCATTACAGCAGTTGCCACCCAGCACATGTCAAAAAGTCTATCCCAAAAAGCCTGTCAGTTAAAGCCAAATCATTATGTACCGATTCTAAAGATTACAATTCTTATTTATCTAAACTAAATAATGCTTTTATCCAACGAGGTTATCCTCAGAAAATAATAAAATACCCCCGTCGCAGCAAACCTGCGTACTCAGCGAATTTCCTACGCATGAATATATTTCTTACTACCACATAAAGCCACATACTAAGTTTCATAAAAATACTTAAATAAATAACTGATATATAGCATTTTATTTATTGTCCATAAGAATAACATTAGGACTGAGAACGCAGGTTTGCTGCAACAAGGACGATAAAAATATGGTTTTTTAGCGAATTTCCCCTATAGGGAAGAAGCTATTACCGTAGGTCTCATGGTAAGACTTAAGCCCAAGACCATGACAAATTTTTTTTGTAAGGTCCCAAGATGACTAAAACACTATTCGTTCAAATTTATATATATGTATATATATATCTATATATATATATATATATATCTATATATATATATATATCTATATATATATATATATCTATATATGTGTCCGTGAATGCGATAACTTGAGTAAAAAACGTCCGATTTTGATGAAATTTGGCTCAAATGTGTAAAGTGACATTTATGACTTTAAGTTCGAAAACCAGAAAAATCGGACTATGGGAAGGGGGGTTTATGGGGGTTTTAAATTTTCCAAAAATCAGTTTTTTGCATTTTTCACCCTAAAATTTTTGAAACAGTTAATTTTGGTTTTGACCATGTTATAGAGCTTAAAAAAACAAATAATATGGTATTTTGAATTATTAACCTAGGTTAAGTGGTTGCGGAAAAAATCCAAAAAAACATGCTCATAAAATCTCCCATGTTAATCTTATGGGAAAAAGGTTTTTGGCTTTTCCTCAGTTAGTTTTACTTTAAACTTCACATTTGCTTTTACCAATCACTTCAGCTCCACAAAACAATCATTTTGGTGTTTAAATTGTGATTCTACGTCCAACTGTTGCAGAGATATTCAAAGTACTAAACACAGTACGTTGTCCAATGTTATCCTTATGGAGAATAAATAAAACTTGATATCTCGATTATTTATGAATGTATATTGATGAGACTTGGTATGTGGCTTCATGTTGTACTGGTATATTGATATTTGAACAAAAAACAAATATTTTGTTGGTTGTCCCCGTAGCAGCTAACCTGCATACTCAGCCCTAATGTTATTCTTATGGAGAATAAGTAAAGTTTTATATCTCCCTTAATTATTAACATAAATTAATAAAACTTAGTATGTAGCTTCACCTGGTTGAGTTAAATTGATAATTGCATAAAAACACATATTTTCTGCTCCTTGTTGCAGCAAACCTGCATACTCAGTCCTATGTTATTCTTATGGAGAATAAATAAAATGCTATAGATCATTTAGTTATTAATTTATTTTTATAAAACTTGATAAGTGCCTTTATGTGGTAGTGAGAAACATATATATTCATTGGAAATTCGCTGAGTACGCAGGTTTGCTGCGACGGGGGTATTTGCAATTATCAATATAACTCAACCAGGTGAAGCTACATACCAAGTTTTAATGATTTATGTTCATAATTAAGGGAGATATAAAGCTTTACGTATTCTCCATAAGAATAACATTAGGGATGAGTATGCAGGTTTGCTGCTAAGAAGATAATCAACAAAAAATCAATTTTTTGTGCAAATATCAATATACCAGTACTAGGTGAAGCCACATACCAGGTTTCATTAATATACATTCATAAAAAATCGAGATATCAAATTTTATTTATTCTCCATAAGGATAACATTGGACAACGTTCTGTGTTTAGCACTTTGAATATCTCGGCAACGGTTGGACGTAGAATCATAATTTAAACATTAAAATGATTGTTTTGTAGAGCTAAACTGATTGGTAAAAGCAAATGTGAAGTTTACTTTGAAATGAACTGAGGAATAGCCAAAAACCTTTTTCCCATAAGATTAACATGGGAGATTTTATGAGCAGGTTTTTTTGGATTTTCTCCGCAACCACTTAACCTAGGTTAATAATTCAAAATACCATATTATTTGTTTTTTTAAGCTCTATAACATGGTCAAAACCAAAATTAAGTGTTTTAAAAATTTTAGGGTGAAAAATGCAAAAAACTGATTTTTGGAAAATTTAAAACCCCCATAAACCCCCCTTCCCGTGGTCCGATATTTCTGGTTTTCGAACTTAAAGTCATGAATGTCACTTTACACATTTGAGCCAAATTTCATCGAAATCGGACGTTTTTTACTCAAGTTATCGCATTCACGGACACATATATATATATATATATATATATATATATACATATATATAAATTTGAACGAATAGTGTTTTTGGCATCTGGGGACCTCAAAACAAAAATTTATCATGGTCTCGGGCTTAAGTCTTACCATGAGACCTACGGTAATAGCTTCTTTCCTATAGGGGAAATTCGCTAAAAACAGTTTAAGAAGCGCAAAAACACGCTTAGTCCTACCAATTTTAAAGACGATCCCAAGTTTGTAACATCCTATTTCCCTGGCCTTCACAGAATAAATTCAATAATGAAAACAGGATTTGAACTTTTAAAAAACTCTTCCTTAACCGAAACCATATTTTCTAGACCACCTAGAATGGTTTTTAAAAGACCTCCAAATTTAAAGAACATGCTTGTAAGGCCCAAGCTTGAAAATAGAAATCTCAATTTGGCCCATGGATGTGAACCATGTAATAAACCGCGTTGCGGTATATGCAAAATTATGTGTAAGGCAGACCGCTTTCGAAGTACAGTAACGGACAAAGTTTACCAGATAGCTGGACACATGAATTGTTCATCCAACCATGCGATTTACCAGCTAACGTGTAAACTTTGTCCTAAGGAGTACATTGGACAAACATCTAACTCCTTACGTGTTCGGATGACAGGACATCGGTTTTCTGTCAACCATAAAGACAAACACAAGCCGGTGGCCTTACACGCTGTTCAACATAATGCTGAGTTTGAAGATTGTTTCCATCTTAAAGCTATACACAAAATCCAAAGTGTTGAAAACAAAGAATTAAATGACATGAATTTGAGAACAGTCGAATTGGCTCACCAGTTAGTTTTAAGAACGAAACAACCACATGGACTCAACATTCGTTAATTTGATAATTTTTAGTTCCTTATTCTTTCTACAGTATCAAAATAGTTTTATTCCACATCATCTGATCTTAACCAAATGTGTAAATAACATATGATCTGTTGTTTTTGTTTGTCATTCATTTTTTGTGCTTGATAAAGAGAATACCTCGAAATATTGCAACAAAATGGTGTTAATTTCTTAAATGTATAAATATATATATATATATATATATATATATATATATATGTCCGTAAGCACGATAACTCTCGTAAAAGAGGTCCGATCTTAATGAAATTTGGTACAAACGTGTAAAGTACCATTTATTTGAACGAGTTCGAAAACCAGACAAATCGCACCATCCGAAGGGGGGTTTTGGGGGGGGTTTGTACCCCAAAAATGTTTTTTTTGGGGTTTCCACATGTAATTTTTATTAAAATCAAATTTTAATTTTCACCATTGAATTCAGCATAAAAAAACAAACAATTTGGTATCTTGATCATTGCTCTACGTCAATTGGTTACTGAGATATTGAAAGTGCTAAACACAGTACGTTGTCTAATGTTTTTTTTATGGAGGAAAAGAAAAATTGTATATCTCGCTTATTTATGAACATAAACTGACGAAAATTGGTATATGGCTTCATCTGGTTGTGGTTTATTGTTGTTTGCACAAAAAAATTTTTCGCCTATTGGTCCCGTAGCAGCAAACCTAGGTACTCGGTCCCTTTGTTATTCTTATGGAAAATAATTAAAATGTTATATATCGCTTATTTATGAATGTATATGGATGAGACTTGGTATGTGGCTTCACTTAGATGAGTTCTATTGATATTTGCTTAAAAACCCATTATTTTGTGTTCCTTGTTGCAGCAAACCTGCCTACTCTTCCCCAATGTTATTCTTATGGAGAATAATTGATATTTTAAATATCGCTTGTTTGTGAATATATTTCTTATGAATCCCTGTTAAGTGGCTTAATGTGTTATGTTATAATTCATTGGAAATTCGCTGAGTATGCAGGTTTGCTGCGACGGGGGTATTTTTTACGAATACAGTCGGCGATTCGACCCCGATCTATCACCAAAGAACGCCTATTTTTCCGCATCGGATGGATCAAAAACAGGAATTTACTTGCATTTAATGGCCCAAAATGACGATCGGCAACGTTTTTTACTGTCTGAAAATGACAACCAAAACTTGTCTTATTGACTGGGAACGACAGCGAGGTAGAAAACATGTCGGGATAGACCATGCTCGCGCCCATAGTCGGGATAGACCAAAATTCGGTCCGGCTGGGCTCAAGGTCACATCTCAAAGTGTAGGATTCGGCGGTCGCAGCCGCAGCGCTCAGTACAGCGTCTTATGGGTTATTGGCAACGCGTCCTCAGTTAAATGAGGTTTACGGCGCAAGGGATTTTTTTATAGTAAAATGGTTTTTGGAATCGAATTACTGAATAAATTCTTTATCTTTTGGTACTAAATTAAAATGTATTTAACCTCTAATTATGACGTAAAAACACGTGTAAGTTTCAATATTAGCATACAAATCTCGATTTTCACGTACTCAACCTGGATTTTAATCGAAATTAATTAATTAACGACTCAGTGACTCCCATATTTTATTTACTCGATACATGAGTCAACTCTTTTCGTGAAAATAACTATATAATAACAATTGTACGGCTTTTAAAGAGGCTTAGTTTTGAATTTTGACACAACAAATTTGATTCCATACCATCGCATTTATAGCTTTGGTAGAAAAGTTTATTCAAAATTAAGTATCTTTCGTATTCGAGTTCCTTGACATGTTCCTCAACTTTTAACGCCAATATGATTTTTATAGGATTGGTTATTACAGTATTGGCTGATGTAGAGGCTTAGTTCTGAGTTTCGACGTAAAACCATAAGTTCATTCATAATTTTGATTAAATATTTAGCTACACATATTTACTTACGACTTTGTATTTCATTTCTCCGATCTATTCCTTATTTATTCACACAAAATGAAATTATAAGTCTATTTGAATAGTTGTTAGGGAGGTATAACTTAAGTTTCTGTAAACAGATGTTGATTCTCTTCTATTTCAATGTTCACAATTAAAATCATAAAATGTGACCATAAAATTAAGGATGATAAACCTGAAAACATGTAAAATTTAAATACAATCTAATTTAACGATGTAATAAATAACTGCAGGAACTAGAAGGAAAAAATTTTAAGTGATACAAATTTTAAAGGGAGAAGGATTTAAATAAAAGGCAAAATTATGTTTAGATAAAATCCAATACATATCGAGGTTATGACTCCTGTATTTTAACTTAGAAAATGGACAAATAAAGTATTTAGTAAGGAAATTTTGCTTCACAACCACGTTATAACAAAACAAATATGTCTATTCTTGCATAACATTTTACTATCTACAACAAATAAGTCTCATATTATTTTTCATTTAATTTAATTACATATTCATTTATAATATTTAATATGTAATTTTTAATCATGATTCAGATTAGATCTCGATAAATGTTTTTTTTATCATAATTGAAAGCTGTGTTAAGTAACAATAACCTCAATATAATATGGAGTCAAATATATATTTATATAATTACTTTTTATGCAGAAAAGAAATTTATAAGTTTCATTGTAGTTGTATTATTATTAAGAGGTATAGGAGCGTGTAAACGACAACGGGCTCACCGCTCGGGATTACTCAGATTTGCCGTGTCCTGCACTTTGGGTCTAGCCTGACAATACGCGGACCGTTTTCTGTCCATTTGACGAGCTCTCCATGGTTTTTACCTCCCTGGGGAACGACAACCGAGCCGCATGAACGAGAATGGCCGAAAAAGACGTTTTAAAACTAAATTAACGAATTTTCACCGAAATCCCTGTAAAATTATCCGATTTTCCAGGAATTTCCGGTCTGTGAACTCTCTGTAGTAGTATTACAGAAGGCATATGAATCTGACTGACGACGCATCAATCAGACGACAAGTCGAGATGATGCTGCCGGGCAGATGTAGCACTGAAATTGAACCAATTGTAGATAATTTTGACTTATTTTCAAATGTGGAATCAAATTCTGCGAATCACACCACGCTTTTTTGTGACACCCTGTATATATTTTTTGAATTTCAAATATTTGCCTGATTAAAATTAAGTTTATTTTTATTATATAGGTAGTCATGAATTCCTTTCATGAAACGTGACAAAAGTGTTTTTAAATAACCCTTAGACCTATATACGCCATAACAATTTTAAGCAGATCCGTTTACTTGATATTTTGTAATAATCGTTTAAATTTGAGATTTACTCACACATTGTAAGAAAACACCGATATTTTACACTGTTTTTCCTTATATAAATTTAAAAAAGCAATGGAAAGATTTGAAACTCCGTAATATAAAATTTGACAATATTTCCGTTCATTTGATAGGTCTCTCGTTAAAATCGGACTGGCCGTTTCGTAGGTAGAACATTTATCAAGGAAGAAGCCGCTTTACGATTTGACGAAAGGAAGGCACGAAGGCACTGGGGCTTGTGGCTGGCGGACGCCCTGCGAGTGCGAGCGAGCCACGGCACTACGGCAGTGTCGCGTCGGCGGCGCCTATCTTCTCACTCCCTCTCTCTCTCTATCGTACAAGTACTCCTGCTCTCTCTCGCACACGGATGTCGTATCCCCTCCTAGCCCGCGGATCGTTGGTTCCTCACGTGGCCACGAGCTGCGCCACTGCGCTGATGCCGTCGGCACTAATTCTATGCTAGTACTAGAAAATCCCGCAGGAGCACGCCACTGTTCACCCGTCTTCGTCTGACAACTTGCCCATGCAATATCTCCTAAGGAGTATGCTTAATCTATGGTAATAGCTTCTTCCCTATAGGGGAAATTCGCTAAAATACATGAGCCACTGGAAGAAGAGCCTTTGCCACCCGAAGGAAGCCGAACTTGTCTGATGACGAACAAACTATCTGAAACAGATGCTTTATTATGAGAAAACAGTGGAATTTAGTATTTTTGTATGTAAACAGAGGAAACCTACTTATATTCTAACAAGCTATTACCATAGATTAAGCATACTCCTTAGGAGATATTGCATGGGCAAGTTGTCAGACGAAGACGGGTGAACAGTGGCGTGCTCCTGCGGGATTTTCTAGTACTAGCATAGAATTAGTGCCGACGGCATCAGCGCAGTGGCGCAGCTCGTGGCCACGTGAGGAACCAACGATCCGCGGGCTAGGAGGGGATACGACATCCGTGTGCGAGAGAGAGCAGGAGTACTTGTACGATAGAGAGAGAGTCAAAACAAACTAACGTATTCCCCTTATTTATCTTTCATATTATTCAAATTTCCGAGAAGCGGTACATTTTTAGACCGTGGGACTATTTTTTTCAATAGCCGACATGATAAGCTTTAATACCCCCATTGCAGCAAACCTGCACACTCAGCGAATTTCAAATGGTACTTATTACATCATGAAGCCACTTACCAACTTTCATCAATACATGTTAACCCTTTGAGTGCTAAGCATCTGAAAGGAGTAGTTGAATCCGTGATGTTTTGATGATTTTTTTAATATATTGAACGCCTGAACAGTTAAAATTAATAAAAACGTGCTTCCGCTGGACACACACAGTAAAGGTTAGGTAAAAAGTAGCAAAACACCTGATCAGATGTGCAAACCACAAAGAATCCACCCATCCCGTCAGCTTGGACCCGAGCCGTCCACCGTTTGCTTAAGGTCCGCCCTCCCATTCAACTCTGCCACAGACAGGTGAACTCTCCATTAGTTGCACATAAAAACCGCCGACTGTGACGGGATTTGAACCCTCGATCCAAGTGTTACCCCCGGCCGGGAAGGTAACGCCTTAGACCTCACAGCCACTGATCAGACTAGCAGCTGCCGTGGATCAGTTGGTATTATAGAGACTAGGCGCTGGACTAGGTAGTTCAGTTCGTGTCTACCAGGTTTCACCATATGTCAGACTCAGCCTGCAGACTGAGCGCCTAACGGTACAATCGCTTATGAAGCAGTAACAGTGTTTATTGATAACAGATTCAAAAGACGATATATCGGTCCATAGCACTGAAAGGGTTAACAAAAGCGAAATATGACATTTTATTTATTCTCCATAAGACTGAGTATGCAGGTTTGCTGCATATAGGACCACAAAAATCGGGGTTTTATGCAAATACCAATGGATCACCACCGGATGAAGCAACAAGCCAAGTTTTACCACTTTATATTCATAAACAAGCTAGATATCACATGTTTCTTACTCTCCATAAGAATAACATTATACCTGCTGAGTACCCAGGTTTGCTGCCATGGGGACCTAAAAAATAGGTTTTGTATGCAAATATCAGTAAACCCCAACCATATGAAGCCATATACCAAGTTTCATTACCATATATTCATCAATAAGCGAGATATAAAATTTGACTTATTCTCCATAAGATTAACATAGGACAACGTACTGTGTTTAGCACTTTCAATATCTCATTATCCAATTGACGTAGAGAAATGAGCAAAATACTAAATAGTTTATTTTTTTTAAGCTGAATTCAATAGTGCAAACTAAACTTTGGCTTTAAAAATAATTACATGTAAAAAGTAAAAAAATTTTTGGGTGACAAAACCCCTCCAAAATACCCCTTTGGATGGTCCTACCCATCTGGTTTTTGAACTAGTTCAAATAAATGCTACTTAGCACATTTCTACTGAATTTCATGAAGATCAGACCCTTTTTACTTTCTCCCTCTCTATACATAGTATATGGAGAAAATATTGTTTTCGTCAAAATTTTTGAATTTGAGTTGTTAGCGGAAATATTCGTTTTGGTGCTCCCTGAACCCAAAAAAGTGGTTTTTACATGATATCTGTCGTGCGTGCGTGCGTGCGTGGCCCTAACCAATGGGCCGATTTTTATGAAATTTGGTATGTAGGTACTAATCCACGATATCTCCAGGCGTTTTTTCCATTTTTTAAAATTTTTTATTTTTAAGGGTAATTATCCCCCAAAAACCGCCAAAAAACATGAAAAATCAAAATTTCTCAAAAACGGCTCGAACGATTTTGATTAAACTTTAGTCGTTTGTAGAACTTTAGTTTTCCAACAAAATGACACTACCCGCATTTCTGTAAAAATACGGGTTCAGAAATTACAGGACTTAAAACATAAAAAATTAAGTTTATTTTCATAAAAAAACTATAAATATAAAAAACATTACTATTCACCATTAAAAAGAGCTCAAAAAACTAAATAATTTACTATTTTGAATTACTATTTTACGATTGCTGGTTTCGGAGAAAATTGAAATTTTCATTTAGTGGTAAACGCAGTACGGTGTCCAATGTTTTTCTTATGGGGAATACAAAAATTACTATTTCTCTCCTATTTACTGATCAATTTCATTCAAACTTGATATGCTTGTCAATTTAGCATTGACCAACAGAGTTAATTCGAAATATGTTGCCCCTTAATATCCCTGGGGGGGAATAGGGGGCATTTCACCTCTTAAAACCACGAGTGTAGCAATGGATCCTGTAGTGCCTCCAAAGCAGGAATTTGGGTGGATGTTTTTAAAAAAAACTTGTTTACAAGATTTTCTGTACATTCGACCGTGCTTTGATTCTATATTTAGTAAATAAAAAGTAATTTATTCATTAAAGTTGGGCTAAAAGGGAGAAAGTATGTGTCAGTTTCCTGATACCGTTTATTTAGTTTTATCAAAGTTAATATTTGTTTTTGAAAATATTTTGCAGAAAATGTTTTATGCTAATTCCCCTCCAATAGTTCAGGTATACTATAAAAATTACTTATTCTTTAAAAACTAAGATTAATCAAGTTTCAGACCCTTGTAAATTTTATCATTAATAATTAGCAATATTAATTCATCATACAGTAATACAGTGACGCAGATAGTACTTAAATATTAATTTTCTTCTGAGCCGACGGTTTTACAGGCTGTGTCAAAAGCGGATATTTGCAAAATACATCAACATGTATTTGGTTGTTTTTGGTTGACAAATTTTTCGTAGTAGGGAAAGGCGTAATTTATTCAACAACATTGTATCGTGAAGTAGTTACTAAAGTATAGTTTTAAAATAACCCTATAAGGTTTTGCAATACGTATGAATACGTAACAAGCAGTACGTAATCCTAAATTTTTAACTGATTTAATCATTTGTTCATAGTCAAATATTTAACTGATTTAATAATTTGTACATAGTAATTTAGCATTGACCAACAGAGGAAATTCAAAATATGTTGCCCCTTAGTAACCCAGGGGGGGAAATAGGGGGCATTTTCCCTCTTAAAACCATGAGTGTAGCAATGGATTCTGTAGTGCCTCCAAAGCAGGGATTTGGGTAGATGTTTTTTAAAACAACTTGTTTACAAGATTTTCTGTACATTCGACCGTGCTTTGTATTCTATATTTAGTAAATAAAAAGTAATTTATTCATTAAAGTTGGGCTGAAAGGGAGAAAGTATGTGTCAGTTTCCTGATACCGTTCATTTACGAGAGTTATCGTGCTTATGGACACATATAAATAAATAAATATATACATATATATATACATACCTAGCCTATATAAAAATTTGAATGAATGGTGTTTTTGGAATCTGGGGGCCTCAAAACGAAAAGTTATCATGGTCTTGGGCTTAATTCTTACCATGCCACCTACGGTAATAGCTTCTTTCCTATAGAGGAAATTCACTAAAATGAGGGGAAGGAATAAGGAAGATCTCGCGGACTGACAGAAAAACAGGCTAGAGAAATAATATATAACATATCACATGCTCCTTATCCTCCAGTTTCACCTGGGTATAAAATGTAGTTAAAAAGTAAATTACTAGTGTCAGCTGTTTACTTGAATAACATTAAATAAATAGCAGAAAACTGTAACTGTATGGTCTCATTTGATTAACATTGGAATTTTGGATGTCAAACGGAGGGTAGCCCCAGAGAATTTAGAGGACACTGAGAGTCAGGTACAACAGCTGTAACCTAAAGGAACCTACCCTGAAAATGTCATGCCTTAACTCCTTGTAGTTTAGCCGTACTGCGATCCACACACAGTCAGGAACTCCGCTTTATTTATAGACTAGCTGTTCCCACAGGCTTCGCCCCGCAAATAATTTATAAAAACGATGACAGTTGTGTGTGCTGCATTCTGTGGCTAGCCCATGAAATTACTACGAATCAGGATCAGCTGTTTGCATTTTCATTAGCTCAAACAAAAATAAATGTCTATAAGAAATACATGGGAACTTTGCCAGGATCTCTGGCGGAGCCCTAAGGTCAGATCAGGATGAAAACCATTTAGTTTTCCTATTTTATGCCTAAAGAATCAGTGTACAAAATTTCAGCTCTCTACCTACATGGGAAGGTGGAGAATTAGGGATGAGTGAGTCAGTCAGTCAGTGATTCAGTCAGCCAGGGCTTTGCCTTTTATAGATATAACTTAAGGATAACATTATAGCTGCTGAGGATAACATTGTAGCTGCTGAGTATGCAGTTTGCTGTCATGGGGACCACAAAAAATGGGTTTTGTATGTAAATATCAGTAAACCTCAACCATATAAAGCCACATACCGTACCATGTTTCATTAATAAGCGATATATAAAATGTTACTTATCCTCCATAAGATTAAATTAGGACAACGTACTGTGTTTAGCACTTTTAACACCTCGGTAACCAACTGACGCAGAGCTCTGATCAAAATACCAAATTGTTTGTTTTTTTAAGCTGAATTTAATGGTGTGAACCAAAATTTGGGTTAAAAAAAAACTATATTTAAAAAGTTAAAAAACCCATTGTTTTGGGGTTCAAAATCCCTCCAAAACCCCCCTTAAAATAGAGCGACCAGCCTGGTTCTTGAACTCATGAAAATAGATACTGCCTTACACGTTTATACCGAATTTCATCAAGATCGGACCATTTTTTCTAAAGTTACCGTGCCTACAGATATATATATATGAATTTGAACGAATGGTGTTTTTAGCATCTGGGAGCCTCAAAACGAAAATTTATCTTGGTCCCGGGCCTAGGTCTTACCATGCCGACTACGGTAATAGCTTCTTCCCTATAGGGGAAATTCGCTAAAAATTAGATCAAAAGGTTAAAGTGTGTTTGCTTTGACATATTTGGGAAGACGTTGAAAACAATAATAAAATATAAGAGTGAATGGTGAAAGCGACCTTCAGTGGTGAGAAAGTGTTTGATGTATATCAACTTATACAGCTTATTGCAATGGTTAACACTCATTGAATCACCCTCACAGGCCCAGTGTGAAATTCAAAAAGTTGTATTGGTAATACTTATCATACAAAAGCGCTCTTTCTCTTAAGTACCTCCCACTCACCTAACCTTCTTTAGAACTTCTTGGTTAGGTATATTTAATTGTTGTACAGTTTTATTTGTTTGATAAATGAAGTTACTTCGGGAATGGTCTGTGAGGCTCAGTGTTTCGACATTGACTATATATATAACCACATCAGTATCTATAGTCAATGGTTTCGGTTTGTGTAGATGTTACTGTACTTAACATAACCTGTCATAACCTAACCTATTAGTAAAAGTCAACTATTGCATCAAATAGATTTTTTCATCCAATAGTTTTTTTTGAATTTACAGTAGCCTAATTGTTTTATAGGCCTCACATGGAACTGCAGCCTTTGGCTCCCATAAATCATACAACTAATTTTAATTAGCCTACAGTACGTATACCAATTGAAATATAAGATTCTAAATTTTGACTTTCTTCGGTGGGTAGGAGCACAATACGGCATAAAAATCTATCTTAGTCTTCAGCTAAGGTACTTATTGTGCAAAGTTAACTTATCAGTGAAAAAATTAAAATTATAAAAACTTAGCCAAATTAAATCCAATACAGATTTTAGTTGAAAATTAGTAGGTAGGTCTATATAAAAAAATCTGTGTAATTACTGACAATTATTTTCCATAAATCAAATTGAACAGTTAATATCAAGTAGGTATTATTGGTTCAGTTTGAAAATATCACATTCTGGTTTCTAATATTTTGTTTTAGAGTGTTTTTTTTATATTTTTACCCTGGGACTGCCATTGACCGCATACTCGGCCATTGCATGTTTTCGTCAGATGACCTATAGCCGATACTCGGCCAATTGGGTAATTTTTTTTCAACTGCTTATAATGCATTGAAAATCCAGAACCGCAATAATATTGATACCATTTTAAAGAGGAGATTCTAAACTTTAATTTTCATATATAAACGAACCTCGTTGCAGTAACAGATCAATATAATTGCTATTATAATTTGAATGAAATTTAACGTGCGAAATATTTTCGACTAGCGAGCGTCGAAATCTTGTAAAACACGTGTTCTTTTAAAAAATCATAGTGTCTGTATTTTGGCCCAAACAGGAAGCGGTTGGTACCATTGCAAACATTACTAGTTGTTCTTTCTTTTCGTAAAGAGAAATTTGTCATACGACTTCATAAAGTCTGAGAAATAATTTTTGAAATCAGTTGTTATGTCAGGCCCGTCATTTGCCCCATTGGCTGACATTCGGCCAGTTATAAATCACTAATAAATGATCGATTATTGATTTAGTGTGATGTAAATCATACCTCTTTGTAGTCAAGAAAAAGTTATCCCTCTTTGTAGCACTGCCTTCCTATATTAGTCCAGTCATTTTAGACAAATCACCTTAAAAAACCCTTATAAGCATAAGACTTGGTGGATGTGTTGAATTTTACCTCCAGAATAACATACTAAAAGTCCTCGAAAAAAAACTTGTGCTACGGCCGCCATCTTGGAAAATGGCGGCCAATTTTTAATTTTTACTTTCTCCCTCTATACATAGTATATGGAGAAAGTATTGTTTTCGTCAACATTTTCAAATTTGAGTTATTAGTGGAAATATTCGTTTTGGTGCTCCCTGAACCCAAAAAAGTGGTTTTTACGTGATATCTGTCTGTGCGTGCGTGCGTGCGTGCGTGCGTGCGTGCGTGCGTGCGTGTGTGTGTGTACATAGCCCTAACCAATGGGCCGATTTTTATGAAATTTGGTATGTAGGTACTAATCCACGATATCTCCAGGCGTTTTTTTTTCATTTTTTTGTATTTTTGATTTGTAAGGGTAATTATCCCCCAACAAAATTTCTTAAAAACGGCTCTAATGATTTTGATTAAACTTTAGTCGTTTGTAAAACTTTAGTTTTCCAACAAAATGACACTATAAAAATCCGCATTCCTGTAAAAATTCAGGTTCAGAAATTACAGGATTTAAAACATCAAAAATTCAGTTTTTTGGATTGACATAAATATAAAAAAATATTACTATTCACCATTAAAAAGAGCTCAAAAAACTAAATAATTTAGTATTTGAATTACTATTCTACGATTGCTGGTTTCGGAGAAAATTGAAATTTCCATTTTGCGATAAACACAGTTCATTGTCCAATGTTATTCTTATGGGGAATACAAACATTACTATTTCTCTCTTATTTACTGATAAATTTAATTCAAACTTGATATGTTTGTCAATTTAGCATTGACCAACAGAGGAAATTTGAAATATTTTGCCCCTTAATAACCCTGGGGGGGAATAGGGGGTATTTCCCCTCTTAAAACCACGAGTGTAGCAATGGATTCTGTAGTGCCTCCAAAGCAGGGATTTGGGTGGTTGTTTTTTAAAAAACAACTTTTTTACAAGATTTACTGTACATTCGACCGTGCTTTGTATTCTATATTTAGTAAATAAAAAGTAATTTATTTGTTAAAGTTGGGCTAAAAGGGGGAAAGTATGTGTCAGTTTCCTGATACCGTTTATTTGCTTTTAACTCTTTTATTATTGATGATAGAGTGAAACATTTCAAATAAAAGTTGTTTGAAATTACAAAATGCACAATTCCGATTTTTATCACTTTTGCTCTAAACCTAACGGTGTTTGAGTTATTAATGATTTAAATATAGAAATATATGCAGGGTGAGTCAGATCACACTTCTAGCATGAATAAGGGGGGAACGGTTTATTATAAAGACTTCTAACACAATTATCTGTACTAAATCACATAAAGGAAATCTATTTAAAATATTCTTATCAAAATCTATATACAGGGTGCTCAAAAACGAAGGTCATGAGTTTGAATCTGTAAGTGTTCTAATATTAACCAAAGACAATTATATATCATTTTAAAGGTCTCGTAAAAACAAACATTTTTGTGAAAACAGTATCCACTTATCTTAATCCGTTTCAAAATGGTGGCTATTTTTGTAAAATATATTGAAATTTACGAAATACTCTGTATTTTCTAAACCAATAAATGTGTCTTGTTCCCGATTTAAATTTACTCGTAATAAACTTAGCGTTACTCTGATATGATACACATGACAGTTGCTTTAGAACCAAATAAAAATTTAAATATTTGTTTTTATAAGGCCAAAAAATCATATAAAATATAACGAAACATTTTATATAATATATAAGAAATATAATATATAAATTGTATATGTTTAATTATACAATTATATTCTTTTAAGAATAATTTAAAAAAAATTATTTAAATTCTTATTTTTTTCTAAAACAACTTTCATTATGTGTCACATCAGAGTAAAGCTGAGTTTATTTTGAGTAAGAAATTTTAATCGGAACCAAGATACATTTATTGGTTTAGAAAATACAGCGTATTCTGTAAATTTAAATATTTCGTACAAAATTAGCACGTACATTTGGAAACGGACAAAGATAAGTGGATTCTGTTTCCACCAAAATGTTTGTTTTTACGAGACCTTTAAAATGATGTATAATTGTCTTATGTTTATATTAGAACATTTACAGATTCAAACTAATGATCTTCGTTTTTGAGCACCCTGTATATAGATTTTGATAAGAATATTTTAAATAGATTTCCCATATGCGATTTAGTACAGATAATTGTGTTAGAAAACTTTATAAAAAACCGTCCCCCCCTTATACATGCTGGAAGTGTGGTCTGACTCTCCCTGCATATATTTAATCTTGATGAAATTATCTCTGCTAGGGATGGTGGCCTGGAGAGCTTAATAGATGGTGGCCTGCATTAGATTTCTCCCAAGCTTTTGACTCTGTTAGCTTCGACTTGCTCATAGCTAAGCTACGTTTTTATAATTTTGACGAAACTTCGATTAGATGGTTTTCATCTTATCTGACTGGGCGAACTCAGTGTACTAAGGTTAACGGACGGTTATCGGCGGCTCTTCCAAGATCTGTAGGTGTTCCTCAAGGTTCTTGCCTTGGACCTATTCTCTTTCTTCTATATACAGCGGATTTGAAGGATCAGTTGAATTTCTGTTCACTGCACTCTTACGCTGATGATTCGCAACTGCTGATATCCTTTAAGCCTTCAGAAGCAGAAGAGGCTGTGCGCTGTGTCAATGCTGATTTGGAGAAGGTCAAGAGATGGTCGGATGATCATGGTCTTCTACTAAATTCTAGTAAATGTTCGGTCTTGTTTGTTGACTCGTTGTCCTCGAGGAGTCAACTGGGAGCTGGGAGTTTTGACGGGAGCATCCTTTTGGACGGCAAACCACTGAGGTCAAGTAACTCTCTTAAGGTTCTTGGTGTCACTCTTGACTCCCATCTTGATTTTTCTGGCCACGTGAATTCCATATGTAAAACCGTTATAGTAAGATTGAAAACTCTTCTCAGATTTAGCACAATTTTAGCAGAGTCCTCTAAATTGGAAATCATACGATCGACAATCTTTCCTGTCATTCAGTATTCTCTCCCAGTTTTTTCCTCTTGTTTAACACGGGAAAATGAGATGGTTCTCACCCGATTGCAGAACAGAGCTCTGAGGTTCGTTTACAACCTGAAAAAATTTGACCATATCAGTGAGTTCAGGTTAAGTGCTAGGGTTTTATCAATAATGAACCTCTCTGATTTGCAAACTGTCAAGTTAGTCCACAAAGTTCTGCAGACTGGGAAACCTGAGTATTTAAGAAAAAAGCTAGTGTTTAGACATCAAATCAATGTGCGCAGTACTCGACAGGACTGCCTGTTGCACCTGCCAAAAACAAAATTAGAAACTGGGAAAAGGGCATTTAGATACTTTGGACCACAAAAATACAATGCTTTGCCACTTAGTTTAAGGAATGGTAGTTATTCTAGGTTTAAAAAATATGTAAAAGAATTGTATATTTGATATTTGTTTGTAAATATTACGCAAAGACCCTTTAGATATCTAATTGTTATTTTCATTTTTGTTGTTGTATTTCTTTGTATAATGTTGACAAGAGTTGTCATGTAAAACAGAGTGATACTTTGATGAACGCTTGCTAAATAAAGTCATTATTTATTTATTTATTTATTTATATATTTAAATCATTAATAACTCGAAAACTGTTAGGTTTAGAGCAAAAGTGATAATAACCAGAATTATGCATTTTGTAATTTCAAACTACTTTTATTTGAAACGTTTCACTCTATCATAAATAATAAAAGAGTTATAAGCAAGAAAGTGAAAATTTGCCGCCATTTTCCAAGATGGCGGCCGTAGTACAATTTTTTTTTCGAGGACTTTTAGTATGTTATTCCAGAGGTAACATTCAACACACACACAGTCTTGTGCTTATAAGGGTTTTTAAGGTATTGAATACATTTTGATTTAAAATGATTACACTATATGGAGCGTCACGTGACTCGAGGAAGTATGTAAATAGTAAAGCAAATATTCCTGATTCTTACTGCTAGGTTATAATCCGTATTTTATTGTCGAATCTTAGTGTTTTAGGGTATGTGTACACCGGAGCCGGGAACAATCATACTCGCATTAAGACATACAAGACGGTTTACTTCAGCCAATCAGAAGCTCGGAACTAGGATGGTAGCTGGGATAGAAGCAGTGAGCAAGGGTCAGATCTAGGATCAGATCCAGGATTATTTCTGGGATGTAAACAAAGGAGGTTGCTATGGTCATTTATCATCTGACTAAACAAAAATCGAATCATTGTTTAGAACCATGTAGACTTAAATATTCTTTTCTATTTACATTGAAGTATTTACTGAATAATGGATTTACAAACACACTTACAGCCTACATTAATGAAATATTGTAAAGACAGAGTTTTAACTGATTATTGTACTTTGATCGAGAATAGTACAATAACTTAAATAGAGCCTAGTTTATGTATACGTTTTGTAATTATAATTTAATGTTTTATCTAAATTGGGGAATTACTTGCGATGGAAGTAAAGTTTATGTGGAAATAATATAAATGTTATTAATCGTATAGCTGTAAATATCTGTTGTTATTTTACTTTATTTATTAATTAAATGCCTATTTGAAGTTTATAAGTATTCGTTGAAGTTACCGTTTAAAACGTTATATTCTTTGGAGTTAAATATATTTTTCTATGTGAAAACTGCGTGTAGGTTATTAGGCCTTTATCAGGCCAATACATTTTACATAATCTCATTATTATATTATAAATTTATTTTATGGTGATTAGCCTACTCATAAACCAAGGATAAACTGTAGGTAAAAACCGCCCAACCTATCTTACCAGAAATCATAACTTACTGTTGACGCCGATTGCAGGGGTTTTGGAGGGGGTTATTGGTTAGGCCCTCGCCCTCAACCCTTCAATCGTCCGTCTAACTACAACCTAGTGACATCTCGGAGGCTCACGATTAGATTCATTTTTAGACTAGATTCATTTCATTACGATTCGGTTCATTAATTTACGTCCAGTTTTAGATATTGTTTCACCTTTTGATTTGCCACCTGACAATAAATTCAGTGATCTACAACAAGTGTTTAATTTACAGAACCTAATTTGTGTAAAAAGTACGGTACGTAGTTGCACCGCCACACTTACATTTCATGTTGATCAAAAAATAATTGTTATCTGTTGTTAAAATCTTTCTATTACAAGGCCGTGTTGTTAATAGGTCGTCTTCATTACAAGATTTGACTCTTTTTTATATATTGAAAAAAAAACAATATTACTAAATAGAAAGATTACAATACATTTAACAACGTTAACAATTAATGCAAAACGAGCTGCTTCCCGCAATATTTTGCTGATATGATCCTTGTAACAGCTGATTATTGAATCAAGAAAAACACGTCATAAACCAAATAAAACTCTCCTCCATATGAATAACATGAGAACTTGGAAGTCCCCTGGGGCAGAGCCCTGGGGCCTAAATCGAAATTATGGCTCGACAATAACTTAAAATTTGAAATTATCTTTTAAATACAAAAGAATCATCAAAATTGGTTAAGTATTAACTTCAGGAAGTGGGTGAACAAAAAACCAGAATTTTTTAAAAATATGTATGTAGTTCAAAACACGATTTAAAACAAATGAGTTTTCTTATTTTGTATTTGATTTGAAACAAATATATCCAAACAGCTGACTAAAATTTTAAAAGGTGGGTATATAGGCTGCCATCCCCGCTTGTATACCGGCATAGATCTAGGGTCAGATCCAGGATCAAAGCTACCATCCCGGGTACCAACCCGGGTCCAATCCCGGCTCCAGTGTGCACTACCCTTAGTGATAATCAAGTGTATTGTCGTGTAGTGTGTGAGTTATTAGTAATATTTATCCATGTTACTACTGTATAGGTAAATATTATCATTTTATGTTCAAATGTGCGTTATTGTAAATGTTGAGTGTTTTAGCGAATTTCCCTTATAGGGAAGAAGCTATTACCGTAATCGGTATGGTATGACCTAGGCCCAGGACCATGATAACTTTTCGTTTTGAGGTCCCCAGACCCCAAAAACACCATTCGTTCAAAACTGTATATGTGTGTGTGTGTGTGTGTGTGTGTGTGTGTGTGTGTCCGTGAGCACAATAACTCTCGTAAAAATAATCCGATTTTGACGAAATTTGGCATAAACGTGTAAAGCAGCATTTTTGACTAAGTTCGAAAACCAGACAGATCGACCTATCTGAAGAGGTATGTTGGGGGGGTTTTGTACCCCAAAAATGGGTTTTTGAGTTTTTTACATATAATTTTTGAAAATGTCAAATTTTAGTTTTTCCATTAGAATCAGCTTAAAAAGACACACAGTTTGGTGTTTTGATCATTGCTCTACGTCAAATACCAAGGAAGGTTGGAAGGACACAGTACGTTGTCCAATGTTAATCTTATGGATAATAAGTAAAATTGTATATATCTCCTTATCCTGATGAAACTTGGTATATTGCTTCATATCATTGTGGTCTATTGATATTTGCACTAAAAAACATTTTTTGGCCGATGTTCCCGTAGCAGCAAACCTGCGTACTCAGCCCCCATGTTATTCTTATGGAGAATACGTAACGTGTTATCTCCCTTAATTATGAACATAAATTAATAAAATTTGGTATGTGGCTTTACCTACATGAGTTATATTGATATTTGTATAAAACCCAATTTTTTGTGTTCCTTGCTTCAGCAAACCTGCATACTCAGCCGCCATGTTATTCTTATTGAGAAAAATAAAAATGTCATAAATAGTTTATTTATGAATGTATATTGATGAAACTTGGTATGTGGCTTTATGTGGTATTAACATACATATATATGCATTGGAAATTTGCTAAGTACGCAGGTTTGCTGCTAAGGGGGTATTTCAGATCACAATGAAAAGACGCCTCGGGGATTAAAATTTTCACTTTTTTTACTTTAACCACAAATCCACCCAATCGCGGTTTATTTATTTTAGTTTAGTAAATTTCTCTGTTCTTTTGTGAACAAAATGAGTGTGATAGGGTTATCTTTTATGTTTTGGATGCAGCGACAGTTTGAAGTAACCTCAGCAGATTTTGCTAAAATACAGCTATGCTGGAAATTTGTGTTCAAAAATAATTTGTTCATATTTCTGTGTACATATTCATGATATGCATATTCTTGTTCAGAAATATATTTACTATAGATATATATACCAATTATGATTATAATTGAGTTCAAAAATTATATTTAGCTTTGAATACCAGAAACTAATTTTGGCTTTCGGCGAAACTCAAATTTTGTTTTTCAACTCATATAAAGTCATAAAAACAGTTATTACTTCGTACAAAATGCATTATCTCCAATAATGTTATTGTTACATTTAGTAATATAACAGTTGTAGTACAATATATTACTTGTATACTTTTTATTTTATTTTTATTCTTCAAATGTACAGCGTAAGTTTGTAGATTTTCCTAGGTTTCCTTATTTCTTTCCGTAATTCGGGTAAAGGTTTTTTTCAAATAATTCAAACACATTTTCACTTAGGAAAATAAATTGCCTACATCTTGTATATCTTTGAGTCTCTGTAAAAAAATAGTGTAAAAATGCTAGGACTCAACTTTTGAAAATGATTTAAAAAATGTTTATAACGTATTGGTTTTTCAAATTCTGCAAAAAAACACCAACAGGGATTTGTTTTATTTTATTTTATTCAAAATCTTCTTCTTTTTCTGAACAAAACAGTATAAATGTGACTATGTTATCAAAAGTGGTTGAGGCACTGCACACTGTTAAAACAACCTCTGCAAAATGTCAACGAGTTCGCACGCAGCACGCTGACGTGAGGGAAGTGAATTTCCACATAAAAAACTATGAAAACTCAAAATCAGTTAAAAACATACATTTATTCCAATTTTTATTCAAATCTGAAAATATTGAATTTTTGGCTGTTCTGATTGTCCTGGTTCTATTTACCTGCAATGCTGGGAATACAATTTTGCGCATTATAAGGTTAGGAGAAGGTCCAGTCAGGCATTAAAGTAGGCGTGAGGTTGTTAGGGATGGTAAAAGTACACCAACAATGAATAACAGGCTTTTCTAATGTAAAACCCCCATAAGACAACGTACTGCGTTTGGTCGATACACATTTTCTTTAATAACTCGGTAAATATTTATGCTAGAGTGACGAGAGAGGGCTTAAAACTTTCGCCTCTCTAATTCCTATTTATTTATTTATCCACTTAATTTACATCTGGGGCTTTTATGACCCTTTTTGGGCCCAAAAACTCGAAATTTGAAAGATTAATCCCCCAAAAAAGGGGTTTAGAGTTTCCCGATTGTTTTGCCCAACGAACTTGTCCAACTGATTACAGAAAGGAACGTCCCTACCAAATTTGAAGTAAATCGGACAAAAATTGCGACCGCTAGAGTGCAAACACATATATATATATGTCTATATATATATATACATATATATATATATATATATATACAATTTTGAACGGCCCCCCAAAACGTGTTCAGGGGGTCACGTTAGGAACTTCTAAGGTGATCCCGGGCTTAAGTTTCACCGTGCGGGTCATGCTAATAGTTCACTTTCCAAAGGAAATTCACTAAAAATTGCTAGGGCACTGAGCAATTCATCATTAATCAAGCAAGTCCTAGGGTTAAGATTTATTAGTTAAGAAGTTCCCATATTTATTTTCAAATAATAAATTACAACATAGGCCTATTAACAATAATAGGAATCATGGATAAAGTTTTGAAATTTAAATATTAGTTTTGATTTATTAAGTGCAAAGTGGGTGGTCAAATACAGTAGATATTTTGCCGATTTTTATTATGGTTGTGGGCAAAATGAGTATTTCAGATCCAACAAGGGAATAGTTAAAATCAGTGGTGACAGTGCAAAGTGCGAATGACATTGAGTCTTGACTCAATTGCGCTACCTCGTCTTGTCATGGTCGTGCTGATTCATCACAACTTGGAGTATTATGATTTTAGCACATGATCAAATAAACCTTTTAATAAGTACCTATAGTAGTCTTCATGTTCGTTATAACTATAGTTATACTATAGTTATGTAGGTAGTTTAGTTTTAAATTAATCTTGCATGACTCGGTGAGAATCCTCTTTAAGGATGTGATGTTATCAGTCACTGATTAAATCACTTACTTGGTACCATATTGAATGAACATGATGTAAATCATCTAATATATATACAGCCGCATGTGTAACTGACTCACTGAGGTATACAAATTGTAACCCACTTCTAGATAAGCTAGGAACGTGAAATTTGGTTTGCATGTACCTTGTACCTAGAAACCGCTGGGAAGATCCCCAAAACTCACAATTTTTAATTTATAAACCTTTAAATAAATATCAAAAAATCTATTAGTTACGTAGACTACAGTATCGAAATGCATTATTTTGATTTTAAAATATTTTCGGTAGTATCGGTAATACAGTACCGGTATGCAAAATGTTAAATAGGCTTTCGCATGAATATGTTTTGTGGCAATCCACAGTCACGAAAAATTTGTTTCTTACTGAAAAAAATATATTTTTATACTTAATTAACCCTTTTGAGTGCCAGAGTTGTTCAGTCGCCATATCCCTAGAGTGCCAGAGTTTTTAACAGAGTATATCCAAAAAGTGCCAGGCACAAAATCAACATTTTGCAAGGGTTTGCAAAAAAATCAATAACATTTTTATTTGGTAAGATATTACTATGAAACTTTTTTGTTTTGTAATTTTAAAGTTTAGCTATAATATTATGCTCATATATAATATTTAAAAATTAAAAAAATAACAAATTTGAATGTGGAAAAATTTATTTTATTTTTAAAATGGTTTTTCAGGTAAATAAACATTGTTCAAATATAAGATTTTCACCAAATAACTACTAGATTTATAGAGCACATGTTTCCCTAAATATTTCCTGAAAGTTTCATCAAATTTGGGCTGTAGGCGGACGAGTTATTTCCATAAATGTAAAAAAATATAAAAACGGCTAGAAAATATCCTAGAAATTCCTGGAAGAAATAATAAAAAGTAATGACGCCATACAACGATATATCATTGCAATGTATTTTTTGTAATACCACCGACGACGGTATATCGTTGTGAAGTATTTTTCAGATGTTCCGTTCACAACGATATATCGTTGCGTGGTACTCAAAGGGTTAAATATTTTTCCATAATCTCATGCTCATTGACTAATAAACCTGTTATTCATTTCTTGCAAAACTTACCAAACATCGAAAAAAACTGCCTAACTAAGTTACAGTTCGCGCCACGGTGCTTGACGCCTGGGAAAGGTGAGAACCAACTCAAACTTCTCATAATTAAAAGCAGACAATAACAAAAGTAACAAAAAACAATATTTTAACATTAAATTATTTAATTTTGGTTTCTGTTGACAAAAGTATTCTGTAACACTAACGGTACTAAGCCATATAGAGGCGAAAAGTCATTCCAGAGCATACGCTAACCAGGCGCCAAGCACTGTGCCCCGAACTGTACTGTATGTTTACTTTCCAATACAAAATGTGTAAATGCAGTTGAAAAACATATGAATTATTATTAAAATGCTCAAAAAGTAAGTAAATGTTTAAAAATATACCAATTGATTAAGCTAAAGCAACAGAAGGTTTACAAATTTGTATATTGGTCAATTTTTACATTTGTCTTTTTGATTTGACAGATAAATCATTACCAATTCATATCTCACGTGAGATATGAAACATTGCTAAAATCAGCTGGTAGGTGAGTTGACTGACTCATCACTCACCCGTTTTAAAAATAGGTCAAGACTATACAGTTAGAAACTGTAGACTAAGGGATCCATCTATTTGCTGTCAACAACATAACCTAACAAAGTTTTATTTTGATTAAAATTAATTATCAGCTGTAAAACCGTTTCCTTAAAACCATTCCCAAACCAGCTTTTAACCACCCTCAAACGTGCCTTACACAGTTGCTTGAGGGAGGTTAAAGGTAAGGAACCTTTGAGAATTCCGCTCATGTCCATTTATTTATAGTAAACTTAAACTTCTCTTGAAGTTAGATACCTAGGCCGTATATCAAAGAGAAGAGTAATTCACTTTTCAGACATATTTTGTATAGGGTGGGGTCTTAATATTGCTTAACAAATTATAAACCTATTTATCATTAAACTTATCTTTTCTTCAATAATTGTTTACAGGTAAAAATATATTTCACTTAATTAACGTATTTATCTCTCAGGATAATATAGATATAGAATTGCAGTTTTAATGAAATTGAGGTTTGTATCATTAACAGACTGTATTAATCATTTTAGGAAATTGATATGACAGAGAACGTGCGTACACTGCCAATTGGTCCTCTTCCTGATGCCACTTATCCAATTCAAGTACTTTACTGTGGGAATTGCTCACTACCCATAGAATATTGTGAATATCACCCCGACTATGAAAAATGTAAGCAGTGGCTAGAACAGAACCTTCCTGACGAGTTTGAGAAGTGCATCAAATTGTCTGGTTGCGGTGATGATGATGGTGGAGAAGAGAAGAAAAGACAAAAACGAGGAGGTAAAGGAATGGTGAAAGCAAAAAAGAAAGAAGACGGTCCCAAACAAGTAAGTGAAATGACATTTTAGCGAATTTCCCCTATAGGGAAGAAGCTATTACCGTAGTCGGGGCCCGGGACCATGATAACTTTTCGTTTTGAGGTCCCCAGATGCCAAAAACACCATTCGTTCAAAACTTTTTATATATATATATATGTGTGTGTGTGTGTCCGTGAGCACGATAACTCTCGTAAAAATAATTTGACTAAATTTGGTATAAACGTGTAAAGCAACATTTATGACTTTAAGTTCAAAAACCAGGCAGATCGACCTATCCGAAGGGGTATTTGGGTGGGGGTTTGTACCCCAAAAATGGGTTTTTGAGTTTTTTACATATAATTTTGGAATAAATCTAATTTTAGCTTTTTTTCTATTGGAATCAGCTTAAAGAGACGCACAATTTGGTGTTTTGATCATTGCTCTACGTCAAATGGTTACAGAGATATTGAAAGTGCTAAACACAGTACGTTGTCCAATGTTATTCTTATGGAGAATAAGAAAAATTGCATATCTCGCTTATTTGTCAACTTATCCTGATGAAACTTGGTATATTGCTTCATATCGTTGTGAACTATTGATATTTGTACTAAAAAACATTTGTTGGCCGATAGTTCCCGCAGCAGCAAACCTGCGTACTCAGCCCCCATGTTATTCTTATAGAGAATAATTCATGTGTTATCTCCCGTAATTATGAACATAAATGAATAAAATTTGGTATGTGGCTTTACCTACTTGAGTTACATTGATATTTTTATAAAACCCCATTTTTTGCGTTCCTTGCTTCAGCAAACCTGCATACTCAGCCGCCATGTTATTCTTATAGAGAATAATTGAAATGTAATAAATCATTTATTTATGATTGTATATTGATGAAACTTGGTATGTGGCTTTATGTGGTAAATTCGCTGAGTACGCGTGGTATTAAGATACATAAATATGCATTGGAAATTCGCTGAGTACGCAGGTTTGCTGCTACGGGGGTATTAACATGTTCATACTGCCTTCCACTGTAAAGCCCCACATACACGATATAAATTCTTGTCTAGCATGCTCAGGTAGCCTCCCCCCTCCTGTGCAGAAAAACTGGTGAAACAAGCAAAATGTCTTTATAGGCATATTTAAAGAACACCCTGTTTAATTGTTTTGCTAATCGTTGAAGAAAACACTACTTGCTATTTTCTTTGCTGACTGTGGGCCGAAATAAATGTGTAATTATGGTTAACTAGTGGCTTTAAGGGGTATTGGCCCCTAACCTTGCTCTAATACTCTGCCTCATATGATTTTGTTTGCTCTTTACATGGTGAAGAAAATAAAGCAATATAAGTAGGGACACATGTCAGTTTGTAAACAAAGATGTTTTTAAATCCCCATGCTTTTCTTATGGGGTTGTTTTATGTTATTGCTCGTTTGCTGGGAAATTTTTAGAAATAGCCTACTGCTATTTTTCCCGAGTCCGTGGGATCAAGACCTTTAATTTGAGCCCTCTCCCATCATCCTGCAATTTGCCTAAGTCCCACAACAGTGACTTACGAATGTTGCTTACAGAGTTATATATAAAGATTACCCTATAATTAATCAGTTATCTCTTAGATTTTGTCCAAAATTGTGAGGAGGGCTGCTGACTCCCTCTTCTTCTATGCTGAAATTCCACCCCTGAATGCCATACGTCCCGTTGTTGTCGTAAGCAGAATCTACACAAGGACCTGTTCACATACCAATAAACTCCTTTTTTATCAACAGACAGTATATCGATTTAACATATGAAATACAGTAACATTTTAAATAACATATTCAGTTGTTGTGTTTGTATATAAAGGATATTCAGTGACCGAATCAGAATATGTCATTCACAAGTAGTGACCTCTATGGCAAAAACTTGTAGCAAGAAAGAAAAGGCTCTTCAAAGTAAATTTATCAAAATTCCGTAAAATTGTCTAACTACTACTTGAGCACATTAGAGGCTCAAGTTTAGGTAGACAAGACTAGGGCACTGAAGCAGCACAGCGAGCCTAAAGGTTGACGTGCACAACCTCAGACACCCAATTATCGGGAGCTGGGCCGCAGCTACCCCCAATTCTAATGTAAGTTTTGTATGATTTGTATATTAAATAACTAAAAAAAATTAACAAATTATTTAATACTGATAATTGACATCACGTGCCTTCCTTAAGTAATTGAGAAAAATAAGTGCCTACAGTATATGATGTTTACTATCAGAAATAATAACATAATATTATTGACTTATTTTCTATCTGCACTTGAACGTTTTGATACAATTCACTATATACATCTCTTCTGTTTTTTCTTTTTCTAATTATATGTCTCTTGTCCAAGGCCCCAAATCCTGCCACCTATTTTCAAATGCCACGGCAGTCTAAACAAATTATTGAAGTACCACTAAGCATATTATTCAAATGTGTTATTTTATTTCAGGTATGTGTATCACGAGCACCAAGAGGTAAAAAGAAGTCTGTAACTGTGGTGACCGGTCTTAGTTCTTTTGGAATTGATTTAAAAGTAGCATCCAAATTCTTTGGCACAAAGTTTGCATGCGGTTCCTCCGTGACTGGTGATGATGAAATAGTGATCCAAGGTGATGTAAAAGATGATCTGTTTGATGTTATACCAGAAAAATGGCCAGAAATAGATGAAGACTTTATTGAAGATTTGGGTGATCTTAAGAGGTGAAAAGTATTTGTGATATGTGAAATTGTTTATTTTAAACGTATTTTCACTATTTGCCCTTATACAAAATAAAATGTATATATTCAAAAATATTGTATCACACATTTTTCTTTGATTTAACCTCTTGTTGGAATTGCACTGAGACAAAATATGTTCATCACTGCTGATATTGGCATATTATAAATATTATTTAAATTGGTATTGATAATTTAAATATTTATATGTCTGGCTTGGGCATATAATGTAACTGAGCTTGAGATCACCAACGCGCCTGGCCACAAAGTGTAATTCAGCACTATCGATTAAAAATATACTATGTGCTCAGTAAATATTCAATGTGTCTCATGCGTCACATTTTGTATGCCTTATAGACAAATCTTGAATCTTAAATCTAGGCACCTCATGAATAGTTAACAGAGGGTCAAAATGGTGGTCAGCATGTAGGCTACAGTTTTTTACTCCAGGCGAGACCAATACATATATATATATATATATATTTTTTTTTTTTTTTTTTTTTTTTTTTGGTGGGATGGGGTAAAAATCTCCCATTTCAATAAATGAAAAACTGTGATATTCAAAGTCTTTAAATTAATATCTTATCGCATTTTAGGCGAATCATGATGTTAAACTTAACTTTATAATCTTGAGACATATTTCAGATGTAATTTTATTCTTTATCTCGAAGTAAAGATATGATTTGAATTAAATGAAAACACACTTGTAATATGGCTTTGGAAATAGTGTTGAAAACAAGCCGTCTTTTACATCGAATGACACTGTCCCACTAACAAGTTGACACCACAGTCCACAACAGGACGAAATACCAAATATGACAGCAAGCTTTTTGAAGGTTATTTGTCAGAGAGTAGTGACTCCTGTAGGTATTATACTTTAATTCATCGGATCTACAACATCATGGAAGTGAAACTAGAAAAAGTGTTTGAAAATGTGTAGAGTTTTATGAAGATTAGGCCTACATAAATTAATTTTATATTTTGACCGACTAAAACATATAAACAATTCTTTGTATAAAAGTATAAATTACAAAATTACTGAAAAACGCTAATTCAGGATTAAAATAGTCAGAATCTTTTGAGGCTAATGGTCTAAATTATGAATTTTGAGGCTACAGTGTCATTATATCTTATTTATAGGTTATTTATTATAATTTTCAATAGTCAATGCGTTGGTGTGAAAATTAATGTTTGATGAAGTAGAAGAAAGGATTTTTAGGCCTTTGTTGAAGGATTTTCTTGTTATTAAAAGTAGCACTGCTTCACTGCTTTTAACACCAACATTTGTCTCTAGGGTTGATTGTCATTGATTAAGCTATATTGTACTGTGTTAATGTGAATCAAGTCAATTATATCTTATTTTACTGGGTTTTTTAACTAAGAAATAACAGAAGTTTAAAAATTTGTAACTTTTTTAGATTCTGTCGCAAAATTACCAAACAAGATATTTAACATATGGGTAAACCTGGGTGGCGAAAAGGACAAAGATTATAGGGGGGGCAGATTTCCTAATAGCCCTTAGGCGGCAATTGCTTAAATCCGCCACTGGGTTTGACCCATACTGCATTTTCCGCATTCCCATATCACACCAAAGGATCCGTCAACTCTCACAAGTGAATGTGGTGACAACAGAGTTACGGAGTGTCATTTGCTGAAGTTATAAATGCAAAACTCCAATTTTGGAAAACTCCAAGATGTATGCGTATTTTTCCGAAATTAACCTTTAAATACCAACAGTTGATCATCCGAAAAAGTGGGTTATCCGGAACGGTGTTAAATTGAATTATATAAAGTATATAAGTAAAAAAAATTAAAATAGTAATCCAATTATTATTATTAATGGGATGATTTTTTTTAGGAGGTTTTGAAGAGTAACCACACTTTTCATTAGCAAAATAACTTTTGAAGTAGGTGTGTGAACAGATCTATTATGTTTTTGATGTGTAGATATCTCTGTATGAAAATATTAACTCAAAACTAAAGAAAGTTTACCTTTTTTGATAATTTAAACAAGCATAACCAATTAAACTATGAACGTTATTGTTCTCAACATTGATTTTAAATAAGTGTTTCAGTTCTCTTATTTAATATTTTACTGTAATTTTGAAACTCCTAATATTGATGAATTATTAATCTGTCATTGATTCATTTGTATTTTACTCATTGCTTCTAGTGTTTATAATTAGACTATGTTTAGGGGGAAACTCCCCCAATTATCAAGTGAAATCTACCTCCAACTAAATCTTTAAAAAATATACCTAACTAGACTACATTGTTTGACTTGATTATATTTACAAAATACTCTTTACACAAATAAACAGCTGAAACAAATTACTAAGTGTTCTGCATCGCTTTATCAACAATTTGTTTTTAAATTCTATATTTATCAACAACATGCCAGAACATACATTTTTAAGTTGATACAATTTCTTGTAAGCCTCAACTATAAAATATACTTAATTATGAATAAATTTACATTAGTTTTGAAATTATTCTTGATCTAACTTCTTAATCTTGGCATTTGTGTTATGATTCCTTTAAACTATTGAAGGTTGTAAAATGGATTTTCTACTAAATAAATTTTATTTTTTTCCAATTTTACCATGTTTGTGGATCTCCAATATTTTTCAGAATTTTTCTCAGGAATTCATTTCCAATATAACTAGTTTTTTCTGTTGATTGTATGAATTCTGTTGATGGTAAACAACAAAAAGAGATACAACGTTTATGTAAATTAGAAAGTTGGTAGGATTTTCTCGACTTAAAATTGTATGCTTTTTAAATACGTTACTATCTGACTTTTTAGAATTTTGGGCATAAACATTTCAAAAAAAGTATTTATATTAATTTTTCTATGTTATTTTATATATACTATCATGTATCATATCAGTGTAACACTGAGTTTAATACGAGTAATAACATTGAATCAGATCAAAAATATGTCTTGTGGTTTAGCAAATACAGGAATTCCATAAATGTCAGTATTAAAAAAAAAAATGGCTGCCATTTCGATGTACGGTAACGGATAAAGATAAGCGAGTTCAGTTTTTTCCAAAACGTTTCTTTTATAGACCTTTGAAATAGTGTATAACATGACATACATTTATATTTAAAAATTTTGAGATTCAAACTTGTGACCCTTGGTTTTTGGAACATCATGTATTTGAAACAAATTTAATACATTTTTACATCGTTCCTTGGGGTTGATTTAGTGGGAAATAACCTGTATTTGTAACAAATTTAATACATTATTACGTCATTCCATGGGGTTGATTTAGTAGGAAATAATTTTATTTCATCCTTCCAGGTCAATTGGCATGTATGCACTCTGTTTGAGACACCATGTATACCATACCTATACAAAACACTAACACAAAAAATCAAATAAATACTACTGATCAACAAATGTTAATCTCCACTAATTAACTCTCTTTCTTTGTTCAGCTTTAATTGCTTTATTTATTCATTTTCATTTTACAATCATGGATGTTATGACACAAGAGACGCAGACACTAAATACATTAAATATATATACAAATTTAATTTGAATTTTTTTTTCGCTTAGCCTAATACCAGTTACAATTCTTTCACACCAAGTGCCCAATGCGGCTGGGCACTTCATGAAGTGCCAGTTGCACATGAAGTGTTAGTTACACTATCAGGGTTCCTAAGCATCCTGGAAAACCTGGAATTTTAAGAGTGTCCTGGAAAACCTGGAATAGTCCTTGAATTTTGCTTTCTGTCCTAGAATTTTACTCTTTGTCCTGGAATTTTACTATCTGTCCTGGAATTTTTTTATTTTCTTGTAGTTTTTCAGATTTCTTAGTTTTTTTTTTTAAAGTTTTTGCCGTGGAATGTTTCCAGATTGAATTTGTTGTATTGGTTGTACGCATATCTTAAAGAAATAATATTTTCTTGAATATAGGTTAAATGAATGCAGGTTTTATGTAAAGAAGAATTAAAGAAGCTTGATTGTCAAATTATTTCTTTGTTTGTCAAAAGTTGTTTGCTAAAAAATTTTAGTATAATTTTGTTGTGGCGGTGGTATGTATTTTTAAGTTAGCTATTTCTGGAACAGTTCACTTAAACATCGCAAATTCTTTAATAAGTGTCCCCAAAATAAAATTGTATTGCAAGTTTTATACCATGTACTCAAAGTGCATGCAGTACGCCTTTGGCCATCTTCCATTTTGGTCCTATATTAGTAATGTTATTACCGTACATCAAAATATTGACATAAAAATTGATGACTAGTTTTGAGATTTTAATACATTTTCTAATAATTTATTTTAAAATGAATTTTATGCTAAAAGTTATTTAAAACTAAAATTTCCTGGATATTACCACTTTTTGTTAAATGCCAATTGTTTTCATTAAGCTACCGAACTAAAACCTAAAACCAATGCCAAAAATCTATTCAAATAGGGGTTTTACTGATTTAAACTCAGTATCGACTAAAAATCAGAAGTTAACTGGTATAAGCATTTGCTCAATACAGTTGTAAATGTCTTATACTTTTACATGGCTTATAGGGCTAAAATTAAAAATGGCTCTAGATACTGTTATTGTCATAGTTTCAAAAGTTATGTATACTTCATTACTTGTGCTACTTTCCCTTAAGGTTTTTATAGTCCATTTTATTTCATCTAAAGTTGAGCTTTAAATTTAAAATTATAAACAATTATAAGAGTGTAGGTTAAAACATTATTTTGGACAAATAATAAACTAATTTCAGTCACTCACTGCAAAAGGCAATTTAAATCTTATTTTTTTGTATTAACGTTTTTTTAAAAAGGAAGCACTCATTTGCTTTTATATACTTTTTTCATACCAGTAATTTTAAAATTAAAAATACAGAAAATATAACAATTACTGTTAAACAAAATAAGAGAGCATCTAAATATACGACCTGCTTTGCCCAAAAATATAAATGTTTCTTTAATTTGGCTTGCATTAAAAATCAGTGATAAATATTTAAAACAAATATTTATATGATTATAAATGAAATCACAACAATGAATTAGAAACTAATTTAATATATTAACTTGACCAGTATAAATAAACTAAACACTCATAAGCACAATAAAACTATTCCAGGTTCTTATGCACGTCTCATGGTTGGGGATCATTTATAATAATATATCTGATTTATCAATTTGCAAACAAATAAACTCAAAGCAAAAGTAATAAAAGTACGATTATGTGTTTTTTAATGTCGCGAGGGTCCTAGAAATCTTGATTTTGTCGTGGAAATGTCCTGGAATTTCGCTTTGAAAAACCTGTGGGAACCCTGACTATGTGCCTACGACATGTGTATATTTCTTGGAAATTGTTCCTCAGAGAAGAGGAAAGTGGTACATAGAGAAAAAGGGACAAGAACCTCCCTGATATAGGTTAAGAATAAAATGTTACAAGGAAAACTCAGGTAAAATCGGATTGATATAAAATAGTAATGAAATTAATTAATATCCCTGAACCTCCCAGCGATCCCGAATTTTAGGTAGGCAGGAGGTACCTAAAATAAAAACAGATGAATTTATTTCACAAACTTTTTAAATATGTAAAGGTTTATGGATAAATCGATAAAACAGCTTATAACTATAGATCACGTTTACACTAGACAGCGAACGTATAGTTAGGGTTTGGTCTCAATGCTCGCTTGAGTCGGCGCCAGAAGAGCTCATAGGCGTCAACCTTGCAAGGCTGCTGCGGCCATATCAGATAGGTCTTGGTCATCATGAGGTGATGCAGTGTCTGCGGCCTTGCCTTGCGTGGAATATCCTCCAACAAGACCTTCAACAAACATCAACTTCACTGGTCAGATGTGCCTAACTTAAAATCAAGAAGATGATATTTTTAATCAATCTAAATTCTCATTTATATTTTGCTAAGCCCAATCTGACAAAGGGCATGTATATCCATTTTACGGCAGACAATGTGAACTAGGCAAAATGAAAGAGTTAGTAAAAAATGTATGAAAATACTAGTGTGCATCGGGCAGAGTGTGGAGCTGTTATATTTCCTCTACTTGGTGCAATTTTATTTGATATTAAGTATGAGTCTAGGGAATTTCTTAACGATAACTTTCTATAATTGAAGTTTGGAATAAGCAGCTGAAAATTTGTTACTTATCAAAGTGAAAATAGATTTGATTTTTTTCACCTTTTTTAATGTTTGTCGTTTCAAGTAAGCAAGTGTGATTTTATTTTCATTAAATTTACTGCAATGGACAGCGGAGACTTGATGGCCATCTAGACCTAGTACTCCTAGTGCACAAGGTGTGACGGGAAAGTTACTTAACCATTATCATTCCTTACATTTGCTTTGGACAAAGTGATTTGATTGGTTTTTATACACCACTACGATTCACAGATAGTTTTTTGGTTGGCTATTTCGATTAAAAATGTTTAAACAGTTGAGGGGGTAATGTTCCCCTCACTTCTGTTTGCTAGCTGGCCATCTACAGTAATCTAGTAATCTCCTTACAGTAAAGCTAGTCTGTCTGACCAACGTGCCATCAACCTTACAAATTAGCAATCCTGCCACTAACTCCAAACCAGCCAATCAGAATTAGCCTAACCTAATTCCCAACAAATTAAAATGGTTCATGAAAGAAGGGTATTATGGACATGCATGGGCTATGTAACACTAAATCTAATAACAATTTAATGTAGTGTGAACAAGTTATAAATATGTTATTACCAATACAAGTTGATCCCTGAACGTCTCGATCAGCCGATTTTGTGCCAGGTGCATTTCAAACTGACACCACTTGCTGTAGATGAATGCACTGCTTACCACCAGCATCAGTGCATGGCTGCGATCCATGCAGCCTATTATATTTTCCAAGATACTCATACCTACCTGCAGTCAACATTTGAAGTCAAATACATAAGAGATAAACTTGTGTTTTTTAAAGTTAAGGAAATACCATAAATTGAGAACTTTTTGGCTGGTTGTTAGCAGTGTGATCCCTTTCAGTTCTCAGTTTCCATCCAGATAAAGAAAACTAAATGCAGAAATAACTGTTTATTGGTTCTAATAGCATAGTGAAGACCTTTCTAAAAGTAAACTCGTGAAAAATTAATAATATTTGCAGGATAATGAATGCAATACTTAACACTAGCCCACACTACTCCAGTTGGGCTACTGAAAAAGAGAGTTTCTTAGGAGACTTGTGCAGCAAACGGTGTAAGTGAGACTATCTCATCAGATTTGATTGGAACACGAGAACTAGTGGTGCCAATGCCAGACACTCTATCTTAACCCACACAATTTGTTACATCTAGCTCACACAAGGTCTCCAAGAAGGTGTTTTTTCAGCAGCCCAACTTAATTTAATATGGTCACTTCAATGTCCATTGCATCAGAGCAAAAGTTTGTTTCACTTCACTATACTTAGTACATTCATGGTGTCTAGACATCAGAAAAAACACATACACAAAGTTTTACCACTTGTGATCGAAAACAATTGCAAAAAACACATTTTTAAATATTAACAATTAACTTGCACAGTAATCACAGTTTAACGTTAATCTTGCTTTGGATTTTTAAAACTGACAAATCAAGCAACGAACAAAATTAACTGTTTTAAAGGCTTAGTAACTTAATCGTGGCAGTAAATTGTTTTTATTTGTGTACTGCACTGTACGTTGCTGTACCAGAGAACTGCAAAAACCTGTAAAACTGTGATTCCTAGACAAGGAATGGTGATAGAGTTTTCACAGCGAAAGACAATTCTTCCTCCTTTCAATGTAAGGTAACCCTGCTAGGAATTTTTTTATACATACGCTCATTAACATATAGCTGCCTTGTAGACCCAAACATGAAGTATGTTTTGAGAGACCTTTGGGTCCATTTGAGCCTTAGAAGTTGCTAATGTTGATTTTACTATGTTAAGTTTTTTTTTAACTATCATAACATATTTTTACCTGCCATCTGTAGGATAATATGGATAACATTGTCATCTGTGGTTGAATGAAGTAACATATTTTAATAAGAAATCCTCTCTTGACCAATATTTTTTATAAGAAATTCCCTGAGTATGCAGATTTACTGCAAAAGGGCATTTTCTTAAAGTCTGGAATTAAGGCATTGAACCCATACTACAAAACCTATAATGATTTTTTTTTGTTTTGGCTATGTTTAATGATAAATTTACCTGGAAATCCCTCTCGTGAAAGCACAGAGACACATCTCCATCTCTCTCCATATTTGGAACTAGATGGTCAAGAACCCAAGTGCGATCCACATCTGAGTAAGAGACAAACACATCGTAGTAAACCTCTGGTTTGGGCAATAAGTTGCCATTTTTCCTGAGCAGGCGGGCTTTTTTCAGGCTGATATAACGGTGAAAAAAGCATCTGATGTTCCACCACTTCAGATAAAAAATGCTTCCAAGGGCACTGACCAGGGCTATTGGGCCAACTATGAGATACGCCCATTCCCAGTTCCAAGATGACTTTCTAGGTTGAATGGGTTTTGTGGTTTTTTGATCATCATATTGTGTTGTGGGATTTTGAGTGGTTGACACTGAAAAAGAGAAGTTTATAAACTTAGTCATTTTTAAAACAATTGGTTCACAATACAGGAAGGGAAAAAGAAAGACATGCAAAGTTGAAATGAATGTCAGGTCAACTTTTGCCGATATCAGAAATTTTGCTAAATAGTACATAACAAATATTTTGAATATATTGGATAAATAACATTTTGGCTGTTATGATCGATGTACTGGTTATAGTTTATCTTCAATATTGGGTTGAAATATAGATCAACTAGCCGGTACCCGTTACTCGTCGCGGCTTCACATGCACTTTAGTAATAGTAAATATTTGTTAACTAAGAGTCGCATCGTATTACAAGGCAGCAATTTCAAAGACGCACCGCATATTTCTGGTGAACGTTTGCCGCTGCTGGGCAGCCCGTAAAGCAATAGCTCGTCTGTGAGCTTCAGCTTCCTGAACAGTTTCTGTAGATCACTGCTCTGTCATAGAGCCATTCAGTTGCTCTCAATAAACTGGCCTGCCGCTGAGCTTGCTCTTCACGTTGAAGATGCTGTTTTTCTAGATTTTCTTCTGCTCTGTGTGCTGCCTGCCGTAGAGTTTGTTGAAGCCTTCTAATTTCCATTTTTGCTGAAGTTTCCTGACTTCTATCCACTTTGTTAAATCGGGCTTTTTCAAAATTTGAGACAAATATGATTTACGTTTCCCCAGCATTATCATGATACAGGTACATTCGTGGTTAAACGTGCAACGAAAGTGTAAATACAAATATAAACAAATAAATAAACTAAAAATGTTGTTGAAAATCTCAAATTCAGAACACCTGTTTTAGTTATCATCTGATCCAGGAAAAGTTAGTGCCCATAAGATTAACATGAGAAGTTAAGAGGCCACTGGGGCAAAGCACTAAAGAAATTTTAAAATGTGAATAGGCCTATATGTTACTTTAGGATATTAGCTATCTTACTATCAAATATAAGCTCAATTGGTTCAGTAGTTGGAGTGTGATTGAGCCACAAACAAACTAACTTTCAGCTTTTACTTTCTCCCTCTATACATAGTATATGGAGAAAGTATTGTTTTCGGCAAAATTTTCGAATTTGAGTTGTTAGTGGAAATATTCGTTTTGGTGCTCCCTGAACCCAAAAAAAGTGGTTTTTATGTGATGTCTGTCTGTGTGTCCGTGTGTGTGTGTGTGTGTGTGTGTGTCTGTGTGGATGTGTACAGAGCTAGAGCCCTAACCAATGGGCCGATTTTTATGAAATTTGGTATGTAGGTACTAATCCACGATATCTTCAGGCGTTTTTTTCATTTTTCTGAATTTTTGATTTTTAAGGGTAATTATCCCCCAAAAACCGCCAAAAAACATGAAAAATCAAAATTTCTCAAAAACGGCTCTTAACGATTTTGATTAAACTTTAGTCGTTTGTAGAACATTAGTTTTCCAACAAAATGACACCACCCGCATACCTGTAAAAATTCAGGTTCAGAAATTACAGGACTTAAAACATCAAAAATTCAGTTTTTTGGATTTTTCATAAAAATACATAAATATAAAAAAATTACTATTCACCATTAAAAAGAGCTCAAAAAACTAAATAATTTAGTATTTTGAATTACTATTCTACGATTGCTGGTTTCGGAGAAAATTGAAATTTTCATTTAGCAGTAAACACAGTACGTTGTCCAATGTTATTCTTATGGGGAATACAAAAATTACTATTTCTCTCTTATTTACGGATCAATTTCATTCAAACTTGATATGCTTGTCAATTTAGCATTGACCAACAGAGTTAATTCGAAATATGTTGCCCCTTAATATCCCTGGGGGGAAATAGGGGGCATTTCACCTCTTAAAACCACGAGTGTAGCAATGGATCCTGTAGTGCCTCCAAAGCAGGGATTTGGGTGGATGTTTTTTAAAACAACTTGTTTACAAGATTTTCTGTACATTCGACCGTGCTTTGTATTCTATATTTAGTAAATAAAAAGTAATTTATTCATTAAAGTTGGGCTAAAAGGGAGAAAGTATGTGTCAGTTTCCTGATACCGATTATTTAATATTAGTATGATATGATATGATTGAGAGTGTAGTAGAAGCGGGGATTGAAAAATAGGACTGAAGCCTGTTTGGGCCAAAAAGTCACATTTTCAACTTTAAATTTATTTAAATAGTTTTATTACAAATGCAAGTTAAGAATATCATATAGTTTGTATTGTACGTGTATTGATTTGCAGGTATTGCACATAACTGTGATTTATATTTGCCAATAAATTACTGTACATTATGGTACAGTGTTGTTAAAAATAATTTTTGGATGCACTTAGCAACTTAAAATCTTCTCCTTTGCCTCGCTAAAATCCAACTAAATCTCTTATCATTGCCAAAACCTGCACCTGTCGGTTTGTTTTCCATAGAAAAGATTTTACACTTTTTAATTAATAATAATAATAATGATAATTTTACTGTCTTCAACACAAAATACATATTACAAACAACGTTAAGTTATACAATTCTTCTAAAAATAATCAAATTACAATATCTCTACTATTTAGCTCTAAAAATTCATCAACAGAATAAAATAGGGTTGACAGTAGCCATTCAAACAGTCTTCAACACAATACATGTTACAAACAACATCAAGTTATACTACTCTTCTAAAAATAATCAAATTACAATATCTCTACTATTTAGCTCTAAAAATTCATCAACAGAATAAAATAGGGTTGACAGTAGCCATTCAAACAGTCTTCAACACAATACATGTTACAAACAACATCAAGTTATACTACTCTTCTAAAAATAATCAAATTACAATATCTCTACTATTTAGCTCTAAAAATTCATCAACAGAATAAAATAGGGTTGACAGTAGCCATTCAAACAGTCTTCAACACAATACATGTTACAAACAACATCAAGTTATACTACTCTTCTAAAAATAATCAAATTACAATATCTCTACTATTTAGCTCTAAAAATTCATCAACAGAATAAAATAGGGTTGACAGTAGCCATTCAAACAGTCTTCAACACAATACATGTTACAAACAACATCAAGTTATACTACTCTTCTAAAAATAATCAAATTACAATATCTCTACTATTTAGCTCTAAAAATTCATCAACAGAATAAAATAGGGTTGACAGTAGCCATTCAAACAGTCTTCAACACAATACATGTAACAAACAACATCAAGTTATACTACTCTTCTAAAAATAATCAAATTACAATATCTCTACTATTTAGCTCTAAAAATTCATCAACAGAATAAAATAGGGTTGACAGTAGCCATTCAAACAGTCTTCAACACAATACATGTTACAAACAACATCAAGTTATACTACTCTTCTAAAAATAATCAAATTACAATCTCTCTACTATTTAGCTCTAAAAATTCATCAAAAGAATAAAGTGGGGTTGAAAGTAGCCATTCAGTCTTTTCTTAAATGAATCAAGAGCAGATTTTGGTAATTTGTTGTACAGTTTAATTCCTATAATGACATGGCTAGACTGAGTTTTGGACATTCTTTGATAAGGTACATCAATTTTTGACTGATTTTGTGTGGAGTAAGAGTGAAAATTATTTCTTGAATTAAAACTACTCAGATTTTTAAAGATATATAAAATTAAATAAAAAATGTATAAGTTGTAGACAACTTTTTTTAGTTCACAACTGAAAGGAATAAAATAAGGTTGTAGTTACTTCTTTAGAGATAAAATGAAACATGTTTTTAATGAGAATTTGTTATAATCCAACCTATAAAAGGCAAAGCCCTTACTCACTCATCACAAATTCTCCTACTTCCCATTTACCTAGAGAGTTGACATTTTGTACGCAGATTCTTTAGGCATAAAATATGAAAACTAAATAGTTTTCATCCTGATCTTCCTTACGGCTAGAGACCCCGACAAAGTTCCCGTGTATTCCTTATGGACATTCATTAGTGAATTTCCTATGGAAAGTGAACTATTAGCATGACCCGCACGGTGAAACTTAAGCCCGGGACCACCATAGAAGTTCCTAATGTGACCCCCTGAACTATATATAGAGACATATATATATATATATATATATATGTGTATATATATATATATATATATATATATATATGTGTATGCACTCTAGTGGTCACATTTTTTGTCCGATTACTTCAAATTTGGTAGGGACATTCCTTTTTGTAATCAGTTGGACAAGTTCGTTGGGCAAAACAATCGGAAAACTCTAACCCCTTTTTTGGGGATTTTAAATTTAGAAATTTGAGTTTTTGGGCCCAAAAAGGGTCAGAAAAGCCTCTGATGTAAAATTAACAAATGAAAAACGGTGGGAATTAGTGTGGCGAAACTTTTAAGCCCTCTCTCGTCATGCTAGCATATATATTTACAGAGTTATTAAAGAAAATGTGTATTGGCCAAACACAGTATGTTGTCTTATGGGGGTTTTACTTCAGAAAAGCCTGTTATTCATTTGTTGGTGTACTTTTATCATCCCCAACAATCTCACGCCTACTTTAAAGCCTGACTGGACCTTCTCATAACCTTAGAATGCGCAAAATTGTATTCCCAGCATTGCAGGTAAATAGAACCAGGAGTATCAGAACAGCCAAAAAATCAATATTTTCAGATTTGAATAAAAATTGGAATAATTGTATGTTTTTAACTGATTTTGAGTTTTTATAGTTTTTTATGTGGGAATTCACTTCCCTCACGTCAGCGTGCTGCGTGCGAACTCGTTTTTGTTTGAGCTGATGAAAATACAAACAGCTGATCTTTATTCGTAGTAGTTCCACAGGCTAACGACAGAATGCAGCACACACACTGTCATCGTTTTTATAAATCATTTTCGGGGCAAATCCTGTGGGCAACAGCTACTATTGATATATAATGTTTTTGGTTTAAGGGCAAAAGTAAATTTTACAAAATATTACAATTTAAAAACAGTTTTGCTTAAACGTTTCCACCCAAGGTCTAACCTAGCGTTAAAGTATGGTTTTTGAACCAAAAATTTAAAATTTCCTTTAGAAGGCGGTCATCTAGTGTAACCTTTGGTGTGAAAGTTGTGGGGCGAGAGATAAAGAAGGATTTTTTGGTCAAGGGATTTATTAAAAAATAATCTCAGAATACTTGTAACTCCTTTCAGGTCATACTAACTTAATTCCAATACCCATAAAGTTTATATCTAATATAAGGAAGACAAAAAAATAGTTATTTGTGTAACTAGTGCAAAAAGTAGCACTTTACTGCACTTGAGAACGGAATAGTTTCATGAGTGCAGAAAATTGCATACAAATTACAGCAGAAACTCTCAAACTCGATACAATGTGGACTTAAAGGTTATGTCTAGTTTGGAAGTACTCGAGTTTTAGGGAACTTGAGTAATAAAAACGGGTGTGACATTAAAACGCTCATGTTACTGTGCCTACATTGTACAGTACATTAATTTATTGATTTATTATATCACATTTTACATTATGTAGTGAATGTATGAATGACCTACTTGGGAATTCCAGTCTAAAGCCTTGCGATAACGAAAGAGGTGACACAAATTCCAGAAGCAACCCTTAGGTGCGTAAACAATAGCAGACCTGAGAGTAGCAAAAACAATCCGCGAATGACCTTGGAAAATCCAGTACAGTTTGGGTCACAGTGCTTGGCGCCTGGTTAGCGTATGCTCTGGAATGACTTTTCACCTCTATTTGGCTTAGTACCGTTAGTGTTACAGTATACTTTTGTCAACAGAAAGCAAAATTACTTTATTAGTGAATTTCCTTTGGAAAGTGAACTATTAGCATGACCCGCACGGTGAAACTTAAGCCCGGGACCACCATAGAAGTTCCTAACATGACCCCCTGAACACGTTTCGGGGGGTCGTTTTTATTTTATTTATATATATGTGTTTGCACTCTAGCGGTCACATTTTTGTCCGATTTATTTCAAATTTGGTAGGAACGTTCCTTTCTGTAATCAGTTGGGCAAGTTCGTTGGGCAAAACAATCGGGAAACTCTAAACCCATTTTTTGGGGATTAATCTTTCAAATTTCGAGTTTTTGGGCCCAAAAAGGGTCATAAAAGCCCCAGATGTAAAATCAATGCATGTAAAAAGATGGGAATTAGAGAGGTGAAAGTTTTAAGCCCTCTCTCGTCATTCTAGCATAAATATTTACCGATTTATTAAAGAAAATGTGTATCGACTAAACACAGTACGTTGTCTTAAGGGGGTTTTACACTATAAAAGCATGTTATTCCTTTGTTAGAGTACTTTTATCATCCCCAGCAACCTCACGCCTACTTTCCAGCCAGTCTGGACCTTCTCCTAACCTTATAATGTGCAAAGTTTTATTCCCAGCTTTGCAAGTAAATGAAACCAGGAGTATCAGAACAGCTAAAAAATGAATGTTTTCAGATTTCAATAAAAATTGGACGAATTTTTTACACTGATTTTGAGTTTTAAAAGTTTTTATGTGGAAATTCACTCCCCTCACGTCAGCGTGCTGCGTGCAAACTTGTTTAATTTTAAAACATTGGTTTATTTGGTTATTTTCGGTATTGCCTGCTTTTATTTACGAGAAATGTTAGTTGTTTCTCGCCTTTCCCAGGCGCCTAGCACCGTGGCCCGAACTGTAACCCAATTTAAAGTCTCTGGCGCACATGAGCTGTTCGGCATGTCACGGGCGGCATTTTTAAATAAATATATCAGGTCACTATTCCTCTCGAGTTTTACAGGATGTCGAGTTTGAGTTTCTGCTGTACATATTAATTTTCCCTACAGTTTTTATAAAGCAAATATACGTAATAGGTAATAATAACATAATAAGTTGTTCTGGTATGACCGTGTAACCATATGATTTAATGAATATGACAGCAACCTTCTTATTTATAGTAATTTAAGTATAACACATAAATATAACACAATAGCTGGCCCGACAGACGTTGTCCTGTCCTAACGTCATTGAATTTTTGTTTTATGTCAAATACTCGTTCATTTTCAAGATGAGCACGTTTGCTACACTCACTCGCCTATCGGAAAAAGAGTTTGAGTTGCCATTCAAGTAGTTTTTTATTTCCAAAATGAGAGTTGCCATTCAAGTAGTATTTTTATTTCCATAATGAACATATGATTATGCCTTTCAAGTATGTTTATATATAATCCTTTTGCTGTTTGCTGTAACTAACTGAACTTTGATCAAATCAATGGAAACTTTGAAGGCCTTAGGAGTCCTTAGGACGGATTAAAAATTTTCTTTTATAAGCACCTTGTTCTTACATTAACGAACACAACGAAAAAAAGATTATTCAATTTGGTGCACTCATTCTCAAGTTATGGAATCACAAAGGAAAACAGGCATTAATTTATATATATTAAGATTATTGCAAAATAGTTAACGATGAGGAATAGTATTCGGATTAATCTTTTTAAACTGTGAGGTTTGTGGTTTTAGCTTGCGGCAGTCTCACATCTGGTGGTTTAACATAATAACAAACAATAAACAATGCACCAGCTGATCTATTTATAATAAATTAAATCAATGCCGCAATCCGTTTTCAAATATCACCTTGTATTCTTATGATATTGAAAGATTTCTGATTAACATTTCAAAAAGTGCCAATATCATGAGAGCGAAAGGTGATATTTGAAAACGAATTGCGGCATTGATTTCAGCGTCGAAAAAGAGTTGGAAATATGGGTCACAACCCTAAGTTTACATTTGAACAAATTATCTTATTCCAAAATGGTGGATCCAAGATGGCGGCTGAAAATTTTAATTTTGTCAAAATGAATCAAATGCCACTCAACAGTGATTGGTACTATTTCATGGTCATTATTTGATGTAATGATGAGATATGGGCATGTTTTAAGGTTGCGACATTTAAAATTAATTTGTTTAAATCACCAATATCTTGAGAATGAATAATGATTTTCAAAAAACTATTGTGGTATTGTGTTCACAATAACTAAATGCTTCTATATGATGGGTCACAACCTCACCTTTACCTTTAAAAATAAATAGTAGAATCCAATATGGCGGACCCAAGATGGCGGCAAAAAATATTAACTAAGTCAAAATTAAGTATAAGGTCAACAATGATCGGCGGTGGTCCGGAATCGATAACTTAAGAAATGTAGAAAAAATTACGGGAGGGGACTCATTTAAAACTCACCCTGTATATATTAAACGCCATTGGTGCAAGCCAAAAGGAAAGCGGGACAGAGTCGGTGCAGAACTCGCTGGGTTGCAGTTGATGTAAAACTTTCCTCGCTCCTCATTCATTACGCAATGAGTTTTAAAGCAGAAATCGGGGTTGTGAAGTGGAATGGGTTGATTCCTAATTAAGTTTTTCTTCAACATATGCTTGAATACATTAGTAACTGATATTAACCCTTTGAGTGCCACGCAACGATATATCGTTGTGCACGGAACATCCGAAAAATACTTCACAACGATATATCGTCATCGGTGGTCTTACCGAAAAATACATTGCAACGATATATCGTTGTTATGGAAAAGTTTTCTTACGTCATTACTTTTTATTATTTCTTTCAGGTGATTTCCAGGATAGTTTCTAGCTCTATAAATCTAGTAGTTAATTGGTGAAAATCTTATATTTGAACAATGTTTATTTATCTGAAAAAATATATACAAAATTTCCCGCATGTATAATATGTACCTATTCAAATTTTTTATTTTTTATTTTTTAGATATTATATATGTGCATAATATTATAGCTAAACTTTAAACTTACAAAACAAAAAAAGTTTCATTACCAAATAAAAAAGTTATTGATTTTATGTACAAAACCCTTGCAAAATGTTGATTTTGTGTATCGTTGTTATAGAAAATTTTCTTACGTCATTACTTTTTATTATTTCTTCCAGGACATTTCCAGGATATGTTCAGGCAAACATATACTCCATAAATATACGAGGCCTAGTTAGTTTGCTTTATGAAATAATATTGTAATAAAACTTAAACCCTTGAATAAAGTCTTGTGTACTAATTTACCGTTTTTATATTTTTTTACATTTATGGAAATAACTCGTCCGCCTACAGCCCAAATTTGATGAAACTTTCAGGAAATATTTTGAGAAACATGTCCTCTATAAATCTAGTAGTTATTTGGTGAAAATCTTATATTTGAACAATGTTTATTTACCTGAAACAAATAAAAAAAATTAAAAGAAATTTCCCACATGCATATATGTATTCAAATTTTGTATTTTTATTTTTTAAATATTATATATGTGCATAATATTATAGCTAAACTTTAAACTTACAAAACAAAAAAAGTTTCATAATAATATCTTACCAAATCAAAAAGTTATTAATTTTTTTGCAAACCCTTGCAAAATGTTGATTTTGTGCCTGGCACTTTTTGGATATACTCTGTTAAAAACTCTGGCACTCTAGGGATATGACGACCGAAAAACTCTGGCACTCAAAGGGTTAAACCAATTAAAAAACTTACTGTAATGATTGCATGATGAGCTTAAGATGATTTCGCCGCCAACGTGAATAAGGCCAACTGCCGATATATCGGCATATAGTCACAATCGAAAATTCGGCATAGTAACCGAATGAATACTTGAGTACTTTAAACCCCAGCATTGAGTCGAACGTTCAACGATTCAATTTATCCGATTGTTTATTATCAATATATTGCAGATTGATTTTTACGGTATTCTTAAGGGAAAATTCCCAAAATACCCCCGTAGCAGCAAACCTGCATACTCAGCGAATTTCCAATGCATATAAATTTATCTTAATACCACATAAAGCCATATACCAAGTTTCATTAATATACATTCATAAATAAACGATTTATGACATTTTAATTATTCTCCATAAGAATAACACGGCGGCTGAGTGTGCAGGTTTGCTGAAATAAGGAACACTAAAAATGGGTTTTTATAATACAAATACAAATATAACTCAACTAGGTAAAGCCACATAACAAGTTCATAATTAATGGAGATAACACGTTACTTATTCTCCATAAGAATAATATGGGGCTGAGTATGCAGGTTTGCTACTACGGGAACTATCGGCCAAAATATGGGTTTTTGTGCAAATATCAATAGACCACAATGAAATGAAGCAATATACCAAGTTTCGTCATGATAAGTAGATAAATAAGCGAGATATACAGTTTTTCTTATCCTCCATAAGAATAGCATTGGAAAACGTACTGTGTTTAGCACTTTCAATATCTCAGTAACCAATTAACGTAGCGCTATAATTAAAACACCAAATTGTGCGTCTTTTTAAGCTGATTCCAATGGAAAAAATAAAATTTTACTTTTTCAAAAATTATGTGTAAAAAACAAAAAAACCATTTTTGGGGTACAAAACCCCCCCAAAATACCCCTTCGGATAGGTCGACCTGTCTGGTTTTCGAACTTAAAGTCATAAATGCTGCTTTACACGTTTGTATCAAATTTAATCAAAATCTGACCTTTTTTACGAGAGTTATCGCACCCACGGACACACACATATATATATATATATATATATATATATATATATATATATATATATATATATGTACAGTTTCGAACGAATGGTTTTTTTGGGATCTGGGGACCTCAAAACGAAAAGTTATCATGGTCCGGGGCCTAGGTCTTACCATGCCGACTACGGTGATAGCTTCTTCCCTATAGGGGAATTCGCTAAAACGGTCTGGCGCTTTTTGATATGCACGCGCATGGCATAGTCGGCTTTTTTCGATTCAGTAAATTAAAAGTCTGTAGTGCTCAAAGGGTTAAGATGATTCTTTAATTTGTATACAATTAGGAATGTTTGATTCTACCACGTAGAACAATAAAAATAAGTATTTACTGTCTGTGACATTTTCAATATATGAGTCTTCTCTTCGCATAAAAATCGGATTTTTCATAAAAAATTCCAACTAACTTTTAATAAAATCACACCATATAAGGCTAATAGTATATTTCATCACTAGGACCAAAAGTGACGCTTTTCCATACAAGCTCAAGTTTAGCAGCCGAGGCCGGAAAATGAGCGAGGATTGAAAAGCCACTTTTGGTCCGAGTGATGAACTATATTTTTCATCAAACTGCAAATAATATTAAGAAAACAATTTAACACAATCTAAATTTTGTTTACTTAGTTACTTTTAAACGTTTTCTTCCATCTTGTTCTTGCTACTCTAAACAAACAGCTGTTACACAGTTTCCATTGTTTACAAGTTAAATAACATGTTCAATTCTTATCGAACAGCTGATGACCTTGACCAAATAGTGTCATCAAATGATGTGTTTTGTCCTAGGACAAAAAATATCATCAAAATTATACTTTTTATCCTAGGAGTAAAAAGATCAACTTTAGCACCTCAATGCATGTGTTGAAATAGTAGTTTCCATCACAAGGAGTAAAAGTGGTTGTTTTCGCCTCGCTCGGAAAAAAGATTAAGCAACAAAAACACACTTGCTCCGTGTGATGAACAACTTTTTTTATCATACTGCCCATATAAGCCTTTGATAGTTGGAAATCAGGACCAAAGATTAAGTGATTTGTATAGTTTTGGAAGTTCAGGTAGGTTAACTTTACAAGATTTACATTTCTTTTATTTACAAACAAAATGTATATAACACGTGTTTGTTACCTTTGAAACACAAACGTTAATTGGAACAATAGCAATTTTTGAGGTTAGCTCACTGAAAAAATCTACAGCTGATTTTTCGGTGCCTTATTTTAAGGTATCAGAAAAATGTGATTTTACGGACTAATTACAGACCCAAAAACAGCCGCGTGCAGTATGATAAAAACAGATGATTTTGAAGCAGTATGACGAAAATGATTTATACACTATTAACAATAATAAACTATACCTCAAATAGGTTATCTTACCTCCGTCAATAGTAAAAAAAATAGTAGTCAGAAACTGACGGAGGTAAGATAACCTATTTAAATCTTGAATATAGTCTAGGGGCCTCAACCCTCTGGAAATTATATTTCGAATGATTAGTAAATCTTCAGAGAAGAATGATCAATGTCCAAGGGCCAAGGACATAAAAAATGGAAGTTTCCTTTGGCATAAACTTGCTTGGTTTAGAGTTACAGGTATCCTCCTTAATAATAAAGTTCCTTATAGTTAGTAATAATGTATACTTTAGTAACTTATACATTACATATACATTATTATAAATTTATTTTAGAGACAATTTAACTTGTTTTTGACAATTTTAATATATGTACAAAACATAGTTTTTAGTCCTTTTGATTAATAGAGGAATCATTTTTACATACTCATATCACTTACCTTCCTCATAGTATTCATTGCAGTCCTTTTCCTGAGAAAACTGGCGGAATCCACCAAAATGTAAATCGTAGCATCTGTACTGCTTCCAGCCGATAAAATTCAATGTGTGTGAGTTGTTCTTTGAAATTTCTGAATAATCTGGAATGTCTTGATTGCCAGTTCTCATATCTTGTGTGTCATTATTGAGATTTTGTGTGTTATTTTTAATGTTTGAACATACCAAAGCTACAACTTTATTGTGGCAAATCAGTGGATTACTGACTAGTCCTAGAGAATCCAGTTTATAAAAATCCTCAATCATGGCATCACTAACATAAGTTATCTGATTATTGGACACGTCTAAATGTTGTAACTGGCTTTCGTTGTTCAGTAAGGGAAAATACCAAGTGGTAATCAGGTTTTGGGAAGCATTAAGTGTTCTCAGTGTTGGTGCAAACATGTCATCTGAGAGCTCACGTATCAAATTATTTGATATATCAAGTGTTTCTAATGATGAAAGCTGGGAGAAATACACGGGGTAATCCTCTGTTGTCTTAAAATTGTTTTGAGCAAAATGTAATTCAGTTAATGATATATTGTTCTTTGAAAATAAAGCATTGAAAATTGATTCCCGTTCTGGAAATGGAAGCACTGCTGATAAATCTAGATATTTTAAATTATTTAGATAAAGTAGTGAATTAGCTACTTCAAAACTCAAAGTTGATTTACAGAGAGACACCATTTGTACATTTTTCAGAGTAGCAAATAATACCTCTGGTTTTTCAGAAATATAATCAATGAATGTGTTAGAGAAATCTGTTCCTTGAAGATTTTGGACCTCTTTATGTACATCATCACAAACAACATCAAGTATTGTGTTATCACTTAGATCTATATAGACCAATTTGGGCAAATACATAAAGAAAGTTATATCCAAAATATAAAATGGGTTTCCTGCTAGAGACAAAATGGTTAAGTTTGGGAAATAACTAGATATCACCTCAGATTCAAAGGACGAAATATTACATTTTTCCAAATTGAGTTCTTTCATATTTACAAATTTAACAGATTTTGAAATATAAGCTTTTGTACTCTTGTAATTGAATATATGGTACAAATCGGTTCCTTTAAGAGAAAGGTATTTTAAGGAATTTTTAATATGTCTAAGTGCCAAAAATGACCGAAACTGGGATTGGAGGTAGCTGAGATTCAAAATTATGATATTTTTCCCATTTAGCTGCTCCATAAGTTTTTCAATCGCCCCACTTGTAATCAAAGCTCTGCTGAGATCGATTGTGTTGAGACTGACTGGTAGTTTACTTAAGCCAGAGCCTGGAAAATTAAAAATGAAATTACATACAACTTTCTTTGATTGCTTTTTGTATTATCAGTGTTATTTGAACATTTTTTTAACTGAACTTAAAAAGAAAAATACCCTGTCACTGCAAACCTGCAAGGTACCAAGTGAATCTCCAATGCATAAATTAACATCACTACTACATGAAGCCACTCACAAAGTTTCATACAAATATATTTATATGCAAGTGAGGTACATTTTATGTATCCTTCATGAGGATAACATTTGGACTGAATAAGCAGGTTTATTTCAACAAGGCCACAAAACTGAGGTTTTTATGCAAATGTCATTGGACCACAACCACAAGAAGCTACAAAAAAACCAAGTTTCATAAATATTTCTTCATAAATAAGCGAGATAGGCAGGTATAAAATTTTACTTATTCTCCATAAGGATAACATTGCCAGTCTACCGAGTTTAGCACTTTTAATATCTCAGTAACCAATTGGTATAGAACAATAATTTAACACATTCTTTTTTTTAAAGCTAAATACAATGATATCTAAGATTTTATATTTTTAAAATGTTGTATTTTCCTCCTTGTTTGTAAGAAATGGAGTGTAGGTAATTAATAAATGAGAAAAGTTGTTTATTTTTAAGGAAAAATGTATGGATAGGGATAAATTGGTTAATCAACATGACAACTTAAAAACAAATCCATAGTCAAGATAAATATATTTTATTTGATAGTCATACAGGGTTTCTACGGTCAGGGGAGGTCAGGGAAAGTTAGGGAATGGAAATTCGGTCAGGGAACCCAAAGATAAAGTGTATTTTGTTACGTCTCGACCCCACGTATTAAAGATATAAAAATAAATTTGTAGCTTGTAGAAAATATTGATGACTATTCCATACTATATTTATTTTGTTTTACTAACATTTATGTTATGCATGATATGGAAAATAATGTTTTACATATTAAATATATAATAATTGTGCATACATGCTTGTTTACAAAGCAAAAATGCTAAGATGTACTTCGAAAGTTGGTCAGGGGAGTTTTACAGAAGGGTCAGGGAAAGTCAGGGAAATAGAAAATTGAAATTCTGAAGAAACCCTGTCATAGTTTAGTTATTGGAATCTTTGTCACCGAACGGAACATCGTAGGATTGTGATTCAAGTTTTGCCATATTCGTGTAATCATGACGAAACAAATGAGCCGTAATTTGATAATGAGAGTGCAATGGTTCAACTGTTAACTTCTTTAGGCAGAGGGCATAATTCTAAGAATTACCAGGCAGTGAGGGTGTCTACACCGCCTAACCGGTTGGCCGCGCTCCGAGTGCGCCACAAAGGGGTTATTTTGTAAACAGAGGATTAGGACGGTGGGGGCTACCTGCCAGACATTTAAAACAAAAAACTAAAAATTCTACCTATACCTTTAGATAGTGTTAATGATGTTAAAGAAAAAATTTAACTAGAATTATTACTGAGAGTAGAATGATCAACTAGTTTAAGTCTTGTCGATTGGTCAGACATATATGAAATATCTGATTTAGAATTAGCTTTCTCTAGCTTCATAACAACATTTTCCAACTGTTTTCAAGACAATTATCCCATTAAATTAATTAAAGCAATCAAGGCTCAGTACATTTATGTTGGCACTGTCTTACAAGTACAAAATAAGCAAAAAAGCTGAGGATTTCAATAGTTTTTAGACATTTGAAAAAATGTATATGTTGGCGATTAAAAATGCAAAAATAAATGCAAATAATAGATTCATACAAAATTCCAGCAATAAATGTAGGGCAGCATGGAAAGTAATCAAATCAGAAACCAGCCTGACGAACTGCAATCAAGGTGAACATCATATTTCAGTAGATGAATTCAATGATCGTTTTCTAAATATGCCTTTATCTACCATTAGTAATGACTGTACAACCTCAAATAAAAATAAAAACTCTAATGCAACCGTTGACAATTTAAAAAATATTAAATACTTCAATGAATTAAATACTTGCATTCTTTCATTAATTGGTCTAATGTTGATCGCCTAACAATAAAAACAGTGTAAGTATGTGCAATTCAAGAAGTGAAGATATTTATGGGATTTCAAATATGGTCTTAAACAAGCTATACATTTTATTTTGGCCTACTGACCCACCTCTACAACTTGATTCTAAAGCAAGGCGTATTCCCAAAATACCTAAAGATCAATAAAGTAACGCCTATTTTTAAACAAGGTGACAATGCGAACCCTTCTAACTATTGACCAATAGCTGTTGTTGTAATAGCTGTTCCTATTATAAAGTGTTTGAATCTTGCATTCCATCTCAGATGTACACCTTTTTTCAAAACAACAATCTATTGTACAGACATCAGTATGGGTTCAGACCAAACAATTCCATAACATTAGCTCTAGATAATGTTGTTAGTTTTATAATTAAAGGATTTGAAGAGGGGGAGACATCGGGACTAACTCTTGTGGACATAATCAAGGCATTTGACTGCCTCTCTCACTCTGTATTATGTAAACAATTACAGTACAGTCGACTCCCTCTAGTCCGGCCTCGGTTGGTTCAGCCGTCGGATGGTCCGGTCGGCCTCACTGAAATTAGATAACCGCCCGCAGGAGGGTTTTCCACGGCAGATATCGACAGAAGTCTTTTTGTTAGTTTATGTTCAAGCCAAAATATAAATGAAACATCGCTGTTCAGCTGACAGGCAAATTTTGTTTCTTTTTTAATTGCCTTCAAGTTTTGTTGTATTCGTCTGATCATTATGAAACAAATGAGCCGTTATTTGTTAATGAGAGTGTAATGGTTCAATTGTTAGCTTCTTTAGTCTGAGGGCAAAGTTCTAGGAATCGCCGGGCAGTGAGGGTGTCTTCTGCCGCCTAACCGGTTGGCTGCGTTCCGAGCGCACTACAATGGGGTTGTTTAGTAAACAGAGGATTAGGATGGAGGGGGCTACCTGCGAGACTGTCTGTTTATCTAAACTTTGTACTATACTTTGCTGGGTAATTTGAAAGTTACCCATGGACCAGCATGGTCAGATATTATGTTTTGTGGGAGCAAAGTAGTGTTTTCGAGAAATTTACCCATAATTATAGCTACATTATCTAAACAGGCTTAAAATCTGGTTGGGCTATTGTTAAATTTAGTGATCTTATGTATTTAAAATGTTGTTGTCTCAAAGTCATATTTTGATATGTCTACATGGAAGTCAACGAAGACTGCCAAATATTTGTTAGGATACTTTTTATTGATAAATGTAATTAAGTTTTCCAGAGGAAAAATAAACTGATTAAAGCTTGAGTTTGGAGTACGGCTAGGAGTCGAGTAATCTTTAAAATCATTATCAAATATTTTTTGGCAAAAAATTTCACCTTTTTTACATACAAACCAAATGCTCAACAGTGGCGGATCCAGCCAGGGGGCGCGGGAGGCACGTGCCCCCCCTTGGACTCAGAAAATGTTTAATTAACACGTTCACTGTGTTACAGCATACTTGTATGTGATTACGGTGGTGCGTTAAGAGACCTATGGTTCTCGTTTGGTGTGATTACGGCTGTCCGATACGAGACCTTGAGATCTCGTTGTGCAGACGATCTTTTGTGCATCATAACATTGAAACAAATAAAAACAGAGCACTCTGTGATGTATTTTGTGAACTAGCACACTGTTGCCAACCTACAGCCTGCTCAGGATTTGAATATGACAAAAAAGTACGAGACACTGAGATCTCGTACTGCACATTTATGAGAAAAAACACACCACAAGCCAATTTAGGTTATTGCAATAACAACAAACAACTTTTGGCGCAAGGTTGTGAACGGAATGTACTCAAGAGCTGCAAGCAGCGCTCTGAGCAACTAAGCTTCATTGCGAGGTCCGGGGGTCTCGTGTCGAATTAAAGTAATCATTTATTACTTAAGTGCGTTACGAGATCTATAGATCACGTTTGTTGTCATGGTTACCAATCAATTCAGCAATCAACAAGCTTTATGGATGATATATATCTTATTTATCTATATTCTCTATGTCAATTTACATAGAATAATTGACACCGTATCTGAGGGAAGAATATCATATTATGCAAGCGCACCAAATATAGGTTATGGTACGAGACCTTGGGAGCTTGTGACGCAATGAACGTGTTAACCCTTTCAGTGCTATGGTCCGATATATCGTCTTTTGAATCTGTTATCAATAAACACTGTTACTGCTTAATAAGCGATTGTACCGTTAGGCGCTCAGTCTGCAGTCTGAGTCTGACATGTGGTGAAACCTGGTAGACACGAATTGAACTACCTCGTCCAGCGCCTAGTCTCTATAATACCAACTGATCCACTGCAGCTGCTAGCCTGACCAGTGGCTGTGCGGTCTAAGGCGTTACCTTCCCGGCCGGGGGTAACACTTGGATCGAGGGTTCGAATCCCGTCACAGTCGGTGGTTTTTATGTGCAACTCATGGAGAGTTCACCTGTCTGTGGCAGAGTTGAAGGGGAGGGCGGACCTTAAGCAAACGGTGGACGGCTCGGGTCCAAGCTGACGGGATGGGTGGACTCTTTGTGAGTTGCACATCTGATCAGGTGTTTTGCTACTTTTTACCTATCCTTTACTGTGTGTGTCCAGCGGAAGCACGTTTTTATTAATTTTAACTGTTCAGGCGTTCAATATATTAAAAAAATCAACAAAACATCACATATTCAACTACTCCTTTCAGAAGCTTAGCACTGAAAGGGTTAATGGGTAATAGTGTGACGCCGTCTGTCGCTGTACTCGTTTTTGTGTTCAATATTTGCAAATTTCAAATTCAAAAATAAAAAAAAACTACTGTGTATAACGCCATTGGAGAGTATTTTCGTTTTGCGCAGCGGGTGTGCAGCCCTGCAGTCTTCCTCAATCTTCTTCTTTTCTACAACCTTTGCGTTGTACCTTAGCCATTTTGTGCGCATCGGATTAGCCTTGAGTAGTGCATGTAAGTAAATAATTCGGTATAAAATTTTTGTTTTTCGAGGTAGTAGCAGTGGCGGATGCAAGGGGGGAGGGTAAGGGGGGCGATCGCCCCCCCCTCAAGCTCAGAAATGTTTGTTATATACTGTATGAAAATAGTGCAGTTATGTAATTTGCATCTGGTTAATGTGTTGCGATTAATTCTTTATCGTCAATCCAATGCATTGTCTACCATAGGTTATTTTTCTAAACGGTCTGTATGCATACTAAAGTTGTGTAACTAAGAGTAAACAGTTAGTGAGAGTGATAATTAATTTCGCTCTGATGACGCCTGACAGTTGGCTGCACTGACGCAACGATGCGACTGCCCTTACACCCTGCCTCCTTTTTTACCCACAAAACCACCGTCGCGTACTTGGGTGTGGGTGCCGGCAAACGTCAAGATTAACGTTGTGTAGTTATCAGAAGATCTCAGATACAACAGTGGTAGCTCGAGTGAGCGGGCGGCGAGGTGCAGGCAGAGTAGTGCGTACGTCACGTTGTCATGGCAACGGTAGTTTGACCACGCATCCACTGTGTCCACGTGATAGCCTATTATTAGTCATCACACTCTTACACTGCGCATGAACGATGTTCTGCCTTTTCTGTCTTAGTTCAGTTCACTTTATTATATGATTGGTTTAACGTTTAACTGTTATTTTTAGTATTTGATTAGGGGACAACTATTAAAATTAGTATCCGTAATAAAAATCGGGGGGGGGGTTATTCCACCACTAAGTTCGCCGCCCACTGACTCTAAAGCTGGATCCGCCACTGGGTAGTAGTTGTATAAAATGTATATATTTATGTACCTACTGTTGTATCAGTGGAATACATACATATTACATATTTCATTGTGAAATAAGTGTTACAATGTGGTGTTTTATTTGTTAACATCATGAGTGAATTGAATTTAGCGAATAACTGCCTCCCGTTGCTGCGGCCTCTGCGGGATATTATCGTTTAGTGAGAAAAATTGGTAGTGGATATTTTTCGTGACATTTACTTAGGAGTGGATAGATATAACATAACGACCAACGACGTAGAGGTAAGCAGCTATATTTTTTCGACAATTTATTTTGTATTCCTCTTGCTTGGTCATGAGAATATGATTCTTACTCTCAAAAACCTGGACCTGATGAATGTTTAGTATATTTTGTGTTTCCTCCAAACCCAAATAGAACTCTATCTCAACTTGGGGTCTACATTTAATCTTGCATATTTTAATGGGCATACTAAATTTGTCTGATAATGCACCTAGTACCTACCTAGGCCTATATTTGGGTAGAGTTCCATACTCTCCCGTCAAATCACAGTCTACTAGAATATGTAGTAGCCAGTAACTTACAACGACGCATTCATAGCATATATAGCAATTACTAAAGTCGATTCAAGCTGACCCAAAGAAGATATGATTTTTTTATATTTTGACCTGAAAAATGGTATGCATGCTAAACATTAGTTTGTCTCTGAAACATTGACGCAATTGTCTGCTTTTCAGGTGTCATGGATATGAGAAAATTCTTTAAGCACGATGAAATCCCTAAGAAAAAGGCTCGTCTGGACACTATCTCTTCCATCCTACCTGAAACAGTGACAACACAAGTGACATATTTATCTAGTGAATCACCACTTGCTTTGACATCTTCGATGCCAGCTGCTGACGATAACAATAGTACTACATGTATATCTCGTGATATAGGAGTGTACTTAGAAAAAATGTCAAGTGTGGATGACCTAACCAAATTCAGACTTTTGACCGACCCATGGGTTCCAGAAAAGGACTATAATTTCCCTGCATCAATTCACGTAAAAAGAGGACGGGAATCAAAACGACGTATGAATTTAGGGCACTTAAATAAATACCGTTGGCTGGTATTTTCCCACGAACAAAAGGGACTGTTTTGCAAATACTGCAGTATCTTTACATATCAAAAATTAGCTGGAGGGAAAAAACTGTTTCCTTACAAAAATTGGTTACTGAGCCGTTGCAACAATTTGCTAAGCTAACAGGAAAGGATGGAGATTTAGAGAATCATGCTGCTCACACCTATCACAAAGAGGCTATAATAGATGGAGATTCTTTTATTGAGATTTTTAAAAACCGAAATAAAGATGTGACAAACATGTTGGATAAAAAAAGAAACTCAAGTCGAGCAAAATAGAGCGCGCTTTAGCACCAATTATCAAAAGAGTATTACTGCTGGGTCGCCAAAACATTCCATTGAGAGGACACAAAGACGATGGAAATATGGTTGATCTCAGTGAAGACCCTGAACAAAATGACGGCAACTTTAGGTCATTACTAAGATTTCGAGTAGAAAGTGGCGATGTTGAGCTTATCTGAACTCTGCTAAAGCTAATTCTACATATCTTGGCAAAACTACTACAAATGAGATTATAAAATGTTGCGGGGATGAAATCATTGATGAAATAAGAAAAAGAGTAGATGTAGCAAAATACTACTCCGTTCTCTTTGATGAGACCACTGATATTTCTCTTACCTCCCAGTTAAGTATTTCTGTTCGCTATGTACACAATGGAGCTGGTTCTAGTGCAACCGTAAGGAAAAATTTTGTGGGATTCCTTGGCCTTCATAAAAAGAACTATAATCCTACAAACACAAACTCTGCATTTTTGGAACCAATCATCTCTGGCGAGATCCTAGGACAAACAGTTGTAAATTGTATGGAAGAACTTGGACTAAACCTTGAAAACTGTGTTGGAATTGGGAGCGATGGATGCAGCGTCAATGTGTCAGCCATTCGAGGGGCTGCAGCAGAGATAAAGAAAAAGGCCATCAATAGTACCCTGTGCATATGACAATACCATTCGCTAAATTTAGCTTTGTCGAAAAGTAGCTAAGTATAAGCTGTAAGGAATACACTTGGTACCATGAAAGAAGTGTCTACTTTTTTTAGCATGTCAGCAAAACAAAATCACATACTTGAAAACATTTTAGGCCACAAAGTTATGAATTAATGTGAAACTCGTTGGGTAGAAAGGCATGAGGCTATTTTGGAGTTAAAAGAAGATCTACCCAAAATAACAGAAGCCCTACAAATTATTTCAAATTGGCAAGATAGTTCTACTTCCAGCAAGTCTCTCTATCTGCTAAATTCAATTGCTACTTGGGAGTTCATAACAACTATTCATTGTTTAAGTGATGTGCTAAGTAGTACAGTTATTCTTAGCAAATATCTCCAAGGGGAAAATGTAGACATCAACCATGCTCATCAAAAAGTAAAGCAGGCAAAAAACACGCTAAAAGAAAAAAGAATAATTAAGTGTGATCAGTTCTTCACACTGGTTTACAAAATCGCAAAGCAGTCAATGGAAGAGTTAAGCGTAGAAGAACGTCTTCCTCGTTTAGTTGGAAAACAAATCAACCAGCCAAATTCAAATTATGCTGCCAGTTCAGCTGACCCTTCAGATTACTGGAAACGGTCCTTCTCACCAGTCTACTGGATACCAGTTTTAGATCATGTAATCATGGATTTAGAAACAGATGAAATCACTGGACTGCTTTTATCTTTTTACCTTAGTTCCAGTCAACCTCGATAGAGTAACTGACATAACAACTTTAAAATATACAATCGATCATATTTGTGATCGGTATGCTCCTCTAATAAATGAAGATGGAATGACACTAAAACATAGACTATTCAATGGATACTATTGATCAAAAAAAGTTTGAATCATGAAGAGTACGAGAAAATAAGCAGAAGTGTTGACGCATATGAAAAATGTGACAAAAATGCTTACCTACTATGAATTCACTGTTGAAATTGTTATCGACTCTTCCAATTTCAGTGGCTACTGCAGAACGTAGTTTCTCTACGCTGAGAATACTGAAAACATGGTTAAGGTCGAGGATGGGAGACGACAGACTTACCGGACTTGCCCTTCTGCATGTCCACAGGGACACTGATGTAGTAGTGAATAATGTCATAGATCGGTTCGCTAGTTCAAAGAACAGAAGAGTTCAGTTTACTTTGTAGTGTGAGTGTGCATAAACACAGCATATAGAGTTTGTGTGCTTTCCTTATGATATACTTATTACAGATTAATATAAGATTTATCCACATCTCAGTAATTTAGTTTAGTTGGTTATATCAGTTTTAAGACATATAAATTCATTAATTAGTGTTTTATATTTCTTTCATGAAATAAATAGAATATCGTACGGTAAGTACAGTTATTGGTTTTATTTTATACCCTTATCATGTTCACTAAACAGCTTAATTTTCATGTTATTTATAGCAAAAATGCTGTCCATAAATAATTTAAATTCTCAAGTGCGCCCCCCCCCCCTCAACAAATTCCTAGATCCACCCCTGATGCTCAATAATTTGCTGTTTTCAAAATAAATTAAGCTTAAAAAAATTTACTAGCCATCTAGTTATTACTGTGTACAATGACAGACTGAGAAAAATCTATATATTTAATTCCGTAAGCGAATCGGTCCCCACGAAATATCTTGAGCTAGGAAGAAGTTAAGTTAGGTTATGACAATTCATTTTAAAGCTTGAGGGCCAAGGACGGTGGGAAAAATATCAGAAATGTCAAAAATTATGTGGGCTACGCCCCACTGGACTTCAAAGATCCAAAGATTTTCCTATGGAAATCACTACAGTGTTTTTATTAATAAGCAAAATGAACTAATGATCAGCTGTGATTATCCACATTAGGGGCTATAGCCCCTGTAAGCTACTAGTAGCTATTAAATTCATGAGTGGAATATATTGTGTGATTTTGACCAAAAATCTATAAATTTTGTTGGTTGGTTGTTGCGTTTAGAGAGTCCTTTCACTAATTTTTGATCAACAAAATGTACGCAACTTCACATTTAGAGCTTAAATAATCACATGCTTTATCATCACTGTTAAACATTGACACAGAATAAATATTACTATTATTATTATAAAAATCCTCGTGATGAGGAATTGTTGACTCTCATTGAGTTACTATAAACAAATCACATTGTCCATTGTATTTACAGAGTGTTTCTGAACTCCCTCCGGAAACATTTTGATTACTACTTGACATGGTTTATCCATGAAAACTTGACACAGTTAATATGTAACTGTGGATTTCCTATATTATTTCACACATTTAGCATTTAACTACATTAAAACTAACAACTAACATACCATTTATGTCCACATTTTTCAGTTTGAATGTAATGTTCCTTAAGTCAAGAAAGGTCAAGCCAGAGTTCTGCAAGAAAAAAACATCCATGGTGTACAGTGGATTTCCTGAAAGATTAGTAAAGATAACTTGAATATATTAGAGATATCATAACATTGCATATTAGTAATCAAAACACAAACAATAAGATTAAGTCTAATATAAAAATTGTTTATTCTTTTTCTACGACTGGCATCCTGGAAATAAAATTCTATATTCAAACAAGAGGTAGCGCTGGTGCACAACTTCTGTTGCAGAGAGCGCAACTGAGAAAGAGATGGTGGACTTCTTGAATATTGGTTTGCGAATATCACTACTTCTAACAATTATTTTGTGCCATATTCTGTACCAGTGAAAAGCCCTACAAAAAATTTACAATTCTTGTTTCTGTAAGAGGTAATACAAAAATACAGCAATGTGTATAGTCAGTGTCATGGGTAAAGGAACAGTTCCCCAGGTAGAGCATCCCGTCCTAATCCTTTGTTGTCAAACCAGCTCTTTTGTTGGGAGTGGCCACCCAGTAAGGCCGGCATCCCCGTGCTCTTTCCAAGATATTCAATGTCCTACTATAAATTCTCATAAATTTATCCATTAGGTCTACAGCACAAAATGATGGCTATTTTGTCCATCTTAAGTAGACAAAAAGACAGAATTTAAATCACAGTTCTACAATATCCCGTTACTGACATAACAGGGAATTTCAATTTATTAGACATTCTAGTAGGACATGGAATTTATTGGAAAGACTAGGGGAATGCCGGGTGGCCGCTCCCAACAAAAGCACTGGTTTGTCAACAAAGAATTAGGACGGGATGCTCTACCTGGGGATCTGTGCCTTTACCCATGACACTAACTGTATGTATTCCTGGGCTACTCTCACCTTAGTTATATCCTGGGGAACCAATATACTGATAAAAACACAGAAGACACAATCATCACAGACTCTTGGTTATGGTGTCTTCTGTGGTTTTTTATCAGCATATTAGACAAGTATCCCAGGTTTAAACTAAGGTGAGAGTAACTAAAAAAAGCAATAAATCATCTTAACAAAAAATCGTGTGTCAATCAGAAGTATAAATAAAACAATGATCATACTAATTGAAAGTGTGGTAACCAATCTTGAAAAAAATATCTACAAATGTTACCAGGATATGAGAGGAATACGTTTATTACATGAAAATGATGCAAACTACATGACATTTTTGTAATGGGGAATAATCGCTTAAAAACTGAAGGCACTAAATCGTGAAGTTCCGTTTTTTTTTGTTTTATTTGTAACAAAACATTAAAAAAAATTAAGATCATCAGTCCGGATAACCGAGAGTCCGGATAACTGTAATCTGGATTTCTGAGAGTCTATTGTATTGTAAAGGTCTTCTTGAAAAAAATGAGTTTAACCTACACCTTCTCCTTCTTCGAAGTCACCAAGAAAATGGGCCGATCATTTGCTTAAAGAGCTTTTTTTTACATCTTTACTAATAAAGTAGTTGTGTGTGTGCAGGGGATTTCAAAAACGGCTCCTCAAAACAGTTCCCGGACCATACCATGTTGCAGGGTACCAAAAAATGTTAGATAAATTTTTTTCCAGATCTCAGGGTTTCACCCCACTGGCATCAAAAGATGCCATGTGATTCTTACGGAGAAAAATGTTTTCTAAATGGCTCGAAAACAGCTCCTAAACTACTTTCGGACTATACCTCGTTGTTGGGGGACTAAAATACTTTGGATACCTTTTCCCTGACTTAGGTAAAGCCATAAACAGAAAATATGTACATCAGAATTGCTTTACAAAGTAATCCACAACTACATAAAGTACCGAAAGAGCTATGTAGTAATCCTTCTATCCATAAATGCTATCAAGGTTATATGTCTTGCTTAATTGACAATATGGTAATAATTATATATAATATCAAATTTCAGAGTGATGCTTTTTTAGTTTATGATGAGTTTGAATTTTCATATTGTAGTATTGGTAATTTTTAGAATATTAACAATATCCATATTTTAGTATTGAAACAATAACCATAATGTTACATACCTTGGCTAATCAATGGTAAGGACACACAGCCATTCAGCAAAGAAGCAAACGTAAAGACAATTTCCTAGAGAATAAATCAGATAAAAACCTCCACAGAAGTGGGAGGATTATAGGAATAAACTGTCATAGGGCAACATGATTGTTCTGATTTATTTATTTTACAAGCGATCGTTGTGTTAATTGTGTTAATTTTGCAAATTTGCACAGACCCAACAGTGAGTTTCTGCATAGGTACCACACATGACTTGCCCTACTCAACTTCATCTATTTCAACCGCCATCCCACACTTTAACAGAAATAATTCTTTCTATATAGGTAGGGAATTATTTAGGCAACTACTCCTAGATGTGCATTCTTAAAGGGACATTCCAGGGTAACTTACTGCAGGGATAAGTCCTAAACCAAACTTACAACAACCTGAAGCAATTCTGTTTACAGAACACTTTATGAATTGGCAACTTGTATTGGCATTACAACAAAAATCCAATTTTCTCAAAAACTACAGTAGTTTTGGTATTTATTTATTTTAAATGGGCTTATACTTGTTATGTTTATGATGATAAATAAAGATGATTCTGATTATACTAAACAAATAGTTTCTAAAAATATTTAATTTGCAAGGATAATGATTCTAACTAATACTAGTTTATAATACAAGTTTCTATCTACTAGTACCGTACCTGCTAGACTGAAGTAAGTTAAATTGTGCATATTAGCAGTCCTTGCTGATGATAAAACCTTCAATATGTTATCTTCCAAACTCAGAAACTTTAAATTATTAATATTTTGGAACAAATAATCAGCTTGAGGAATATAATCCAGCATGTTATTTTTCAGGTAAAGTGACACAATTGACTTGACTCCACTGAAGGTTTCTAATGCAAGGTATGATAGATTTGAGTTTTCAATGACCAAATTCTGGATAGAAAGTCCCTTAAAGCTCTTTGGCGGTAGTGAAATGAGCCCGACTCCAGATATTCGATACAAGGAGAGCCTGCCAGAAGGTAGTGTGGCGGGGCTAGGCACAGAGCTTTGACAAACCAGAGTAGCGTTGTTTGGGCAGAAATTACAGGTCGACCCAGGGACGGGGCTCCATTTATTACTACACAAGGGCCCACAGCAATCATCTTTCTCTTCATATCCATTATTTATTGTTCTACTATCTGCAACAGTCAAACAGTAATGACAATTAGGGAATTGATATGCTTACATTAATGGGGACAAGCCATCGGGGCAATTCGGCGTTGGGGCAACGGTAGTCTCTCGCCACGTCCCGTTTAGCGGAGCCAATCAAACGCGAGCTCGCCACAACGATCAGAGCCAATCAGCTCTTAGCTCGCCGAAGCACCTATCAGCCGAGGCTTTACTATATTTTCATTGATAATTTATACACTCTGTTCTATGAGTACCACCATAAGCACTGGATAAATAATATCTCTAATTAGTTCGGCAAGGTAAGGTTTATTTTATTATTTTAAAACGATAATGCGTTTAAAGTAGAACGAACATTAAGATAAAACACATCCTATATAATAATAGGGTGTAGTGGCGACGTGTAACCACCTATTCCGAGTGAACTACTGAACGTAAAGCAGCCAAGTTGGTATCAATAGATTTACCTTAGCCCAAGGATGATGGAAAAAATACGACATCATAAATTTACTCAGTTATAAGTTTGCAATTAGCAAAAAACACTCTTTTTTGGCTTTTTTTGGACATCCCCATATGTAAGGAACCTGTAACCACCTATTCAGAGCAAACTACTGAACTTAGAGAAGCCAGGTTGGTGTCAAAAGATGTCCTATAGGCCCAGGATGATGAAAAAAATACAATATCCTACATTTATTTAGTTATAATTTTGTAATTGAAAAATCACTGCTTTATTTGGCCATATTTTATTTGAAATAATTTTGTTTTCCTTTACCAAGCCATGTGTTCCTACCTTTTCCATCCAAATTCAATACAACAGCTGAGTAAAGTTAAGGTTGTTTTTGTAAACAAAACAGACAACTAATCCTAACTAATTTTAGGTTTTTGGATTGAAATTTACAAGTAGTAAAGAAAAGAAATTCCATGTTGAATGGGAATAGAGTTTATAATACAGTATAAAAGAGTCAGCAAAGTTCAATTCAGATTTATGTATACTATATTTACTATTAATATTTCAGTTTTTGTTTGCTTTTACTTGCGGCGAAATTGGGTTTTATCACTGTTAATGGAACCAGAAGTAGATGATTTTCCTTTGATAAATCCTAGGCCTCAGAAAATATGACAGCAGGGTGGCATTCTAGCGGTTCACTTCTGGAATTGTAGTTTTTTAGTTAGTTTTTAAAGTTTTGAGTAAAACTGAATCAAAAGGTTTTTTAAACATTGATGATGGTCATTATATACTCCCTAAAGTAGTATAGCGATTTGTGTATGAGTATATAAAAAATCATGACCAAGACGCAAATACAAATAAAAATAGGAGGTAAAAATGTGAAGGTAAAATTAACCATATAATATTTATGAAGATTAAGACGATTGATGTAATCCATTAAACTATATTTCAGTTACATATTTCAAGTTTATAATTCCAATTCAGTTTTTTTATCTAAAAATGCAGTTTGATTTCAATTGCATGTGCTGTATTGGATGAAATTGGGTGAAACTGGATGAAACTCTGGTAAGAAATTTTAAGGACTATTGACCTATCCTATTAGCATTGAATACAATGTGAAATATTTTTCCATACAGTTTATAGCTAACTAGAATTTCCTGTACGCAGCTTACGCATCCCGTTTTAGGAAGCGAAAATAGTAAATAGTTAAATAGTACAACAAAACAATGACAGTCTGTAGTTATATGTAATCCTTATAACAGCTGTTTATTTAATTGAATTGAATTAAGGAAAAACACATGTGACATAAAATAAAACTCTCATCCATATGAATAACATGGGCACATTGGAAGTCCCATGGGACAGAGACCTGATGCCTGAATCAAAAATCTAAAGCCAGTTTGCACATCTGCACACCTAGACGTGTGTTTTAGTGTATAATATGTGGGGGTAAATCATAAAACAAAAAAGCTTTATTGTTTACAAAGTTTGCATGTAGCGCAATAATAATATAGAAAGATAGATAGATTACGTCTTTTTGTTAGCAGGGGCAGATCCAGGGAGTCACATTGGGGGGGGGGGAAATTCCGAGGGTTTTGGGGGGTATGGAATACCCCTTAGGGATGGGGGGTCCGTGAGTCTACCCCCGAAAATTTGTTAAAAATTCTATATCAATAATTTTATCGGCCGTAAAAAATAACCGAACACATTTTATTGACCAAAATGTGAGTTATCGGCCTAACAAGACGACTGTATAAGAATTCATGGACAAAAATCAGCAATTTGACCAGTTATTTCAGATAAAAAATGGCAATTTGACCGCATTTCATAGTTGCCGTAACTTTTAGACCGAAAACGACAAGTGAACATAGTTTATCATCTAAAAATACCGCAATAGTTTATACCCAAACCACAATTCAAAGGCCAACATGCCAGCGGAAGTATCAAAGTATGTTATCGTCGAAAACAAAGATTTACCGAGACTAAGATCGAAACAAATTTTTCGGCCGAGATATGGTGAATTTAAAAGACACCGGAGATAAATATTATCGGCCTAAAATAGCAATATATTCTCATTTTGCCATCTAAAACATCAATCGGGCCGCATTTTTAGCCTGAAAATGGTCAAACTGTATTTATAGAACAATTACTGACCGGGCGTGTGTTATCAGTCAAAATCGATAATTTTACCGGCAATTTTACAGCAATATTACTAGCCAAAAACTACGCCACAAAGTTTGTTATCGGCCGAAAATTGAGTACAAACCGTATTTTATGTCGGGAATGTACTTAATCGCTCAAAAACGGCAATCGGACCGCATTTTCTCGGCAATAAATAAAGCCGGGTCGTGTTTTATATACCAAAAGCGAAGTCCGAAACACATTTTATCTGGCAAAATCAGAGATTTGGCCATGTTTTATTGGTAAAAACATAAATTTTGCCGCAACTTGGTGGAGAAAAAATGACTGAATTTTGTAGGAATAATGGACTGGACCGCGTTTTATTGGCCTCAAGCGGCAAGCGAGCCTCATATTATCCATGGAAATAGCAATATAACCTCGTTTTAGCGCCCAAAAAAGGCAATTGACCGACAAACCCATACTGCAATTTGTAGGGCAAAAACATCGACCACAATAAAATCAAGGGCCGCATTTTACCGGCCAAAAAAGGCTGCCAGACTGCGTTTTACAGAAAAAAAATTACTGAACAAAAATTATGTTTTTAAACAAAATAGGCAATTTCACTTCATTCTATTTACCGATAACAACCGTTCCTCACATTTTTAAGTCCGAAATCGACGGCCGTAACGTGTTTATTGACCGAGCCTCAATATATGCCAAAAATCATAATCTAACCGTGATTTATCATAAAAATTGGCAATCGGACCACATTTGCCCAGCGAAAAATAAAGCCGTATCCCGATTTATAGGCCCGAATGTCAACCGGATCGTATTTTTAAGAATACAGTCGGCGATTCGACCCCTTTCTGTAGTCAAAGAACGCCTATTTTGTTCGTGTCAGATGGGTTAGAAACAGGAATTCAGTTGCATTCAATGGCCCGAAATTACACAATCAAAACTTGTTTTATTGGCTGGAAACGACAACCGAGCTGCATGAATGAGAACGGCCAAAAAAGGCGTTTTAAATTAAATTTACGAATTTTCGCCGAAATTCCCGTATGATTATTAGATTTTCCTGGAATTTTCGGTCTGTGGACACTCTGAAGTAGTATTACAGGCATTTAAGTCTGACTGACGACGCATCAATCAGACGATAAGTCGTGATGACGCTGCCGGGCAGACGTAGCGCTGGTGCGGGGGTGCGCGCGCGACTCCAACCTTTTGCCTTGGGGTGGGGGGGAAATTCCCCCCATTCCCCCCCACCCTTGGATCCGCACCTGTTTGTTAGTCTGTCTTTGGATAGTTTGAATGTTAGCAGAAGAAATACAATTAAATGTTGGTATATATGTAGACTGTTTTTTGTATCTGTTAGTTATAACAAGTGTAATTTGTATTACAAATCTGAACCCGATGAACACACCTTTAAACACTTAATAACATTTAACTGCAGTTTTAATAAACAAAATTTGGCTTGAAGTGACACCAAAATGGGTTTGATTCAACATCCAAACTAAACTAACAACAAAGTTTAAACTAAACTCTTTTGGACTATTGTATGCAGGCGTAAAATTTCTTTTGTAAAATGAAAGTTTTTTAATTTAGACACATTCTAATGAATATTTTAATATTCATTATGTCTTTATTACAATAAGACCTTACAATTTTGTACGGCGGATTCCCATTCTGTTACATGCAATTCAAAATTAGCTTTATAAATATAAATTGTAAAGCAATTAAATTTATTTTATAACTAGGGAACAATACTTCTTTAGTTTGTTCAAGCCCGTAATTTTTGACGGGCTAATAACAGCTAGTAACAACAAATATAACCTAATTCATACATCGATTGATATGAGTCATTTTATATAATGTTATAACATTATTTCATCTGACAACTTTTTAATCATAGTTAATGTAGTAAAGTGCCTAATTTAAATTTGTTGTTTTATAATACATTTTACGTCATATAATGTATCAAGCATTATATCCATAGTTATGTATGTTAGCTATAAGTAAAAGTAAAGAAACTAAAGCTATTCTGATAACGACACCAAACGTTTTCATTGGCTAACAAGTTTTTCATTCATCATCGTTGCCCCAACGCCAAATTGGCCGAACGCATGATTCCCACATAAATTTACATTAAACGGTTAGGACAAAAAGTGATATTTGCAAAAGCTTTTTAGTTTTAGGTACTTGTGTGGTTGTAGGAAAGTTCTTTATGTTATTTGCTACACTTGTTAACCATGGATGAGTCCGGTACATTGCAATCAGTACCTATCCTAAATACAGTGGGGTCCCACAGTGCCGAATCTCTCAGCCCCGATTAGTGTTTTAGTTCCACAAGGGCGAAATCTTGTTGTTCCCACAGACCCGAAACCTTTCTGGATTAAGACACGATATACACATTCTTCGAGGTTAGGGGAATATTGTTTAAAGTTATCGTACCAATGAAATTTGTAAACTATAACCATCGCACAGTCACGAAATTACAATTACTACACCAGCAGTTACTACAATCTCTTTGGATTTCTCAGAGCACCAGAGACCACCATTAATATCAATGAAAGATATTTCAACAGATGGTGTTCTTTCCTTGACAAAATCTGAAATCCAATCAAAAGCTTTACCTCTAATACCAAAATATTTAAATTTTTCAAGCAAAAATTTATGGCTAACCATATCAAAAGCCTTATTAAGGTCAAAAAATATTCCAAACACATTCTTATGGTCATCAAAGGCTCTAGAGATATTGGAAATAAGGCTGAATAGAGCATCAGTTGTGGAATTATTTTTCCTAAAACCAAATTGTTGTGGAAATAGAGCATTATTAATTGTTAAAAATGGATAGAGACGATCTAGATATATTTTTTTCAAAAATCTTAGAAAAACTTGAAGTGATAGAAATTGGCCTGTAGTTGTCTTTTTTAAACACATCACCCTTCTTAAATACAGGTTTCACAATTGCTGATTTTAGAGAACGTGGAAATTCACCTTCGTTAAAGGAGGCATTCACTAGATGACTTAGTGGGTGTACAATGAACTCAGCAACTCTCTTGAGCAACCTAGAGGAAATTCCATCATGTCCAGCGGAGTCACTACATTTAAGGGAACGAACTACATTCAACACTTCAATGTCATCTGTTGTGTGTAAGAGGAAAGTTGAAGATACACTTGCTAATTTATAACAATTCCGCAGTGCAACAGGAACATTTGTTCCATTTATCCCAGTAGCTATATTTGAAAATAATGTGTTTAATGAACTTACAATCTCATTGGGTTTATTTATAACACTGCCATCATCGTGTTCAATAACAATCTGTTTAAAAGGCTTACAACTTTTGTAGGGAATTAATCACTGACAATGTTCCAGATTGCTCTCGGTCTATTACCATTGGTATTAAGATGGGCCAACACATTTTTAGTTTTAACAGCTTTAATTGCAGACCTATACCACCTCTTCAATTCGAGATAGGATCGTATCAATGGATGAGTGGACTCCAAATCCTTTGTTACAAAATACATATCAATCACGTTTTCTCGAAGCCTTGTGAGAGAAGAATCCAGTTTGATTTTTGTATAATGCTTCATTGAGAGAACTTTTGATTTCTTGAGAGGGAAAGCCAGTTCAAAGTAATGTTTAACAGTAACAAAAAAACAGTCAAATTTACTATTCAAGTCTTGACCAGAGAAAACATCAAGCCATTGTTCATTTTGAAGGTATTTTATGAAGACAGTAACATTATTATCGCTGAAGGAACTGTTAAATCTAAATTTTGGAAATAAGTTATCTAAAGAAGCTGACAACATGATATCAGATATCTGCGCATGATGATCAGATATACCTGTAATGACAACATCTGTATTCATGACTGACGGACTAATGTTACAAAAAACATGGTTAGTAAGAGATTTTGAACCCAAAAATTCTCTCGTATTTGAAACAACAGTTTGATGCAGACCAAAAGAAAGCATCAACTCCAATAGTTTCCTTGATGAACTATCAGAAATAGACAAATCTAGATTAAAGTCACCAGTCACAATAATTCTACAGTTAGGTTTGGTTTATGTAATCTGTTCAAGGCATTTATGAACTTGTTTAATAAAGCGGTCAACTTGCTCAACAGAATTATGTGGCAGCCTGTAAACGGCAAGAAGGAAATAAACAACACCCTCTATGTCCAAAGAAATAGCAGATAGTTCACAGTATCCCTCTACACAGAAATTAGTTACATCAACAATTTGAAACGTTATACTCTCCTTGACCAATATACATGTACCTCCTTTATCAATGAGGGGGCAACAAAATCCAGTTGCCACACTGAAGCCTGGAAAGAGAAATGCATTTATATCTACATATTTGAGAAAATGCTCAGACACACAGAGAACACTAGGGGATACCAAGTCAACTAAAATCTCCACCATACCCAGCTTCGATAATATGCCCTGAACGTTTTGATGCACAATCCTGAACGAATTGTGGGAAGTTTTTAGCCTGGTAACCATTTTGGCCTCAGAAGGTAAGGCCACCTTCACTGGGTAGGTTACCTCTAAAAAATAGTTTTGTTTGTTGCTGTAATTCAGTACGGGTTTAATAGGTTTGTTGGATAGAGGTTTAGTATTATCAAAAGTGGATATGTGAACTGGAATGGGTTGATGGGTAGATTGAAAACTTATGGTGTTAGGGAAATCTGAAATAACAGCATTGCTTGTGTTCTTTTGAGAAATTTGTTGTGATACAATATCCGAGTAGACTAAATTTGCAACAATTTTCTTACCTAACATATTCAGGTGCAAACCATGTCGTGTTGAGTGAATTCGATTTAAGGATGACAATGACAGAAACTAAACATTTGCATAATTCTTGAGACCCGAAACTCTACAACCTTTGGGTGTAGATAGTAGACGGTTCATATATGGTAATGATTGTTGATAAAAAATAATAATTTGATTTTTGATTTTTTAATTTTATTACCACTTTAAATATGACATTTAAGATGTCATTTTATTCCTTAAAACTATAGATAATTGTTTGGTTCACATGCAGTTATAAAACAATGTTTGTTATGTTATGATTTAATAATAAAAATAAAATAAAATAACAACAACAATCATTACAAACAATAACAAAATTAACAAGATAACAAATCAATAGTCAGATCATAAAATCCACTCCAATCTTTTTTTAATAAATGGAGTGTGAAGATAATGAGAATGAAGAAATGATAATAAAGGAAAGATGGAATAATACAGAAGAAAATAGAGAAGTTAATAAAAAGATGAAGAAAAATTACAAGATACTAAAAAAGGAGCTAAAATAACAAAAAATAACAGGTTTGAAAATTAAAAATCAAAAGTTAAAAATCTTATAGAAAAATATTAAAAAGGATTTAGAAGATTTACAAAAAATGATAAAAAAGTGTTTTTGGGTGAAAATTAACAAAATATTTAAATTAATTAAAACTGTCTTAGTGGGTATTATTGTTGTTCAAATATATTGTCAAAGAAACTATTAATCTATATTCCAGACTATTTAAGAAAAACATTTTGTGAGGAGAAGTCAAATAAAACTAACTAACTAAAAAAGATTACATAAACAATGTAATAATATGTTGTTTTTGTAATGTTCTTATTTTCAATGTTAATGTGTATAAAAATGTAATTTATAAATGTAAAAAAATGCAACCGAGTGAGGTAGCGATTATTGCACCTCACATTCGGGAGGTCTTGGGTTTCATCCCAGGCCGGCCATTCTGAGAAGAGTTTGTTCGGTTTCTCATCTCATTTAGGAAAATGCCGGAATGGTTCCCAAAAAAGGGCCGTACCCCGTCAGGAAGGGAAAGATAGGACTCAGACCTACCTTACCTGGTTTAAAGATTTCCCCATAAATTTAATATTTTGTTTTGTAAATTCCAACACATTGTTAAACATTGTCACGGAATAAATATTAATATTATTATTATTATTACTTATCCTTCAGATCAGTGTTAATTACATCTATTTGATTGTTACAAGATATATAATCAAACCTGCGTGGAATAACAATAAAGTATACTTTACAGACCTTGGTTGTTTCCATAAATGTTTTTACCTGAGTCATAATATTTTCAGTGTGGCCTCCATCGTTGTCGTTAGTGCCTCCCATCAATACCACAATATCATCCTGGCACCATCCTTGCAAAGCCCGATTAGCCCAGCGTAGAATATTAGACATCTTTCCGTTTGGCATGACATGTCCCAATACATTGAATTTGTTGTTTAATTTATACCGGAGTAATTCACTCAACTTTCTTCCCTGACTGTCAGAAAATAAAAACAAATTGCGTTTACTATGTGTACCAGGGGCAGGAGCTACGACCTCCGGCTTTGGAAGGATGTGTACTTACAACAACGATATTTACTTAACAATTCAGATTAAGATCTACCAGCTTCTAAAGGTCTACTGTTGTTTCCATTGGTTATATTTTTAACAACCCCATCATTATTGGGACTAACATTTACAGAATTAAATTGCTAAATTTCACTATGTATAGAGGAGTTGTTTCGTTCTAGATGTTTACTAGAATTTCCCTTTATAGGTTTTCAAATATTAACCTCAGTGCTTACAGTATAACTAGTTACATCATCAAGCACAGAGAACTTATTATTAAGAGGAATGGGCCTGATTCGCTATTTGGATGTACATTCGACCTACTAGTGCAATTAATAACTTTATCTTTCTTATGACTGTCATAAGTAACAAGGGAGCTAGTTTTAGTGCCTTTCTTTCCACCGACAATATGCAGTTCGCTTCTGTCTTGTGCCTCTTCGCTCGGGAATTTACTTAATTGGCTACAAGGTAACCTATTACAGTTAAAAATAAAGTCAGCCCGAAGACGCACTTCAGAGGTGTCAGTTTGTGTGGACGCATGGGAGTGTGACAGGGCAGATAAGCGGTCGCAGGGGCTAGGAGGCTGCAGCACCAGGACTCCCTCACAGAGCTGACTCGCCAATAGTCGGGCGTTGAGGATCACGTGCAGTCCGCACTCGTGGCCGGCCTCTGCCGCGGTACTCGTCCCTCAGTCAGTGCTACGCCCGGTAAACCAATGTTGTTTAGAAGCAGTCAGGCTTGTTGCAGATTGAAGCCTTGCATCGAGTCATAATACACTGCACTCTGGTGTTCGGGATAGTATACAAGCAGACTCCAGTGTGTGCCGCCATTTATTTGAGTTTTAGAGTCACAGCTATTTAAACAGAAAAATATAGCTTTCTTAGTTTGAAAATGCATGTCATCTAACATGTTTTTTAGTTCAACATGTGACAAAAGCTTTAGCAGTTGAGTAGCTGATGGATCTAGAAATAGTATTTTATCAGTTGTGCTTGAAATTTTGTTCTCGAGTAACTTAAAATGACAAGCGAACAACTCATCACTCAGCCATTTATTCTTGTTGTTAAAAAAAGCTTCCATATTTTCAACTAATTTATTTTTTACAGCTAAGTCATCTGTCAGTTTTTCACATATAGATTCTTTTTTTCGGAGCAGCTTTTGCAGTCTGCTATTTTATTTTCAACAATAAACTTACCATTAGCATTTTTAAGATTTTCGTAATCAACCAAAAGTTGGTCTCGGTCAGCAGCAGCTGATTCTATTGTAGTATTATATTCCAGTAAACTGTTATTTAAATCTTGTATCGTAAGTTCTAAGGAGGTTTTTTCCTCCACAAGGTGATCTTGGTCTCTCAAAGAAATAGCCATCTCTTCTCAATGACGAGTCCTATCTTCGGTTAAGTAGGAGTTCATGTTACAAAGGTCGTCCTCCATAGTCAATAGTTTATTTGAAAGATCTGTCATTTTGCCGCACATATTATCAAACCGTACAATAACACTTGCTGCTGCACTAACGTCATCAAAATTTTCAGTGGGAAAATTTGCCACTAATTTAGATAAATTCAAACATAAATTTGAAATTAAACTCTCATTGTCACCTTTTAAATTAATGCACTGCAAATTAAAATTATCAACAGTTTCCATCTGTGATAGTCTAATGTTTAGCAGTAAAATATTAAAACAACATTCAGCTCTTAGGCAAAATATGTGTATTTCCTTATTAAATAGGAAGATGAAGTAAGACAAATATATTTGCAGCTTCAAAAATGTTTGTCCACGCCGGGTCTCTCAAACTCACGAGGATTGCGATTGCATCCTCCGATCTCATTCAGGCCACTATACCACGACGGCTTCAAAGATAATAGAAGTGATTGTTGTATTTGCCGCTTCGCTAACGGGAAACATTCGAACGTGACTTTCCTGTTTGGTTCTACCTTATTAGTTCACAATTAGGTTATGTTTGAGACCAGAGCACATGAAACGTACTTATACGGCTAAACACCAAATGTCAAAGATGTTAATAGTTTAAATCCGTACACTGGATAAAATAAGTTCATTGGATAAAGTGTCCCTTAATAATAACGTAAATTAAATTAGATCCAAAACAAAATCTCGAAGCACGATAGTTCTTACTAACAACACTTCAGGACGCGGCCCATCCCATATCTAAACAACATTGCTTTACCGTGCGTAGCACTGACTGAGGGACGAGTACCGCGGCGGACAGCCGGCCGCGAGTGAAGACTGCACGTGATCATTAACGCCCGACTACTGGCCCGGTAGCGCGTAATTGGCTGTTCTCGGCAGCTGCGTATGAATGGGGACGTTCCTATACCTCTTATACCTCTCGATACTTTCTTTTCGATACTCAGTTTATCGATATCGGTTAACCCATATTATCGTGGTATTGGAAAAATAGTTAATTTTGTACGTTGTTATAACAGATACATTTTGGTTTAATATACTTGGTAGCAATATAAACACAAACAATAACTTAAAAAATCATTCTTTTAACTTAAACAGTGATTAAATATTATAAGTTTAGGTTTTTTTATGTTAACATTACATTAGTAATGGTAAATAAATACTTCATTAGCAAACTTACTAAAGAATAACATTGTTAGAAAATATGCTAAAACAGGGCTTATATTCTTGTTTAACAAAAAAGCCACATATTGGGTTTACCAAAAATTATTAATTTGTTCACTACATTTATACTTGCACTACAGTATGTTTGCTCCAGCTTAGAAGTATCGTACATCAAAATCAGTGGTATAAGTAAATCAAAACTATCAAATTAAAACCTAGTTTTTATAATTCATATATTACTGTCATGGAATACTATAATATTTTAAAATTTTAGTTTTGCCGAAATATATAATGCAAAGTTGTGATTCTTATGTATTAATACTTAGTAATGAAATTTTAAAACGTCTTTTAAAACTATCAATATTTTTAAAGATGGACTAACAGACTAATATCGATAGTAAAAAATTATCGATACTATCGATAGTACAACCGATGGTATGTAATCATTGCCCATTCATTCTGACCTGTGGGACTGTAACGATATACATCGACACTAGGTAAAGCTCCTCATTTATCCGCACTTCTGGGACGATGCGCCAGATATTTCGAAGGTGTGGGACAGTTCAATAAATTCTTCGGGGCTATGAAACAAGTACAGTTTCGAAGTTGTAACACAATTTAAAATTAATTTTTAACTGTTTTCGATACTACGGGAAGATGCAGTATTTGGGGATGTAGGACTAAAACACTAATCGGGGCTGTGGGATCCAGGGCTATGTGACCTCCTCCTAAATACTGATTTGTTTAACACCGAGTCCAAGACTGTTTTTCCAACTGTGCATGGGGCGAGTGTCCAGGGCCACAGGCCACAGAGGAGGGTCGAGACAAAGAGGGGTCTCTGGCCACAAAGTGAGACCACGCAAGAAACCACCAAAATTTCTATTAAATTAGGTAAAGAGATTTTATTACTTTCATAGATTTTCACATGACAGTAAACTCAGTAAATATGTATAAATAGATATTTACGCTCTAGGGTAGTCAGAGCGCCATTACAGCGTGAGGGCGATACTTGAAAGCACGAGTGTGTTAAATGCCCGAAGGCATCACGGCTCGTACTACTCCAGGTGCGTACACTATAGTATTTTATCGTCGCCCATTAAGAACAAACAAGATTGAAAAAATGAAACACTAACATTTTAAACTACAACTGTCAGTTTACATCAGCATCAAAACAATCAATAATTGTATGTTGTAAAAACTTTGATTGTTGTAAACGCAACAGCTGAGGGAGTGTAATCGTAACGCAATGAGTCATTACCTCCCTGGTAATTTTGTATGTTCGAGACCATATGTTTGAAGTGTAAGACTTGTCGAGCACTTCAAATGGTCGAGATACCTTTCAAGATAGGGACTTTTAACATTTTGTGGGTGATAAAAGTACTTTTCACTACACTACTTTGAGATCAGCTGTTTTCGTTATGTATTTATCACCTGCGAAACTTCATATTTACATACAGATGTCTAATGTTTACAGTGGAAAGTAATGTTTACTGTGGACAATTTTCCATTAGCAACAACTCATATGATAAACACACAAGAAAACAGCTGATCTCAAAGTAGTGTAGTGAAAAGTACTTTTATCACCCACCAAATGTTAAAAGTCCCTATCTTGAAATGTATCTCGACCATTTGAAGTGCTCGAGAAGTCTCGCACTTCAAACATATGGTTTCGAACATACAAAATCCCACTTTCCACTCTTGTTATAAAATATACTATTGTTTGTGTGCTAAAATTTTAGCAGTTCCTACTTCATTAATATTTTATTTTTATTAACAACAAATTATTTATTTTCTAATACAGTTGACTCTCAGAAATCCGGACTATTGTGGCGGACAGCCGGTCAGGATTTACAAAAATCCGGATTTCATGGAGATGGGCATGAATCATAAATTTCACCTTTATAGTGAACAATTTTGACAATATGTGTTTATGTTAATGTGCTAATACAAGAGTGAGCTTCCAGAAGAAAGTTATAAACACTCTGCAATACAGTAGTACCTTGTCAATCCATCACCAACAGGACCGAGAGCATGGTTGGAAAACAAAAAAGGTCGGATTATCAGAGGTACACATTTATTATACTTGAAAAGGTGATAAAACTGTAGTTTAAACAGAACAGATTGAAATGTATGTACATTTGTAAAGATTTAATTTAACATTGTAAATCATAAATAAAGTATACTATAATCCAGACTGTCACCAGTCTACAGATTTACTTAGTCAGTGATGAGTCATCAACAGGAGAATACTTGAACGGAGCAGCGCATCATATAACAAACGCCGATAATGGCTTGGAAACACAGAGCACATTACAGTGCAAACTACATGACATTTGTGTAATGCAGGATACTCGAGTGAAAACAAACCGTTAAGTTCAGTTTTTTATTTTTATTTGCAACAAAAAAAATTAAGATCATCGGTTCGGAGAATCAAGAGTCCGGGTAAGTGCGATCCAGATTTCTGAGAGTCTACTGTATACATTAAATTTATCAGCTATGAATATCCTGAACTTCTATGATTAATTTTTGTGATTGGCTATTTTTGTTATGGCTACCAAATTCAAAATTACTTTTATAAATTTGTGTTTTGTCGGAGCAGTTAGTTAAAAAATGTGTAGGTTGATTAAAAACTTGAACTATTTAATGTAATATATGTAATAGTTTGTGGATTGTTTTGTAACTTACAATATGAAGCTTGAGGGTTGACCAATGAGCCGTCTGGATTGAGCCAGTGGAAGTGGCTGATGGGCAATGGGCGACACCCATCACCATCTGCTATCACATGGTGGAGGAAGAGAGTTGTTGCTAATGCAAGCACTAAACGCAGGCTCACCATTCCTTATCCTCTTCAACCATTATCACAATTGCTTCACCTTTGTAGTGTGCGACTCTAGAAATATTATATAGTAAAAAAACTTGTGTATTATATCTGCAAAAGTGGTATCATACCATTATTGTTCTTAATTTATCATTTGGCCAACACATGGAAAAACAGTGATACCGTTCTAGGATTCTAATACAGCTCAGGGGTCTTAGGTCTAGGTCATGATTTATTCAAATGGATACACAATGCCAAATGCAATACAACTTTGTACACCTCTTTTGAATAAACAGAGAAGCCCTTTTCCTCTAGACTTGCCTTTTATCATTATGAAAAATGTCACTATTTTATGCTCTATCACATTCAAGTTCAACAGTTAATATTGTGGAGTTATTTTAACCCGATTTCCTGGTTACTTTAATATAAATGTTTATTTGAAAATATAACATTTAATATTTAAACTTTTTTAAATATGATAAATCATACAGTCAGACTAACAGTCTGCTTAAAAAATAGACTACCCCTCGTACAGGAGAGACTAGAAGACTAAAGCAAAAAGTGAGATAGTGTCTTTGTATTACATGAAAATCTGTGATGCAAGGTAAAACGTCATAGACAAAAATGCCAACAGCTGAACAATATATTATTATCCCACCAAAAGTCAAATTTTACTCCTTGTAATGAACGAGTAAAGTGCAACTTTGCCTCCCGTGGGAGACAAAAACTACTTTGACTCCCGTGTGAGACAAAATAAACCCATAAGAATAACACAGTGCAGTGGACAACTGGAAACGCTGTATTAAATAACCGAATCGGAACATAACACTCAGCTGATTGATACTTAGCTACAGCTGCAATTAACGTTCCGAGTTCCGAGGTTAGTTATTACGCATTACGCAACCAAAATGGACAGTGATTGTGAATACTTGTGGATTTTGGGGTGTGGGAAAAATGTTATCTGTATACAGGAGTAAAATACATTGTCTCCCTTGGGAAAATTGTTGCCCTCGCCTATGGCGTCGGGCGCCAACAATCTCCCTCAGACAGACAAAATTGCTCTTTACTCCCTTAATACATAAATAACTAATACTAACCAATTTGGTCTTTTGACAATGATACAATTCCACATTGGTCAATGTCCAGCGAGTAACATATCATGTAACGTGTAGGTTAACACTCTAAAAGTGGTTCAATAGTTGTTTTAAGTGCACTTGTTGCTATACAGCTAAGCTGATATGTAAACTTATTATTGTACACTCATCTTACAGTAGAACACAAACACAACTTATACATACATTTCTAATTCACAATTATTCAACTTTAAACAAATCTATATTCATACAAATCCAAAGGCAATAGTACAGTATTAACAGTATAATACAATATTTGTGTTTGATAAAAACATTATCTAAGCAGATTACACTACCTTGTTAAGATACACCTTATTGAGATAAAATGAACAATGATTTTGATGAAGATTCACAATAAGTTGTCATGATGTTAATAGATGTTATCTTAACCATTACAAAATAGAAGATATTGTGCCATTCAGCACTACAATACTCTCAGGCACATACTTCATAGCAATCTAGAGAGGATAATGATAAACAATGATCCTGAGAAATAAATGGTTATCTTTTAAGTGCTGTCTGTTGATTTATCCACACATTTGCTCACACGTATGAAGATTTTTGTAGAAGAATGGTTTTTAGCAAATTTCCTTTATGGAAAAGAAGCTATTATCGTGGATTGAATCGTGAAAGGATAAAAATGCAGTATATAGTGTACCGTTGGCAAACATACAATTTTTTATTTGTAACTGATATATTTTTATCTGAAGATTCCAGATTTAAACCTTTTTCCGCCAGAAACTCATATGTACATACAACAAACACTATTTGGTCAAATTTTTACAACTGTTTATAGGTGAAACAGAAATTTAAATTTTTTTTCTGTTTGTGGGTGCGATAACTTTGGTAAAAATGGTCCGATTTTGATGAAATTTGGCACAGATATGTAAAATAGCATTTATTTGAGCAAGTTCGAAAATCAGACACATCAATTTATCCGATGAGGGATTTTATGGAGATATTTTACCCTATATTTATTTATAAATGTGTCCGTGAACGCGATACTTCTTGTAAAAGTCCAATTTTAATGAAATTTGGCACAAATGAGAAAAGTGGCATTCATGACTTTGTTTGAAAACCAAAAAGATTGAACTATAGTAAAATCGTTTTATGGGGGTTTAAAGTTTTCCAAAAAACAGTTTTTTGCATTTTTTACTGAACAATATTAAAACCACAATTTTGGTTTTGACCTATTTATAGAGCTTGAAAAACAAATACTTTAGTATTTTGAATCAAACTAGGTTAAGGAGGCCCCCAGGTACTGTTATTCTTATGGAGAATAAATAAAACGTTTGTATCACTTATTTATGAAACTTGGTATGTGGCTTTATGTAGTAGTGAGACACATTTATAAGCATTGGAAATTCGCTGAGTACGCAGGTTTGCTGCAACGGCGGCATTTTCATTATTGTTAGAAAAACAAGTCAAAATTATTTTAAAATATTTTACTTAGAATCCTGAGATCTGGAGTTCTGCTTGACCAATTGGAATGCAGTTCATGCTAAAAAACATAATGTACCTTTTAAGTTCTGTATTTATATTACTGATTTATTTATTTTTTTTTACCTACTGATTTCAGACCTCCCTGTTCTCCAAGATCTGTGTTTATGTGATTGAAAGACATTTTTAAGCTGCAAAAACAATGGAGTTCTCATAAGGTGTAGATAATTTGAAACATATTTTCATAATGGTAGCTGAGCTCATCCCCTTAGGCAAGATCAGATGAGCGTACTCTTAGTATTTAATTCCGGAACTGAATCGGTTCCTACAAAATTTCCCAAGCTAGGAAGAAGATAAGATAACTTATGACGATTCATTTTAGAGTTTGAGAGCCAAGGACAGTGGGAAAATATACCTACCTGGGCTCTGCCCCACTGGACATCAAAGATCCAATGATTTTCTTATGGAAGTATCACTATAGTGTTTTTATTAATAAGTACAAATTGAACTAATGACCAGCTGTGATTCTTTATAATGTAATTTAAGCTTCTGATTTGTTTATGCGTTAACATGGGTCCATAATTCAATAAAGATTTTTTTTCACGTGCAAACAATATTTTTTTGCGGGGAATAATCCATATGTTCAGTGTCAAGTGTGAATACAGAATTAATTATGTGAGTTTTTAGAAGAATTATCTTTGGTTTAAATCTAAAGGAACTATATAATTCTGTTATTAAGTACTCATATTTTTGTTTATTTTAAATATCCACATTACTACTCAGTTTTGTTGTGTTTTAATTGGAATTTTTCTGTTTTTAAATTACAGAACCTTACTCCGGTTTTATTTTTCTGTTTGTTTAAATTTCCTAATATTTATTAAATAAACGGTATCAGGAAACTGACACATACTTTCTCCCTTTTAGCCCAACTTTAATGAATAAATATTAAAGTTAAAGTTAAAGTAACTTTTTATTTACTAAATATAGAATACAAAGCACGGTCGAATGTACAGAAAATCTTGTAAACAAGTTGTTTAAAAAAAACATCCACCCAAATCCCTGCTTTGGAGGCACTACAGAATCCATTGCTACACTCGTGGTTTTAAGAGGGGAAATGCCCCCTATTCCCCCCCCCCAGGGTTATTAAGGGCAACATATTTCGAATTTCCTCTGTTGGTCAATGCTAACTTGACAAGCATATCAAGTTTGAATGAAACTGACCAGTAAATAAGAGAGAAATAGTATTTTTTTATTCCCCATAAGAATAACATTGGACAACGTACTGCGTTTACCGCAAAATGAAAATTTCAATTTTCTCCGAAACCAGCTATCGTAGAATAGTAATTTAAAATACTAAATTATTTAGTTTTTTTAGCTCTTTTTAATGGTGAATAGTAATATTTGTTTACATTTATATCTTTTTATGAAAAATCCAAAAAACTGAATTTTGGGTGTTTTAAGTCCTGTAATTTCTGAACCCGAATTTTTACAGGAATGCGGGTGGTGCCATTTTGTTGGAAAACTAAAGTTCTACAAACGACTAAAGTTTGATGAAAATCGTTAGAACTGTTTTTGAGAAATTTGGATTTTTCATGTTTTTTGGCGGTTTTGGGGGGATAATTACCCTTAAAAATCAAAAATTCAAAAAAATAAAAAAAACACCTGGAGATATCGTGGATTAGTACCTACATGCCAAATTTCATAAAAATCGGCCCATTGGTTAAGGCTGTAGCTCTGTACACATCCACACAACACACACACACACACACACACACACACACACACACACACACACACACACACACACACACACACACACACACACACACACACACACACACACACACACACACACACACACACACACACACACACAGACAGACATCACGTAAAAACCACTTTTTTGGGTTCAGGGAGCACCAAAACAAATATTTCCACTAACAACTCAAATTCGAAAATTTTTACGAAAACAATACTTTCTCCATATACTATGTATAAGGGGAGAAAGTAAAAGGAATTTAATATGACTGGCTGTTCCAGTAATGTGTCTGACCATGACTATTGTTCGTTTTCTAATCCTAAACAACAAAAGAATGTTAACGAAAGCATTGACAATCAGAGTCAATTAAAGATAATGCCTAACTTTGATTGTGGTGCGGATAAACAAATCGATGGTGTCTGGCAGACTGTGACTAGTAATAAAAGAAATCAACTAATGCCAGCACTCCAATTTAAAAGAAAGCCCGTCAATTATCTTCTGCTAACACAGTTGAAACACAAAATATGTTCCAACCCCTCAATGAGACACAAAACATGGAGGAATATAATCCTGACCTATCGGATAAAAAGGAGGTTAAACCTCCACCGATATTTATACCTGATATTAGTAATATTAAACAAATGTTCTCATCAATTGAATCCGTGATTTCAAAGAACGAGTACACATATAAATGTCTTAGTGAAAACAAAGTAAAAATCTGTCCTTCGACTTTAAACTCATACCGACTTTTAGTTCACAAACTGACTGAACTTATAAGGTTAGTTTTCATACCTATCAAGTCAAACAAGACAGAGCTTATAGAGTTGTTCTTAAAAATATGCATTTTTCAACTGACTTGAATTATTACTTAAAACTGTTTATAAAGGAAAATGTCATAAAGTGTGTAACATTGCAAACATTATGCACTTTAAAACCAAAACCACTCTGTCAATGTTTTTTTGTGGATCTTGAACCGAGTGACAACATCAAAGAGATATATAAGACTCGGTACTTATTAAATGCCAAGATTGTCTTTGAACCCCTAGGAAAAAATCTGAAATTGTTCAGTGCAAAAAATGTTAAAAGCAGAACCATCTCATCCCCTCTTTATTGATAACAAAATATTACCATTGAAGTATCTATTTGTTTTTAAAGTGTTAATGATGATTTATACTAGAAGTGGAAACAGGCTTCCCAATGACAATTTATATAGAAATAAACTTAGAAACGCAGAACAATTCCAAGACCAAATAACATATTTTATCAGAGCCTATAGCTTTATTGCACCACAAATATTCAATATGTTGCCTGATAAGCTCAAAATTTTCCAAACAATTTAAAGAAATGGCTTTTCAGTTTAGAAGACATTACATTTTTGTTTTGAATCATAAAATAGATGTAGGTTAAATTTGGATTAGTTGTACAGATAAAGGTGCACTATGGCTAGCTTTGTCACTCAGGGACCAAGCATTGCATGCTATGGGCTTCGACGGCACCTGGGGAGACCAACTCCAGAGGCAAGTCTCTGGGGAGGTGCCATGAGCCAAAGTTAAGAATACGTGAAGTGAAGTGAAGTGGGGTACGTGGTGAAGTGCGGTGCGCGGTTTGAGAGCCTCTAACCATGGTTAAGTTTCGGCTGTATTTTCTTTTCTTTTAGGTAAATCTTTAGGCACACTTGATTCTGTAGACCGTTTTTGTTTATCACGTTTTGTTTATGTTATCTGATCGCTGTTTATAATTTTGGTTATTTTGAAGGAAAGGAACCTCGAAACAGGCTATGCCTTGGAGGCCCTACATTTTCTCCACATTTTTTTAATTGCACGTAATTTATAAATAAAAGTAAATGTAAATTGAATGTAGTTGTTTTAAATTAAAATGGCGTGTCAATACCTTTTTGTGAAATAGTGAAGCTGTACTAGTTTATTAATTCCTGTTTTATTTATAGAGGCAATCAAAAAGAGGCAGATTTAAGAGGATAATTTGAGTAGAGTATTGTTTATTTCTGTTTTGTTCTTTAAGATGTGTAGGTTATTTTAATTATAATTTTGAGAACAAAATCAATGAACAGGAAAATATGTGCATATTTGAAATACTTTGTAACATGTTAATTTGGAGAAAATAAATCATTCTTATTCTTATTTAATTTTCCTTGAAGCAAGATTTAGTATGGTTTTAGCTCTCTTAAGCCTATATTCAATAACCTAATGATATATTCAGTTAATATACAATAAAAACATTATGACTAGTTAAAAAACAACACAAATTTATAAATAAAATAAAATCTCATGTAACTGGTTTACCACAGACATTATCAGGGCCGTATTTAGGGTTGTTGTGGCCCCCGGTGGCTCACTCCAGGGAGGCCCCTCTATTATTTGTTTTAAGATTAATTTGTTACAATTACAATTTGATTACCATTGATTTTAGACTGTTTTCAAAGAGTTTCATAAAATCCTCAAGGAATACAAATTTCTTTGTTTAACTTCTTCATAATTTTTAGCCTGTAGTTCTAGTTGTGCTTTCAAAAATTCAAGCACGGGGCAGAAATTTTTAAATTTTTAGTTTTTCCATTCCTTTTAGAACTATGTGTCTGATGTTTTGTCATCATCGAAAAATGTGAGTCTGGTACTGCGCTTGGTGGTGCGAGCTTGCTGATCTTGGCTCCTCTCATACTTAGTTCCTCTCATTTCTTCCTCAGCTTTCATAAAGATGTCAAAACTATATTTTTTTCTTAACGTAGCTTCCAAGAGAATCCAACACTTTAACGGACACTAAAAGTGCTACGGAGGGTTTTTGTAAAACTTTGTTGATATCCAGTATTATCACATCGTCCGATAGGCGAATAGGCCTAGGGGCTAGCTAATTTTTGGATCTAGTCGAGTGGTTGCCAATTATTCTTGTTTAGAGTATTTTCGAGCGAGTATTAGCCATCAGCAATATACTGTTGTTGGTTGCTAGTTTCAAATACTGTTGTGTAATGGGATTTGACTAATACATTCCAGATTTGATAGTCTAAATAACATGGTTTCTAACTAATATGAGAAGTAATACACATGTTTGGCTAGTACACCCTAGTAAAAAAATAGTTTTCTGGTCCATATATCTGGGCTCTTCCAGAATTGGCCAGATCTGGGCCAGAAATATATAATTTGTTATTTAAACGGTTATTTTAATTTAAAAAATTGGATTTTTCCAATTGAAATAGCTTGATAAACCAATAATATACATTTTTAAAAAGGATTTTAGTTTCAAAAATATAATGACCAGGACGGGTGTCTTGAACTTATGATATTTGACTTACTGTCCACACGTCTTAACCCCCGCGGCCATTCTGACTTGTGAGTGTACCCGGATGGAGTGGGATATACAAATTACCAATAGTCTACACCTACGCGAAACTACTTTGGTTTTATTTTTCTAAGTGAAATGAAAGTTAGAACAAATTCAGTTTGTTCATTTGATTTATGTATCCATTCTTGCCTTGTAATATGATAAAAGTTTAGAAATATAGATAATATGATAAAATGTTTGCAATATTTTGAGGTATTCTCTTTATTGAGCACAAACAAATGTATATATCAATGTACAATTAAGAAAACTAATTTTAAAATAATTACAACTGTGTGCCCTTTAAATATTTGTATTAAGATAATAATATTAATATAATATAATATTAATGTAATGTATACAACAATTAACCAACCTTGGTCCAACAATATTAATTATATTAAAAGATGATTGCACCACAGATTACCGTTTTGAGGACATAATCCCGTCCCAAAATAATCCCGAGGTAAAATAAATCTTGCCCGGAAAACAGGATAATTTTTCCTGAAAAATTCCCAAAATTTCGGAACCCGTCAATCCGTAATCATGAGCTAAGGAACAACCAAACTAAATTTCTGTCAAACTGAGAATGAAGCAGGTGTGGCGACAGGAAAGGGCACGCGGAAATAAAATTCCCTCTAACCAATTGATCACCGCACTTCTTAGATTATTAAAAAGAAAAACTGAGTCCCTTGACTGACTGGCGCCCTAGGCTGCAGCCGTCAGCCTAATGGTTAATCAGGAATCAGGCTCTGGTTTTCACTTATGCAACACATTGTATTTCATAGTCATTGACTTATAAGTTTGATAGTAACAACTTTTTTATAAACAATTGTTTATTACCGGTAATAATTACTATCCTCCTCCTACTGACTAGTTAAATATTTGTATAGCAATTTCATTACTAATTCCCAATTACAGGATTTCAAAAAAGTTTAAATTATATTTTTTGTATATTATATTTTTGTTCAACATTTCTTGCAGTGTTCTCACTTCATATCTTCCTTCCTAAGACATTCCCAAATTTTGCTCAGACATCCCCAGTTATGGCTTATACATCCCAAGGTCCCCAGATATAGTCCAGACATTCCCAGTTCTGGCCAAGACATCCCCAGATCTGGCCCAGACATCCCCAGATCTGGCCTAGAAATCCCCAGATCTGGCCTAGAAATCCCCAGATCTGGCCTAGAAATCCCCAGATCTGGCCCAGAAATTACCAGTCCTGGGCCAGCCATCTTCAGATCTGGCCCAGACATCCCCCCTCCATTTGCGTCTCTGCCTATCATGATTATGACAGCATCATAAAGATGTGCCAAATAAAACATGAAGAAGCTGACTGGCCCTATGCCACATATGGTCAATCGGGACGACACTACGTGGGATATGTATGTATATGTACCTCAAACACTTAAAGACTACTCAGTGTTCTACACGTTAACCGATTTTCGTAACCATATAATTTTGATAGGCCTACTATTATTTAATTAATTTTTTGTTGGCTGTTTGTTCCTAATATTGCACACTATATCATATTGAATTCTGTGCAACAAGAACAACAAAATTAACGTACACATCGGCTTGAACGGAGTCTGCAACTTCCAAGTACGGCAAAGCATGGTAGATATTAAACAATTTATGGGGTTTGTTTGTTTTTTGGGGGATTAGGAGGACCTGGCATAGCCGGCTAGGCACGTCTCCCTTGGGATATTGTACAGCTACCGGAAAGAGGGAAAAGTTGGATGGGAAAGGTGGTGGGGTGGGGTCAGTCTGCCTCGCTCCAGAAAGGGAGAGAGATCCTTACGTAGCTCCTGGGCTCTATGGGTGACAACACCCCAGGACGATTTGCCCTCTAACCCGACGTCCCCCTAAGTCCACCAGACAGGTACTGCCATCGCACAGAGCCTCCAACCTCTCAGGGGTCGGGTGACCCCAGGACCGTTCGTCCCCCGGCCCGGCAGACCGAAGACCATCGGGTAAGGGCCCTTCCTCCCAGGCACCCGTCCCAGACTGCAAGGAAGATCCACTACTCCCTCCAAGGATTTGGACTAGACTGGGTATCCAGGCTCAAGTGGGAGTCAAGCCCCCGGAAGAGACAAGGAGGAACCAAGGAAGGAAGTTGTCACACTGGATAGCCAGAAGACTTACCAATAACTTTCACAGCTTCATTTTGCTGTACCCAATGTCGACCTCTGTACTAGTATAGACCGGTCAAAGAGCCGTCAAGGGCCATTTATGGGGTAAGGGGAGAGGCTCAAAATTATTGCTCAAGAACAAGATCATATATTGCAAAATTTGCAATATATGATCTTGTTCTTGAGCAATAATTTTGAGCCTTTCCCCTTACCCCATAAATGGCCCTAAAAAAAATATCTACAACTTAGCCTATACTCAGCAAAATAAGATCATCATACGGAATGTCTTGGCCTGTGGAAACTGTTTTCAGTTCAAACAGTTAAAGTAAAGCGAGATTGCCATCTGTTGTTTCCATCACCTTTTCAGTCAAACTGAAGCTCGATATGGCCCAGCTGGTTATCTCAGTCGCTCCGGGATATTCCGCGTGATGTTAAGTACTTACATTTCAAATATTAAATGGCCTAAACTCCTGCTACTGGACAAATTTATCAAATCCGCACACGCTATTCAAAATAATAATCATTAGTTAATGACTTTGGGTTTGAGACTTAGTTTGAACATACACCCTTCACAACTTAAAATTATTTGTATCATTGTCGGTTGAGAAATAAGCGACTTTTTTCAGAACAAAATTAAAACCCTGCCTCGCAAGGTCCCCCTTAGTGGCCCGTGGGGTCCCACTTTTGTGTCCTGGGGCCCCCCCTGGGCTCGGAGCCCCGGGCGCTCGCCCCGTGCGCCCTTAGGGAAATAAGGCCCTGGACAGTCGTCCATCTATACCTGGCTCTCGTTATCCCGATAACCCTAAGGAAGTAAACAACACAGTGTACTCTACTTTGTGTCAGAAATCTCTTAACAGTCAGCTCCTACTGAACATGTCCAAAGTGAACGTCTGACCATACCCCTATTTGTCTGAGCATTTGACCCCTTGTGATCAAAATGACAGACCTCAAACATATGCTCAAGCTACAACTCAAAAAAATCACACACAAGTGACAGACACAATATAATCCAAGCAACCTAGAACAAACGATACAATGTTTCAACGATAAATTTCATTGAAAAATTATTGCTACGACAGACTCAACAAAATAGGTACGTTGATGAACCTACTACCCAAGTAGCATAAAAATTGTTGAAAACGGTCCTAAAATTGTTTTAAAACAATTTCAATATATTTTGCTATAAGTTTTATATTAAAACAACTTTAATACAAACCCAAAACAACTTTAAAATTGTTTTGATATCAGTTGTAATGTCTGATATTAAAATAAATTTTAGTATTAGTTTACAACAGTTTTAATGTGGTTTTGAAACAATTTTAATATCAGTCAAAAGACTTATATTAAACTTGTTTTAATACAACTTTATAATAATTTTAAAGTTGTTTTGAAACAATTTCAAAAACAGTTAAAAGACTTATATTAAACTTGTTTTAATACAACTTTATAATAATTTTAAAGTTTTTTGATACAATTTCAAAAACAGTTAAAAGACTTATATTAAACTTGTTTTAATACAACTTTATAATAATTTTAAAGTTGTTTTGAAACAATTTCAAAAACAGCCAAAAGACTTTTATTAAACTTTTTTTAATACAACTTTATAATAATTTTAATGTTGTTTTGAAACAATTTCAATAACAGTTAAAAGACTTATATTAAACTTGTTTCAATACGAGTTTATAACAATTGTAAAGTTGATTTGAAACAATTTCTGTAATAGTTAGAAGACTCATATTAAACTTTTTTTAATAAGAGTTTATAACAATTGTAAAGTTGAATTGAAAAAAATTTCTTTAACAGTTAAAATATTTGTATTAAACTTGTTTTAAAACGTGTTTATATTAATTATAAAAAGTTGTTTTGAAACAATTTCAATAAACAGTTAAACGACTTATATTACCCTTATTTTAATACGAGTTAATTGCGATTTTAAACTTGATTATATATACATTACGATAAAAGTTAAAAAACTTATATTAAACAAGTTTGAATAGGAGTGTGTTACAATTGAAAAGCTTATTTATAATTGTGTTTATTGAAGTTGATGTAATACAATGGAACTTATTGGACAATTCGAACCTCACGGAATTGGTACCGAATTCAAAATATCCAAAAGTCTAAATTACATAAGCTGTTCTCAAAAGGCTTAAACGATACATTATTTATATTTTCAGAGAAAAATCATACTTCACCGTTCGTAGTGCCGATGTCACATCATTTATATATTTGTAATTTTTTTCTATTACTTGTGTTACTTCTACACATTGTTTCCTTTCATGGAGGTAAGACTCAAACCAAGTGAGTTCTTTCCCTTTTATGTAGTGGGATTTTAATGATTCAATCAACATTTTATGAACTACACTGTCAAAGGCTCTAGTTAAATCCAAGAAAACACCTATAACTTTTTCCCCATTATCAATTTTGTCAATTATATTTTGAACAAATTCAATGCCAGCTGTTGTGACTGACCTGCCTGGCCTGAAGCCATGTTGTTGTGGATCTAAAAAATTTGTCAGTTCTAAAAAATTTAATAATTGGTTATAGACAACCTTTTCATACAATTTAGAAAAAGTTGGTAGAATAGAAATTGGTCTATAACAAGACACATTTTTTTGGTCCCCTTTTTAGTGAATTTCCTTTGGAAAGTGAACTATTAGCATGACCCGCACGGTGAAACTTAAGCCCGGGACCACCATAGAAGTTCCTAACGTGACCCCCTGAACACGTTTTGGGGGGTCGTTCAAAATTGTATATATACATATGTATATATATATGTATATATATATATAGACATATATATATATATATGTGTTTGCACTCTAGCGGTCGAAATTTTTGTCCGATTAACTTCAAATTTGATAGGGACGTTCCTTTCTGTAATCAGTTGGACAAGTTCATTGGGCAAAAGAATCGTAAAACTCCAAACCCCTTTTAGCGAATTTCCCCTATAGGGAAGAAGCTATTACCGTAGGTCTCATGGTAAGATTTAAGCCCGAGACCATGACAAATTTTTTTTTTTAGGTCCCCAGATGACTAAAACACTATTCGTTCAAATTTATATATATGTATATATATATATATATATATATATATATATATATATATATATATATATGTGTGTCCGTGAATGCGATAACTTGAGTAAAAAACGTCCGATTTCGATGAAATTTGGCTCAAATGTGTAAAGTGACATTCATGACTTTAAGTTCGAAAACCAGAAAATCGGGCCATGGGAAGGGGGGTTTATGGGGGTTTTAAATTTTCCAAAAATCAGTTTTTTGCATTTTTTACCCTAAAATTGTTAAAACAATTAATTTTGGTTTAGACCATGTTATAGAGCTTAAAAAAACAAATAATATGGTATTTTGAATTATTAAGCTAGGTTAAGTGGTTGCGGAGAAAATCCAAAAAAACCTGCTCATAAAATCTCCTATGTTAATCTTATGGAAAAAAGGTTTTTGGCTTTTCCTAAGTTAATTTTGATGTAAACTTCACATTTGCTTTTACCAATCAATTAAGCTCCACAAAACAATCATTTTGGTGTTTAAATTGTGATTCTACGTCCAACCGTTGCAGAGATATTCAAAGTGCTAAACACAGTACGTTGTCCAATGTTATCCTATGGAGAATAAATAAAATTTGATATCTCCATTATTAATGAATGTATATTGATGAAACTTGGCACTTGGGGTCACGTAGTACTGGTATATTGATATTTGCACAAAAAATTGATTTTTTGTTGATTATCCCCGTAGCAGCGAACCTGCGTACTCAGCCCCCATGTTATTCTTATGGAGAATAAGTAAAATGTAATGACTCCCTTAATTATGAACATAAATTAATACAACTTGGTATGTGGCTTCACCTTATTTAGTTATATTGATATTTGCATAAAAACCCATTTTTTTAGTTCCTTGTTGCAGCAAACCTGCTTACTCATCTCCCATGTTATTCTTATGGAGAATAATTAAAATGTTATATAGTGCTTACTTATGATTGAATATTGATTAAACTTGGTATGTGGCTTCACCTAGTTAAATTATATTTATATTTGCATAAAAACCAATTGTTTGTGTTCCTTGTTTCAGCAAACCTGTGTACTCATCACCAATGCTATTCTTATGGAGAATAATTAAAATTGTATATATCGCTTATATATGAATATATTTTTATGAAACTTGGTATGCGGCTTTATATGGCATTAAGACATATATTATGCATTGGAAATTCGCTGAGTACGCAGGTTTGCTGCGACGGGGGTATTTTGGGGATTAATCTTCCAATTTTCGGGTTTTTGGGCCCAAAAAGGGTCTTAAAAGCCCCAAATGTAAAATTAATGCATGTAAAAAGATGGGAATTAGTAAGACGAAAGTTTTAAGTCCTCTTTCGTCATTCTAGCATAAATATTTGCCGAGTTATTAAAGAAAATGTGTTTCGACTAAACACAGTACGTTGTCTTATGGGGGTTTTACACTAGAAAAGCCTGCTACTCCTTTGTTAGAGTACTTTTATCATCCCCAGCAACCTTACGCCTACTTAAAGCCTGACTGGACCTTCTCCTAACATTAAAATGCGCAAAATTGTATTCCCAGTTTTGCAGGTAAATGAAACCAGGAGCATCAGAACAGCCAAAAAATCAATGTTTTCAGATTTCAATAAAAATTGGAATACAAGTATGTTTTTACACTAATTTTAAGTTTTAATAGTTTTTATTTGGAAATTCACTTCCCTCACGTCAGCGTGCTGCGTGCGAACTCGTTTAAAGATTGGCTTGACTTTTGCAATCTTAAGTTGGTTAGGAAATATACCACTTATAAGCGAAAAGTTTATGAGATGAACTAGAGGTTTTAAGATTAGGTCTTTAACATTTTTTATCAATGTTATAGGGATTTCGTCCACTCCAGATGATAATTTGTTTTTAAATGATATTATTATCTCATCCAGTTGTTCCTCAGTTATTTGTTCAAAACGGAAAGGTCCCTTATAAGGTGAAGATCCTTTATCATACTCCTTTGAAAATGACAGTGGATTTGAAATAATGTTAGGTATTATCTTCTCATCAACGACATCAATAAAAAATCATTAAATTTAATACTTACTTCTACTGGATCTATTATAACTTTATTTTGTTTATTAAAGATACAAACATATGGCTAGTTATTTTTACTAGCGAATTTCCCCTATAGGGAAAAAGCTATTACCGTAGTCGGCATGGTAAGACCTAGGCCCGGGACCATGATAACTTTTTGTTTCGAGGTCCCCAGATGCCAAAAACACCATTCGTTCATAACTGTATATACATAAATATGTGTGTCCGTGAGCACGATAACTCTCTTAAAAATAATTGGATTTTGACGAAATTTAGTATAATCGTGTAAAGCAGCATTTATGACTTTAAGTTCGAAAACCAGACAGATCGACCTATCCGAAGGAGTATTTTGGGGGGGGGGTTGTACCCCAAAAATGGGATTTTTGAGTTTTTTACATATCATTTTTGAAAAAGTCAAATTTTAGTTTTTTTTTTATTATTTGAATCCGCTTAAAAAGACGCATAATTTGGTGTTTTGATCATTGCTCTACGTCAACTGGTTACAGAGATATTGAAAGTGCTAAACAAAGTACGTTGTCCAATGTTATTCTTATGGAGAATAAGAAAAATTGTATATCTTGCTTATTTATCAACTTATCTTGATGAAACTTGGTATATTGCTTCTTATTGTTGTAGTCTATTGATATTTACACACACAAAAAAGTTTTTTGCCGATAGTTCCCGTAGCAGCAAACCTGCGTACTCAGCCCCCATGTTATTCTTATGGAGAATAAGTATCGTGTTATCTCCCTTAATTATGAACATAAATTAATAAAACTTGGTATGTGGCTTTATCTATTTGAGTTATATTAATATTTGTATATAACCCATTTTTTGTGTTCCTTGCTTCAGCAAACCTGCGTACTCAGCCACCATGTTATTCTTATGGAGAGTAATTAAAATGTCAGAAATAGTTTATTTATGAATGTATATTGATGAAACTTGGTATGTGGTTTTATGTGGCATTAAGATACTGCGATAATCACCACTACATTATAATATTAGAAATTAGATAATTTCTAATATGCATTTTGGAAATTCGCTGAGTACGCAGGTTTTCTGCTACGGGGGTATTTTAACAATCCTATACTCTAATATGAGTAAGGTGTATGCTTGCTTGCTTGCGACACTGATCTCAAAAACGGCTCCAACGATTTCCTTCATATGTTCGTAATAACTAATTTCTGGGATAAAAATAAGTTCTAGACAGGCCTCATCCCCAGTAAAAATTAAATAATGTAAAAAAACTAAGATGAAAAGTAAAAAAAAATAACATTGGGCTTATGGAGTTTCAAATAAAAACAAAATAATTGTTAACAGCTGTTCATAATCAACCAGAGAACTGTCAAAGTAAAATAATACTCAAGTTGTTTATGATTATTAACATGTGGTTTCCTGGAGAGCAGAGATTAAAAGATTTGAGTGAAGATTACATATATAGAGTAGTCAAATAAATCAAAGGGACGTTGAGCTATAAATAACAACTGGAGTGATCTAAAAAATGTAGAAGAGGCAAATGAGTTATACAAATCTGATTATCAGTAGGGGAAAGTGGTGAAATATGCTCCAAGTCATCTAAAAAAACTGACTGGCCTTCCCCGAGCAAAGCTCGGCCCCCAGGTACTCATGTAATTAATCAAGCATGTTTTCAGTTCAACCTTAACTTTCTAATGTAGTCTTTAACGCTACCGGTATATAAGACAAAAATATCTATTTGTCAATTACCGTATATAAAGTTAGATAAATTTACCATGCAGTAATGGTTTTGACTCAAACTTATACTATATTACTACACCATTAAGCTTTATTAAACCTAATGTAACTTGAGTAAGAGATCATATTTTATTATTCAACTCATGTCTTCATTTTAAATTAGTAAGCTAAATATTCTTTCAAATATTGATTTTCTTGCATGATGTAGTAAGACTAGAATGTTTCTGCTAAATAGGAGTATGTGAGAGGGCGTTTCTCTCGTTTTGGCCAGATGGTCCTAAATGTTTCCCTTTTTCAGCATGCTCTAACTCCTGCATTCTTTGACATAAAAACACAGTTAACGTATGAATACTGTAGGGAATTTTGTTTCCTTTACTTTTATATTCAACTGTTTTTTCGAAAAACGTATAGCTTTCAAGATATAGGTGAAAAACTAAAAACAAGGGCAGAATATTTAAGGTTTTTTGAGTTTTTCTCGGTGAAGCCGACCTTTCTCAAGGTGGCACACATAAAATTATTCAGCACCTCAAAAAACAAACAGATCTGGTAAGAAAAAAACTTCCGGAATATTGTCACGAGAAAAGTACCATTTGACTGGACTAGATCAAGACTTAGTATATGCCTAACACTCATTAGGCTGCCGCGGTGTGCCAACCTCTTTGCTTTATCCCCCCCCCCCCCAGCCATAGCCATAGTATTTTGGGGGGGTTTTGTACCCCAAAAATCAGTTTTTTGAATTTTGTACATATAATTTTTTGGATTCAGCTTAAAAAAACACACAATTTGGTATTTTGATCATTTCTCTACGACAATTGGTTACCGAGATACTGAAAGTGCTAAATACAGTACGTTGTCTAATGTTATTCTTATGGAGAAAAAGAAAAAAATTATAACTCGCTTATTTATGAACGTATAATGACGAAACTTGGTATGCGGCTTAATCTGGTTGTGGTCTATTGATATTTGCTCAAAAAAAAATTTTTCCCCAAAGGCTCCCATAGCAGCGAACCTACGTACTCAGCCCCCATGTTATTCTTATGGAGAATAATTAAATGCTATGTCTCTCTTAATTATGAACATAAATGAACAAAAACTGGTATACGACTTCACTTAGTTTAGATATATTGATATTAGCATGAAAACCCATTTTTTGTGTTCCTTGATGCAGCAAACCTGCGTACTCAGCCCCAATGTTATTCTTATGGAGAATTATTCAAATTGTATATATCGCTTATTTTTGAATATATTTTTATGAAATTTGGTAAGTGGCTTTATGTAGTATTAGGACACTTATATCTCCATTGGAAATTCGCTGAGTATGCAGGTTTGCTGCGATGCGGGTATTTATTTATGTTTTTCCAACGAACCTTCCTCGAACTCTACGGGAGTTTTATAACCAACATTGTTTTAACGATAAATTATTTAGTTAGAAAAGGATGTTGTTTTGAAACTGTACAATGAAATGGAAACCTTGATAATGAATCTAACAACTGGACATTCCCTGAACCTTTCTCGCTTGCATGAACAAATACATACTTGATGTAAAAGGTCCCGTTAAAGATTATTAGTTACATATATTTTACTGATTTGGATAGCGCCCGATTGTTACGACACTACAACGGCAGCCTCCGATTGCCGATAGAAACTTACCAGAAACAGCATTAACAACAACCCCCGCCCCCTCTTTGACTCGGAAATGCTATACATTATTTACATGTACTCGACTCACTTACAAGGAATATATGCTCCAAATCTCTGGAGTCGGCAAAATCCGGAAATAATTCTCTGGAAGGTAATAGTGATCTAGTTGAACAACAGACAAATCCTTTATACAGGAAGCGCCTTAAAAGCTCATTGATACTATGATATTCCTGCAGCATGTTTCTTACGTCAAAAAGAGACTGGTTTTCCAGCTCCCTCCAGAGTCAAGGTTCTAACGTAATAAACAATGAGATATTTTTATACAGTGTGTTCATTTTTTGTGCTCACCATTCGGATCTTGTAATCGGCTAGATATACAGATTAAGATAAATTAGCAAATTAGTGAGGAATTGTGGGGTAAACAAAATGGTAGTAATAAATTCAAAATATTCACTCAAATTCTTTCGCGGCCATAAAAAAAATTATATTTAAAAAATGCCTATAGCTCCGTTTTTGTTATCGTGTTAGGACAAGGGAGTTCTAGGACGGAAAACTGGTACATTATATATTGTATTACTGCACAGATTTGGTATCTATTCACAATAATGAACTAAATTATATGAATAATACTAGCTGATGTATCCGTTCTTTGCAAGGGTTAGAAAGGTTTTGAAACAAGTGTTGTTGCTTCTGCTCTTTAAGCTGTCAAATGGAAGTATCTACAGCTGTTCGCATTAAAGTTTCTGAATGTTTACTTTCTTCTGAAGTGTAAACATTAAAATTTAGGGGATTTTAAGGAAGTGAATAGGCCTATGTATTGCACGGGTTCAAGATCTACCTTTTGTGAAAAGTTTCAGCCCAGTCGGTTAAGTCGTTTTTGTGTTTACCCGGAACATCAGATAGACAGAAACCACCTCTTCTTTATGATATTATTAGCTGATGTACCCGTTCTTCGCTCAGGGGTTTTCTTTACCCATTCGCAGGAAAGGCAGCCTTGTCTGGTACACGGACGGCTCTCTCATTGAAGGAAAATCTGGCTAAGGGGTGTACAGTGAATCACCTAGAACAGAACTCTGTGCAAGTCTGGGACAACACTGTACTATTTTTCAAGCAGAAATTTGTGGCATCATGGTTTGTGCCAATCTAGGCATTGCCAGACGCAATTGCAACAAGCATATAGTAATCTTTTCAGATTGTCAGGCTGCCCTCAAGGCTCTTGACTCCAACAAAATCCAATCAAAATTAGTGTGGGAATGTTACAACACACTCAGCAAACTCGCAACACGCAACTCGGTGCATCTTGGTTGGGTACCTGGCCATGTAGGTATAGGTGGCAATGAGTGTGCAGATAAGCTTGCTAAAAGAGGTTCCGGTATATCATTCTTTGGTCCAGAGCCAAGCTGTGGCATAAGCAAAACAACTTCTTTTCTCACAATAAACAAACGGTCCAGGGACTTACATCACCAGCAATGGCAAGGTTGCACTGGTCAAGCACTTGGCAAAAGGCTGCTAGCAGACACTAGCTCTTACTTCACTAACTGGTTCGTGAGGTTGGGCAGAGGTCGGGTTAAGCAATTGATTGCTTTGATAACTGGACACAGCCACTCCAGGAAACATCTCCACACTCTCGGACTCAGAAATGAAAGTCAGGTTTGTAGGCTTTGCAATCAGTCTGAAGAGACTGCCAAGCACATCATAATGGACTGCGAGAGACTCGGGGCTAGGAGAAGGGCTCTGTTTGGTTGTAAGCAACCAGGTGTTGAAAGGGACGTTAGTATTGGTAAAAAACTCCTGGATCTCGTAAAGGGCACGGGCATTGGTTTGCCGAACTAACGTATTAGGGACACACAATAAGCTTCGGTTGACGTGTGAAGATCTTTGAATCTTTGGGTCTCTGAATCCGTCCCTTCAACAACACATAAACATACCCATTCTATAGCCAATGCAATTTGCATTTTAGTTAGCTTGAAAAAGCTGTTCTTGCTTCTGCTCTTTAAGCTGCCAAATGGAAGTGTCCTCAGCTGTTCGCATTACAGTTTCTGAATGTTTACTTTCTTCTGAAATGTTACATTCTGAAAAATTACAGGGCGAAGCCCGAGGGGATTTTAAGGAAGTGAATAGGCCTATGTGTTGCATGGGTTCAAGATCTACCTTTGTGTAAAGTTTCAGCCCAGTCGGTTCAGTAGTTTTTGCGTTTACCCGGAACATCAGACAGACAGACAGACAGAAACCACTTCTTCTTTATAATATTATAGATAGATAGATATTTACTAAAAAACACAGAATCAGGCTGATAGACGGAAAATGAAGCATTTTAAGACCTATAGGAACTTTTTTTACTTACAATCCATAAAACCTCACATCAAATTTTTGGAATGAAGTTTACAGACATTCTGTACAATATTTAATTATTCTCAAATTTGTATAGCCATTTTAGTAGGTATAACCATTGACTATATATAGTCAATGGTATAACCAACCTGAGAACAGTATAATATGGAAATCCAACATCTTTGAATTATTCAACAAAAATTACTCAAACTATTGCATGGAAAAGAATTGTCTGAAAAGGCTAAATATCAAAGGGCGGTTGAAGACAAACAGGAAACAGGTGACTAACAGAATTACCAACCCACAAATATTTAGATGTAAAAAATATGGGATATTTATAATAGTTGGCTAAGGATATATTTTATTCCTCATACTCCATAAAATCCCATAACTTGAAATAACTTGCTGGCAAATATATGATAAGTACTCCGAGATTTATGACACTTTTTCTCATTTGATACGTCAATACTTTATTTATCAGGCATGTTTATCTATAATATTATAAAGGAGAGGTGGTTTCTGTCTGTCTGTCTGATGTTCCGGATGAACGCAAAAACTACTGAACCGACTGGGCTGACACTTTACTTGAACCCATGCAACACAGGCCTATTCACTGCTTCCTTAAAATCCCCTCGGGCTACGCTCCGTGAACGTCCTAAAAGTTTCAATGTTTACATTTCAGAAGAAAATAAACATTCAGAAACTGTAATGCGAACAGCTGTGTACACTTCCATTTGACAGCTTAAAGAGCAGAAGCAGAAACAGCTGATTCAAGCTAACTTTAACACAGTTATTAGTATTTGTTGTTTTGTCCATCCCGTGCGAAGAACAAGTACATTAGCTAGTTACTAATAAAACGGTAAGTCTCTCTATCGTATCGCCAGTCACAGTACAGATTGATTTTAGCTTCACACCACTATTAAATGACTAATTTAATCACTGCATATGCCTCTAAATGGTTAAAAGACTATTAACATTTATTCAAAATTATGTATCGTATTCTAAAATAAACAAAAGCAACACAGTTGTTTTAACGCATTCACACAGATAGTAATGACTTCTTGACGTTACACCAGGAAACCTTTCTGATATTTCCTTTCAATTTTAATATCCTCTCCTTAAAGTTAAAATGGTTGTTCGTACTGTGTGGACCTGAGTCCTGAATAACAGTATTTTGTTACAGTATTACCGTCAATCCTTTTTTCCGCAGAAAACCTATATCTAGGACCTACTTCAAGACTAGAGGTTTTAAAAATAACTGGTTTTGTTTATGGTCTAGAATGCATGACATATTTGATTAAAGTAGATAGTAGTAGTGGGTAATGATTACAAAATAATTGAACAATTTATGATAGTGTTAAATCTATCTATAATATTATAAAGAAGAGGATGTTTCTGTCTGTCTGTCTGTCTGATGTTCCGGGTGAACGCAAAAACTACTGAACCGACTGGGCTGAAACTTTACACAATGGTAGATCTTGAACCCATCAGGGGCGAGTCTAGGAATTTGTTTAGGGGGGGGCGCACTTGAGATTTTAGTTTTTCTCACTAAACGATAATGTCCTGCAGCAACCGGAGCAGTGTTGCCACTTTTAGGGTAATTACCCCCTTTTTTAGGGTAATGTTACTGGTCTTAGGGTCATTTTAGGGTAATTGATTTTTTAGGGTAATTTTAGGTTAATAACATGTATTAGCAGTTTCTATTATCAGCGATACCGGCACATTAAGTATAGCGCTGAATAAAAATGTTACAACAGAATATTTATTTGAATTTGTTAGTACATATTTCGCTTTAACCACCGATATAAATAAATTAGCATAAACTCTTTTCTAAGAACAGCTCTTTGGAATGCCAACAGCTTGGTAAATCATTACCAAGATCCTACATTATTTATTGCTCAACAGAAAATAGATGTACCAGTAGAACTCCAATTATCCAAATTAATTGGGGATTGGGCCAATTGGGATATGCAGAAATTCGGATAATCAGGTATACCTTGGGAATTAAGCAAAAAACATCACCATACATAAAAAATCAGAATTTTATCGACAAAGTTATTATAAATGTAGTGAACAGAAAGTGAGCGAACTGTATCAAGAATATACGTCATAAAAATTAAATTACAGGAGTTAAATTGAATACAGTATATACAGTTGCTCTTTTCAATAGGCCTACATACTGTACGTATTTCACTGTTCAATGTTGGTTATTTCACTTGAACATCTCGAGCAAAGTTAGTTTATCACTTAGTGAAAGGACAACACGTTTACGTTTTGTTCTCATTTCGAACGATAATCTCGGTGAAAGAACAGTAGCGACTGATGATGAGCAGGGCGGGAAGGGGGTATGACTCATTGTTCCCTGCGAAAATATCGTCCGAAAGGTAACAGCGCAGGCTTTTATTTTAGCGCTCACGGCGCATTATCGCTACACGCGCTCCCGCTGTTATTTTCTTGATTTTTATATTTATATTATTTCACTCAAAATCGATTCGGATAATTGGATATTCGGATAATTGGGGTTCGGATAATTGGATTTCTACTGTATGCCTAATTTCCGAGACCCATTTTACCGATAGGAATTTTTTCAATATTTCAGATTTTAATGTTCACTGTTCTAACCATCCGGGTAATAGGGCGCATGGTGGTACAGCTGAGTTGGTTCACAAAAAAATCAAACAATATGAACTTCCTAAAATACAAAATAGCTTTTTACAAGCTAGCTCTGTTGTTTTAGAAGATGGGAATAACAGTTCTCTGACATTGTCGGTGGTATACTGTTCTCCACCCCATATCATTGATAAAGATCAATTTAAAGATTATTTTTTGTCTCTCGGCTCAAAGTTTATCGCAGGGGGTGATTACATTGCAAAATATACATATTGGGGCTCAAACTAATAAATCCTAGAGGAAGGACGCTTCTAAAAGAGCCATATCAGAAGATGGACTAGATTGTATTTCATCAGGACAACCTACCTATTGGCCAACGGACCGAAACAAGATTCCAGATTTATTGGACTTCTTTGTTTTAAAAGGCATTCCACAAAACTATGTTCATGTTGAATCTTCCCTTGACCTCTCGTCTGATCACTCTCCTGTACTCATGACATTCAGTGGTTCAGTTTGCTTAAAAGAAAAGCCCCCATCTCTATATAATAAGTTCACTGATTCGGAATGCTTTAGGAGAAAAATTAGCAACAACGATGACTTAAAAATACTACTTTAATCCCCAAATGACTTGGAGGAATCAGTCAGGGGCGGATCCAAGGGGGGGCGGTAGGGGCGATCCCCCCAAACCTAAGAATTAGTGTGTTTTATTTTATTATTCAGGCATACGATGAAAGTTTGAATAATTCCGAATGAAAATGTAAGCAGCAAAAGCCTCCCGAAACCCCATTTTTCGGTACCGAGAGTCAAATTTTGCCGCTCCCATCCACAAGGTTACATTAAAATTCAAACTAACGAACCTAAACGTTCGATAAATGAAATAAAATTGTAATGATAGATTTTACAAAAAGAAAATTTATTATATTCCCAATTAGCTAACCTGTCTTACAAAGAAAAATACCAAGATCGATCAGTCTACTATGAGTAATCCATGGTTCGCAAAATACTACTCAACCGACAATCACTTGAATAATATTTTATTCGTACTTAATAAACGAGTTGTCTTGGCTCAGAACATCAGAACATAAAAGATGCCATAGCTGTTCGCATTTATTTATTCATCCTCGCCACTCGTAAAATGTTTTGGGGTTGAATTTAGAAAATAAATTTTACAAAACTAAAGTGCACTTGATGCCAATTGTGCGAGATTTTAATCTATTTAAGGCCAATTCGAAAGTACCGATGAACTGCAATAATTTTTATTTACTGGAATTCAGACCTAATTCCCTTTGCCAAGCAATAAAAAGAATACTGCTGGATTCCAGGAGAGATTTACCGAACTAAATTTAAGATAAGAAAAGTAGACGGCAGTAGAAACGTGATAATAATTATACGGAGTTCAGACGACCGGCTAGACTTTGTTTACCACTATAGCTACGATATTTAACACCTACGTGGCTCTCAGTTATGATAACGCTGTTCCCTACGTTGTTATTTACTACAGCGCGTCACAGATTGAGATCATCTTCAATAACTCTTTAGACCGATAAAATAAAAAACCTAATCCTTTATGTACGTAGACTTCCTGAAATCGTCGAAAAACAATGCTCTTATCACTTAATTAAGTCAGCATAAATATACCAGTAAGGATTTCTACTAAAACTATTTAATTCAGTGACGGTCAGCAGCTCTTCATATCTTCGTTACACCAGGAATAATCAAATGGGTATTCCGGTCCTCATCTTCGATGAGCGAATTCGCACCGTGGTCGGCCGTCCCAGTTATATTCGTGTCCGTACTACTTACAAAAATAAATTTAGGAAAATGAAATAAAACTCAATTAATTAGTTTGTTTCTTATTTACTTTAAACTCGTGAAATATTCTGTTAGTTAACTACTAAAGCAAAGCGAACTAGTAAGTTAGCAAATCCAAGCAAACAGACAAGCCATAACGTGACACTACGTGCAGGAAAATTCAGGCGTTACGCGCCATCAGCGTGGGCATAATTTAATTTTTTTAAGTTAACTTTTAAGGAAATTAGTCACAAATCTACGGGAAAAAAAGCGTACTTCGAATAGCAACATTATCAGGGGTGAAACAACTACATAAATGGCTACGAAATTAGCGGGCGTTAGTAAGCGAACCTGTCGTGGCGTGAGTTACGCCATCACGACGCTTAATTTAATTTAAATAAAAGCAAGCTGCAAGCTGAAAACAAATCGTAAGAAACAGCTAAGCTACTTCTATTTACGTAAAAGGGCCGTCAAACTTACCAAAACGAAGACTACTCTGTCGATGCTGGTGAACACCAAGCGATACGCGTGTATTCTGTGAGCGGAGCGACGTAAGTATACCTCGTGACGACTGAAGACGGACTGTCCACTGCTCCTGCCTCAGGCGACGCTGAAGGACCCATCACAGCGCCACTGCGGGCGGCTGATGGAGGCAATTTCCTCCAGCTCGCGATTCAGCACGTCTTAACTGCTTCCCTTGCTTTTGTCTTCGTGATAAGAACAAAGAAGGTTCCGAGCCAATTGTTGCCGACGTATAAAATGTGCTTAACCGAATTCCTCTAAAATATAATTTAGAATTTAATATCGATTGCTTTTTGGAATTTAATATATCCCTTAATTTAAATTAATATTTCATTAAACTTTTATTTTATTTGTTTTTCAACAAAATATTATCGCCCCCCCCCCCAAAAAAAAAATGGACGTTACAAAATGCACACCATTAGACGGGTGAAATTTTAAACTTCCATTTTAGTATATAACACATTACTTAGATCCATGTATTTAACCTAAAAGCCTCTTCCAAAAACATGGATATTCCCAAGGATCACGAAGTTGTTGCAGTTTTGCCAGTTGGCAGACCGAAAATGCAGTGTTTTTAACATGGTCTTGGAGGTGAATTTTATCAGCAAAAGTTGCTACAATTGTACAAATGTAAACAAATGTGTTTTGTTTACAGGTTAGGTTTGATTTTTGTTTAAACCAGCGTAATCCCCGTTGCTAGGCAATAAATATCCAGTGGCTAGGCTAGAATCAAAAAGTGCCTCGAATTATATGTAATGAAATAAGAGGAAACAAAGATTAAAGTACGTGCAAACAGAAGCTCATACGCCAAGTATTTTATTTTGTAAAAATGTAGTACGACATTTTCATTTTTTGAGTGGTCGACCTTGGCTGTCAGCCTCATTCCTAATTGTATCTTCACTAGTACAGTTCAGTATTGCAGATTTCAAATACGTTTTGTAAATATTTTTTCGTGTGTGTAAATACTAAAATAAATTGTTTATTTAGGCTTCTTAATTGTTCTTAGATGCCTACAGATGACGTAGAAAAAAGTGTAATGCCTAAATATTTTATTTTTATTTACGGTCGGGCTTAGTAGACTTAAGTTAATTTTTGTTTAGCTTGTTAAAGTTAAGATTGTTTTTTTCTTGAGTACAAGGTTATTGATATATTATGTTACCTTACTTTCATTCGTTGTATAATTTCATATAGTTAACAACAATAATGGGGGTGCCAGAGACCATCCACAGGGAAGGGGGAGGGGTAACTTTCGGTGACCGCCCCCCCCAAACATGACCTCTGGATCCGCCCCTGGAATCAGTTAACTACTTTAATACTACTATTCAGACAGCAGCTTGAGAGGCAACACCGAAATCATAGGCTTTCAAGACAAAATGTTTCAACTATCCTATCTTCATAACAACGAAAATTGCAAACAAGCGAAGATTACAGAGGATTTGGTAAAATACCAGAAGTCCAATCGACAAGAATAGATTTAACAATGCAGCTCAAACGAATGATTTGATGATCATACTAAAAACCTGTCTCCTACCTAAGTCACTGATTACTCGTTGAGGAAGTCTACAAAGTACTTGAAACGCCCTATAAAATGTATTTCACCTGTGCAGGCAGGAAATGGTGCTTGGGCTAAGACAAACACTGAAAAGGCATCTGCCTTTTCAAATGATTTCTCTGAAGTATTTCAGCCTTTAATGCCGAATCCCCCAAATGATGAATTCTTGAGTTTTTGGAATTACCTCTTCAATTATCTTTGTCAATTGTGTCATTTACCCCTTCTGAAATTTCAAATACAATAAATAAATAAATAAACTTAAATAAAGCTCCAGGTTACGATCTCATTACTGGAAGATTCTTAAGGAGTTACCAAGAAAGGGTATATTATTGCTAACATTTATATTAAATGAAATATTACGACTACAATACTTTCCAATACAACTTAAAGTAGCACAATTAATTGTTATTCCCAAACCAGGCAAGCCACCAAATGAAGCTTCATCATACAGGCCTATTAGTCTGCTACCCATGGGATCTAAATTGTTTGAAAAGTTGATTCTAAAAAGATTGAATCCTGCTATAAGTGAGCTAAATTTGATTCCTGATCATCAGTTTGGTTTCCGCAAGCAACACTACTCGACCATTGAACAAACTCATAGACTTGTAGATGAGATAAAAAATACATTTGAGTCCAAAATGTCTGTTTTGCCGCTTTTCTGGATGTACAACAAGTGTTTGACAAAGATGGGCACACAGGACTTTTTAATAAATTGAAGAAGGTTCTTCCTTAGTCTTATTTTAGTTTATTGTTACAATCATATTTATCTGAAAGGTTCTTCCAAATTAAATTTGATAATGTACTGACCGAACTAAAGTCAATTCAACCTGGAGTTCCCCAAGGTAGTGTTATTGACCCTATCTTGTATTTGGGGTATATATGTAGTGAAATGAAAGACGCAAATCTCATAACAAATGTGCTCCTTTATTCCTAACCCAGGAAACTTCTCAAAACAAAAACAAACAAAATAATTATTTTTAGGTTACCTAGCAACCACTATGAAACAACTGTTTTTAAATTATTTTCAAACTCTGGACGCCGCATCAGCCCCCCGCGGAGACCGGAGGTCTGGGAGACGGAAACGCACTCGCCGAAAGGCACGGGAGGTCCTGGCAGGGCTCGAGACGGCGGTGCAGTTTGAGGAGGCTCGAAAGGTGTCCATGAAGGCTGGTTTCACCCGATCTAGGCTGACCCGTTTCTCCAATCCATTGACTAAGATCGTGATGGTCTTCTCGTCTCGGCGAACGACGGTATGCGGGCCCGTATATGGCGACTCGAGGGAACGTCTTATCCTGTCTTCCCGTAGGAAAACATGTCCGCATGACGTGAGCTCTTGGAAGACAAACGGGTTCTGTGTGTTATGCCGTGACGCCGGAACGGGGCGGAGCTGTGACATTTGCTGTCGCAGTCGGGCGACGAAGTTGCTAACATCGCCGCTCGACCGTGGTACGGGCAACGGTGCGATAAACTCCGCTGGCAAGCGTAAGGGTTCCCCGTAGACAAGCTCGGCTGGGGAGGTTTGGAGGTCCTCTTTGACAACACTGCGCAAACCAAGCAAAACGAGTGGTAAGGCGTCCACCCACGTTAGGTGGGGGTGGCAACGGAGAGCCGCCTCCAGCTGACGGTGAAAACATTCGACCATCCCGTTTGAGCACGGGTGATAACCACAGGTGCGACACCTGGTGATGCCGAAAGTCTTGCCTAGGGCCCGGAAAAGCTGGGATTCAAACTGTTGGCCCTGGTCAGTGGTGATGCAGACGGGGGCCCCGAATCGCGAAATCCAGCAGCGTAGAAATGCGTCGGCGACTTCATCGGCGGTTTTCGTAAATAATGGCCAAACTTCGGGCCACCTGGTAAATCTGTCGACAGCAGTGAGGCAGTATCGGTACCCCTTAGCATGGCTAAACGGGCCAATGATATCGAGATGTATGTGTTGAAAACGGGAAGATGGCGTTACGAAGGTGCCGGTAGGGGTGTGGACGTGATGGGAAACCTTGTTTCGTTGACAGTTCAGGCAGCTTCGTGTCCAGGCCCGGCAATCTTGCTGAACACGAGGCCAGACAAAACGTTGTGACACAAGTTTGGCAGTAGTGCGGGTGCCTGGGTGGCTAAGGTTGTGGCAAGCGCCGAAAACTTGACGACGCATGGAGGCAGGCACATAAGGGCGTGGTTGGGCTGTACTGGTGTCACAATATAGGAACACATCGGAACCAGGAATACGAATAGTCTCCAGGTGCAGGGCCGACTCACGGTTTAGTAGGTCACGAAGTTCAGCATCATTTTCTTGAGCGGCTGCGAGGGCGAATAAATCGACAGAGTAACTATCCGGGTCGGCTGCAGTTACGGAGTCTACGCGGCTCATCGTGTCGGCCACTATGTTGCCGGAGCCACTGATATGACGAATGTCTGTGGTGAATTGCGCGATGAAGGAAAGCTGATTTAATTGTACTGGGGGTAGCTTCTCACGAGTTTGTTGGAAGGCAAATGTGAGGGGTTTGTGATCAGTGAAAATGATGCAGTGCTGCGCCTCGAGTATGTGCCGATAATGTTGAACGGCGAGATAAACAGCGTGCAATTCCCTGTAGTAGGCTGGCCAGCGCAGTTCTCTGGGCGTAAGTTTCCGGGAAAACAAAGCCAGGGGTTGCCAAGCGTTGTCGACGAACTGTTGAAGGCACGCACCTACTGAGTGGGCACTCGCATCAGTGAAGAGGCCGAGAGTCGCAGACGGCTCCGGGTGAGCTAACAAAACGGCATTGGCGAGGCTGTCTTTGCAGGCTTGGAACGCGAGCTCCAATTCGGATGTCCAGGGGAAAGGTTGATTTCCTCGCAGACCAGATCGTGCCGTGTTGAGGAGTGCTTGGTATTCTGCGGCATGAGGTACGAAACGACGATAAAAGTTAATCATGCCGAGGAAACGGGAGACGCCCTTCACAGTGGATGGTTTGGGGTATGCACGGAGGTCAGAGACGCGATCTGGAAGAGGCCGTGTGCCCTGAGCGGATACCTCATAGCCGAGAAAAGAGACCTTGTCCACACCGAAGATGCTTTTTTTTTTGACATTGAGCAGAATGCCATACTGGTCAAGTCGTTCGAACAGGGAGCGTAGGTGGCGGCAATGGTCCTCTGGAGATTTCGAAAACACTAAGATATCGTCAATGTACGCGAAACAGAAATCGAGGCCAGTCAAAATTTCGTCTATGAAGCGCTGAAAGGTCTGTCCAGCGTTGCGGAGGCCAAAGGACATGAAGGGGAATTCGAAAAGACCGAAAGGAGTAGTAATGGCCGTTTTCGCAATGTCTGCTGGATTGACTGGGATTTGATTGTACGCCTTAACAAGGTCGATGGTGGAGAAGATGGTCGAGCCGCGAAGATTGTTCCCGAAGTCGTGAATATGACGCACCGGGTATTTGTCGGGAATAGTCCTCGCATTGAGCGCCCTGTAGTCGCCGCAGGGACGCCAGCTGTCAGGCTTCTTGGGTACCATATGGAGAGGCGATGACCAAGGCCCATCAGAGCGGCGTGCAATGCCCTCTCGCATCATGGTTTCGAACGCTGCTGTGGCGATGCGGAGACGGTCTGGGGCTAAACGACGAGGGCGACTCGAGACAGGAGGTCCTGGGATAGTACGGATATAATGGACAGTGCGATGTTTGACCTGATGCTCCATCCCTCTAGGTCGAGTGAGGTGGGGAAATTCAGCTAAGATGCCGGCGAAGACGGAAGACACAGCCGGTCGGATGAGTTTCACGCTGGGCTGGTTAGTAGTGCAGCGCGTGCAGTGGGTGGAGATACCGGTCGTGGAGTCAAGTAGGCGGTTGTGAGCGCAGTCCACCAACAGTTCATAGTGGGCCAAGAAGTCTGAACCTATGATTGGGACGGATACATCAGCGATGGTGAAAGACCAGGTGTGTTTGCGGGCGAGACCGAGGTCTATGGTTAACAGCACCGTGCCATAGGTTTTTATTTATTTTGGAGTTATTGGCTGCCTGCAGATCGTAATGGGCGTCAAGATGATGTCCTGGAAGGAGTCTGCAAGGATAGCAGCTCAAGTCAGAGCCGGTGTCTGCAAGGAGGTGTATCCTACTGACCCTGTCGAGTAGGAAGACGCGGCTATGAATCGTAGTTTGGCACCCGACCGCCGCTAATGTCGGTTGCCGTTGGAGTTTGACGAAAAGGTGCAGGGAGCCGAGCACTTCCTGGCCTGACGACCGAACTTTCGGTGATACCAGCACACACCGGAGTAGTCGGACGTTGTAGAGTCAGCAGATGAGCGTCTCCGAGTAGGTGGCGTCTGACTGCGGTGTTGGGAGCGACGGGACAGAGTTTGAAGCGTGGACTGAATGGAGTCAAACTGTCGAGCGAGGTCATCTATACGTGCTGATGTCGAGTCAGTAGAGGAGTCGGTGGCAATGGTCGCTGATGTAGAAGCAGTAGCGGGAACAATTATCCGATTGACGGCAGGATTGTGTGATGCGACGGAAGCGAATTGAGCCGGCACGGCTGGCGTCACTTCTAAAATGTTGTCAGCGATAGAGGCAAGTCGGTCCATGGTGAGGGTGGGATCAATCATATGTGGTTGGATGATTGCCTGGACATGTGAGGGTAAACGCTGTGTCCAAAGCGTACGCAAAATGAAGTCAGGCACAGCGCCGGATAAAGAGCGGAGATGGCGGAGGAACTGTGACGGTGTGCGATCTCCAAGTTCCTCACCGGTTAATAGTTGACGGACACGTTGCTGCTCGGATACGCTGACGCGTCTGATGAGTTCATCCTTAAGAGTCGTGTACGGTGCGTCTGCGGGTGGTGTCCGAATGATGTCCGCGATCTCCTGTGCCCCTTGCGCGTCAAGCTGACCGATGATGTAGGTGAATTTGGAGACTTCGTCGACTACATTGTGAAACCGGAACAGTGCCTCTACCTGAGCAAACCACAGCCGTGGGTCGTTGCTAAAAAACGGGGGCAACTTAATGGTAGCACGATTTTGTGGATGTAGCTGAACCATATTTTGCTGCAGATGGGTGATGGCGGCTTGTTGTTGTTGTGTGATAGCGAACAAGCCTTGCAAAGCTTCGTGAAGGTGAGCGATGTTGCCGGCGTCGTCCTGTGGCTGTTGAATCGGTGGCTGTTGATGGTCATTATTTGGCTGCGGCTGCTGTTGTGGTTGTTGTTCCTCGGCCGCTTGTCGATGTCCCTCGCGAGTAAGAACCATCGTTTAATCACGTCGGGGTCACCAAATGTAGTGAAATGAAAGACGCAAATCTCATAACAAATGTGCTCCTTTATTCCTAACCCAGGAAACTTCTCAAAACAAAAACAAACAAAATAATTATTTTTAGGTTACCTAGCAACCACTATGAAACAACTGTTTTTAAATTATTTTCAAACTCTGGACGCCGCATATACTTCCGATATTCCCTGAGATCAAGACATCACAATCGCTACATTTGCAGATGATACTGCAATATTGTGTAGCCATGAAAACCCCCAAACTGGCTCAGATAATTTACAAAATTATCTGAATGACTTTCAAGTTTGGCTAAAGATCTGGAGGGTTCAGGTAAACGAAACTAAATCCACCCACATCACCTTTACTCTTAGACGAGAAGACTGTCCCTCCATAATTATAAACAACGTTGCCTTGGCTGAAGTTGAAAGTGTTAAATTTAGGAATTCAAACTGATAAAAGACTAAATTGGAAAAACCATATCTGGTGTAAAAGACAACAAATGGAACTAAAAATAAGAACACTCAATTGGTTAATTTGTGGAAAATCTAAATTATTATTGTCCAACAAAATGACATTGTACAAAACCATGATAAAACTTATATGGGCATATGGGATACAGCTGTGGGGAACAGCAAGCCAATCTAATATTGAAATTTTGCAAAGACTCCAGTCAAAAACATTGAGAAAAATTATCTGTGCTCCCTGGTTTGTTTCGAGTAAGAACATTCATGAAGATCTGAAAATTCCAACCATAAAACAAGAAATTACACGATACAGCCAGATTCACCAAAGAAAATTAGAACAACATCCAAATTATTTAGCTTTTAACTTCCTTGACAATAGTGAATTTACTAACAGGCTCAAGAAAAATGTTAAAGTGCTTGAACTGCCATACAGGTTAACTTAAAATTTTAATTTGTAAGAATGTTTGACGCAAGATCTGTTATTGGACAGCAACTTGCCCATGTCATGTATTTAGTTTTATCTTTTTTACTGATTGTTCCATCCTATTTTGAACAGATTGTAAAATTACAAATAAATTTATAATAAAAACCTGCAAACAGTAAATTAAAATTTCTTGAGAAATATATGTTAATACAATAAGCCGATTACTTTGAGGAAAATACAGGGAGGTCCAAAAAGAACTGACACATTTTAACATAAATTTGTATTTACAAAATTTTAACTACATGGTAACATTTACATATGTACAGATAGAAAAACTCAAAAGGTTTTTGGTGGTACTCAATAAATCTCAATATGGCCACCGTTTAAGGTGTCAAATCTAAATTCAACCTCCCGCCAAACATTTCTCATCATTTCTGGAGTAACATGTGCAATAGCATCTCTTATCCGCTCTCGCAGGTGGTTCAGGTTAATTGCTTGATTGAGTTACGCGAAGGAGAGTAATTAACACCATACTCAAGTCTAAAAGGTCTTTGAACTGAGACTATTGATCTAAATTCTGTAAACCACAAGACACACTGAGCTTTTTGCTGAGCAGCCATAACTCTGATGAATTGTTATTAATCAATGTAAACAACAATGAATCACCAACAAACAACTGTTTGACCACTAATTTAAAAACAGCTGATTGAACAATTAAATGTAAGAACTGAAAATAACAGCTGGCAATAACAAAATTACCCATGCAATATTAATTCCATCCCCAATAAATGCAGCAAAGGTGTGCGATGTGCTAAATTTTCATTTAACGCCTGCAGAGCCTTAAACGGTGGCCATATTGAGATTTACTGAGTAGAACAAAAACTTTTTGAGTTTTTCTATCTGTACATATATAAATGTTACCATATAGTTAAAATATTGTAAATAAAAATTGTTGTTAAAATGTGTCAGTTCTTTTTGGACCTCCCTGTAATTTGGGTATTTACAAACAACAGCATGGATTTAAACAGAATAAATCTACAACGAATGCCATAATATCTTTTATTGAAAATATTATAAATAAAATAGATAATGATGAAAAAATAATAACATTTCTTGACTTAACTAAGGCTTTTGAAAGTGTGTCACCTTCTAACTTAAGACCCTATCATTAGTATTATAATCTGTCTGAATTTAATGTGCGGTTGAGGGACAAATTGGTTTTCCCCTGCTTTCTCCGTGGCCCCCGCCACCACCATATATTACAGCTGATTCTTACTGTTCATAATTGTACAACAGGTGTCACTTTGTTTACATTTAGTAGCTTAAATCATGGTGTAAGTAGCAAGGGGTGCTATTCACACGGACGAGTTTAGGAGCGTTATGCGCATGACGTCATCTTGGGGGCAGAATGTGGCGCGCATTCAAATTACAGTTAGACACAGCGTCAATCAACCCATGATTTAAGTAACTTAGGCATGACGAATATTTATGGAATTTTGTACAGTTGTTAAGCATTAACAAAGGCAGGTTATTATGAAAAAACATCTATGTTGTATTAATTTTTGAGTGAGTTATAATTTAATGAAAATTCTATTATTTGTTTCCAAACATGAGAAAGTTAGTCCCCTACCAAATCACGTATTTTTTTGGTGAGATTTTCGATCTGTGAGAAAGTTTTAGAAGAGGGATCAAATTTTACAACAACAAAACTCAGATGTTGCTGGAGCAATTCATTTTTGAACAGGAAGGTGTAATATATTGAGTAATTTCAGACCGTGGGCGCTCAGCCCCGGTCCCCGCGAGGCAGCGGATCGCATTAGTTGTCTCGCACACAGTGGCTATACCTTAATATATTCCAGTAGCAACAAAAGGGTTTGTTCATATCTTTACAGCGAACTTCAAACTCAAAAACATGTAGGTCGAATGTATTAATTGAAATTTAGCTTTTCTTGAGAAAAAATAGCACAATAGTGGTTATATTTCTTGCGTCTTCGTAAATCATTATTATGTATATAGATTTACTGTTTTAAATACGCGTGAAACTTGAAAACAATTTCCTCTTTCAATTCTAGAAAAAGTTTCATAAATAAATTTAGTAAATCAATATTTTGTATAACTAATTTATACATTTTTGTGTTTAGATAGCACCAAAAACTATGAAAAATTGCAAAATTCTATCAATAGTTTTATTACAGTCACATCATTAAGACATTTCAAACTCAAAAGATAATTTCTCAAGAGACAATAGCTCAAATCACAATTTACAACGGGGTTTTCAACCGAAGTACATAAAGTAAACATTGTATTTTTATTTTTAAGTAAAATATGTGAAATGCATACAAAATATAATAACTGTATACACGCAAAAAGGTGCGAGCAAAGCAAATATATACAGTGTGTTGCATGGCGCATGCCATGGCGGGCGTCGCGGTTGTCAACGCGGTCCGGCTTTACTAACTATATTACACCTTCCTGTTCGGAAAGGAAATGCTCTAGCAAAATCTGGTTTTCGTTGATGTAAAAATTGATCTTTTTTCTAAATATTTCTCATAGAAATTTATTTATCATAGAGGTCGGAAACCTCGGACCAAAAAATACGTGATTTGGTAGCTGACTAACTTTTTCATGTTCGGAAACTAATAATACAATTTTTATTTAATTATATCTCACTCAAAAATTAATAAAACAGAATCATTTTTGTATTAATGAACTGCCTTTGTTAATGTTCAACAACTGTACAAAATTCCATAAATATTCGTCATACCTAAGATACTAAAATCACTAGTTATTTGAAGTTGCGTCATTCTAATGAATGTATGCGCGCCGTATTCTGCCCCCAAGATGACGTAACGCACACCTTACTATTTACACCATGGCTTAAATAACATTGTGATTATTCTGATGGTGTTCCATGCTTGCAGTTTAATATTATTTAGTTTTAGTTTATTTGATTAGTGATCATTAGAATAGCCAAACGGTGCCAAGATATTACGATCCAAACTAAAAAAACACAATTTTTAGTGAGTACAATTATTTAAAAAAGCTTGTTACCGAAAAATAAAATGCGACAGAGTGGGAAATGTTCCACCAAACTCAAAAGGCTACAGCAGAAGCTTGTTCTGTTTCTCTTAGAACAGTGCAAAATGTAACGGGAGAAGGAAACAAAGCTCTTTCAGCTCTTAATATGGACTCCGATGAAGATTGTACTATCGAAAATATTGCAAAAGAAGTTACATTTTCATCATCTAAAAAGAAAATATCCCACAAAAAGTGGATAACTGACCTAGATAAATTTGACAAGGACGTAGTCCGATGCACCATTTTTAATTTCTACGAAAGGGGAGAGTAACCGACATGCAGGAAGTTGAAGATGGCGCTAAAAGAAAAAAAATCGAATTTAGTGGAAGTAAAGATTCTGACTGTAAGATTTTTAAAGATGTGGGATTTAAGTTTAAAAAGAGTAACGACGGCCGAAAATTCTTAATAGAACAAAATGATATTGTTGCTTCCCGGGTAGTATTTTTGAGAAAAATACACGATTTAAGGCAACAGAAAACCCCTTTCCCAATCGTATACCTGGATGAGACGTGGGTCAACCAAAACCATGCAAGAAAGTACATTTCGGAAAGCTCAGACGGTAAGGGAGGGTTTCGGGTTCCAGTAGGGAAGGGTTCTCAGCTTATCGTATGTCACGCTGGGTCCGCGCAATATGGTTTTATAGAAGACGCACAGCTTGTATTTCAATCGAAAAGCAAAGTCGATTATCACCAAGAAATGAACCACAAAATTTTCCACGAATGGTTTCTTGATTTACTGAGAAGCCTAGAGGAGCCATGCGTTATCGTAATGGATGCCAGCAGGCTTTCGAAACGAGTTGATAAAATACCAAGTTCAAAAACAAGAAAGGCGGACATTGTGAAATGGCTATCAGATAATGGTATTGAACACAACCCAGTCCACATAGTAGCTGAACTCCTTACCATCGTGCGACAGTACAGACACAATTTTCGGACTGCGTGACGAAATCATGGAACCATTTATTGTAAACCTGCAGGATGACATTGACTCTGATGGTGATGGCGAAGATGATGTAGAATATCTACTTTCCAGTTGCGGCAGTGAATGCTGAGATGGAAGTTCAGAACACTCCATTACTTTGTTAACGTCCACATTATAACTAAAATTCATTAAATTCATATCACTGAATTAATTTTGTGGTTTTATACTTCATGTTTTTAAAATAAAAGTGTACACGTTTAAATGAGTTTTATTTTCTATTGTGGATGTGTGTGTACAAAGGCATATTAGCTTTTTATTAGGCTATAAGAATTTGAAATTTTTATGCAATTAGTAAACAATATAAAATCTGCGGGTAACAGCTATATATTTATATATATATATTTAAGTAGACCTAATCTGAGAGTCTGGCAACTTGCAAATGAGCTGCAATAGTGTGGGTACCGAGAATTATCCGTCGGTTCTCGGTCCCGGTTTTAAAATAATAACTAAATAAGAAATGAAGGATCACTTTGGAATTTTGTAAACCAGTTCACCATGTTATCAACAAATTAAAAAAATATATGATTACATTTCCAGGACTGAAATTAAATTTAAAACAATCTGTCAAAAGCATAAATGTTTGCTATTATTGATTAAAAAAAATAACTATTTTTTAAACTTATTTTGGATAACCAGTTAGAATATTTGTGCAATCAATTTGGGGTTTGAGATATATAAGTTGCCCGGTACATCATAAATTAAATTATAGTAAAATAAAACTCAATTCAAATACATTTAAATAAATAGATTATTTATTGTTCAAATTAATCCCCTAGTTTTATTCTATTTGTAGTTCAATCAAAATAAACAAATGCTTCCTTAAAAAAAAACTGTCTGTAGTTCAAACATGTGATAGTTGCGGGGAATTCAGCGTAGAAGAGGGGAAATGAGTGGGAGATTTCCCATGGTAGAGAAATAAAATGTTGAAATCCAACCGCACAATTAATTTAGGCAGACTTTAGTAGTGGAGTTTATAAACAAATTCCAATATTACAGAATATCACAAAAAATTGGAGGGGTAAAAATCCTGTTACATCCCGCAATCCATTTTCATCTCGCAAAGGGTCCGTAAATCCTGCTAACGGGAGTAGTGGGCATTTGGGGCTTCTGGGCCAAGTGATTGACAGCTTCCGGTCACGTGACCGGAAGTGCTGAGTCATGAAAGACGTCATCTGAGGCTGAGCCAGTGACGTAGGCGGTTTTGTGACGTAATGAGGGAAAGTTTAAAGTTCAAGGTCACTGGGAGGTAATTTTAAAAAAGTACTACCTCGCACTCGTAAAATCCGATTGTGATTCGATAGTTTTAATTCGATAAAAATATCGAATGAAAACAATCGAATGAAGCAATCGAATGATACGAGTGCGAGGTAGTACTATTTCATTTATTACTTTATTTCTTTTTACTTTTCTTTTTATTTACAATAAGTTATGTTTACAATAATTCATGTTTACAATAGTTCCCCGTTGTTGGTTGTCATCGATGTTGTTGATCCGGACGAGTTGCGGCCATCACTTCGCTTTCTGAAGAAAGACGGTATATACTTCGATTCCTGCGCAGAGTCCATGTTGTTTTTTGATGCGTAAAGTTCCAAAGATAAATCGTAACCGGACGCAATGAGAAGTCTTAACTCTTCATTAAAAACCTCGAGGTCTTGGAAAGTCGCCAGATGAATAGAGTCATAATGAATACACCTAATTTTGATGGACATTTCAACAGAGAGCTCGATGTTCACCGGTCGAGAGCCGGAGGTGTACTGACTACTTGCTAGCTAGCGTTTTGGTATCAAACAAAATGGTGGGGGTAAAAGTGTGGTGGGGCGGAGCAGATGGCGGACGGCAGATGGCAGGCGACAGATGGTAGGCGGCAGGTGGCAAGTGCGCGGCAGATGGTTGCTACTACATCCACCATCATTAGTCAAACCCTATTAGGGATGCCATTATTGCTTCTGCATCAGTAGATATTGTGCTAGAAACTTCATGTACTTGTATTTCATCATTTGTATTGTCAGCTTGCTCAATATTAAAAGAAGAACATGTGGAAGAAACAGTAGTGCCTTGTATTTGCGAATCCATGTGAACTATGCAAGAGCCGCAGGTATACTGAAGTGATACAAGCATGTAGGATAGACACTCGCCTTTACCCCCCACCACACCAGTTTCCCCCACCAAGTTTTCACATCGCACAATAACTACGGGACATGCATTAGTTAGGGTCTAGCTCTGACTCTGTGAGGATCGGAGCTCCGTAACTGAAAACATTAACAATTCTTGCTCGACACTGTTTTTACGCAATCATAACAGTCACTGTGATCTAATTTATTGCATGTACTCATATGATGCATCTTGCGTAGCAGACAACTTGCTAAGAATGTTTCAGCCTGGAGTATTCTACGGCGAAATCGCTCACAATCCACTAACAGCGTAGACCTTCTATCTTCACAGTCGGAGAAGTAGAAGGTGGTGGCAGGCGGACTGTTGAAGGACACCTTCGTCATATTTCTGTAAAACTGTGACATCTTTAGAATAACACAAACTCTATAGGTAGATGTTAATCCTGCAAGAGCTAAAAGTATAATGATATAGCGCTAGCGTGTATGATACTCACCTGACCTACCCGCACAACAACGTTACCTCGGTATACTTTAAACTATAAATAACTTGTCGTAGTTTAATCCATAAACAAAGTATTTATTAATGTCAGGCCTTGAAAGTGTTGTTTTCGCGCTGTTTCTTCCCTAATCTCAGTCGGATCTGAATTATATTCGCACCATCTTGTTCGTCTGATTAACCCGCGTAATTTGAGTACCCACTCGCTATACTTTAACCCAATAATAAAGAAGTTATTAGTATGTAACCTTGAAAACATTGGTTTTTTCGCTATTTCTGCTATACCGTTGGTCGGATCTGAATTCTGTTTGCACCATCTTGTTCGTCTGATTAACCCGCGTAATTTGAGTACCCACTCGCTATACTTTAACCCAATAATAAAGAAGCTATTAGTATGTAACCTTGAAAACATTGGTTTTTTCGCTATTTCTGCTATACCGTTGGTCGGATCTGAATTCTGTTTGCACCATCTTGTTCGTCTGATCAATTCGCGTAATTTGAGTACCCACATGACATACTTTGGACAAACTTTGTAGTTTTTTTGCTTCTGCTACTATACCCTTGGCCGGATCAAAATTCTGTTTGCACCTCCTTGTTCGTCTGATCAATTCGCGTAATTTGAGTACCCACATGACATACTTTGGAAAAACTTTGTACCCCCCCCCCAACATGGGTCATGTTCAAGGTCAAGGTCAAGTTCAAGGACTTTGGGACTTAGAAAATTTCACAAAGTGGGCTGCACAAACAAACTCTCCTGCCTATGTACAGGCCAAGTCCCTAACTTGAAATGCTTAGGGTGGTCCTGAAAAGGACCGTTTGCGTGCTGAAGGTTGGTCGGGATAAGGATCAGTTCAAACTTTATTCTTCAAAACCCACTTTACCCTCCCATCTTTTCTGGTTAAGAATAACTCCTGTGTATCAGGTATCAGAGGAGGTGGCGGTGGGAGAGACTGCGGCAGACGCACCTCGATGTAGTGGATGGTGTGTTGAAACAGGAACACGTGGTCCCCGTTGGTTGCCACATATTTATACTCCGTCATCCGCTTCAGATTTCGAAACTCGACCTTGGAGACTTCAAACGGCGTCCGTTGCATCACCTCATCGACAGTCGGTGTTGGAGACGAAGGTTGAGCCGCCGATGTAGAAGGCCGAGGCTGAGCCGATGTAGAAGGTCGAGGCTGAGTCGAGGGTCGTTGTTCAAAATACAGCGGATGACCATGGAGATTCCGTTTGAGAGACTTCAAAGTTGAAGGTCTCTTAAACCCGCTCCTTCTTTCCGTCGACCTCTTCAAAGATTCCTTTAAGCGCTGGAGTTTTTCAGGAGTCAGAGGAGAAGACATGGTGTAAATAGGATGGAAGAGAAAATGGATAAGATAGAGTTGGATAGAGCACGTGTGTACTGGTTGCAATCCAAAGCCGGAATGAGGCGGCTGGCAGAGTGAAGCAGGTCGTAAAGTGAAACCTTGCCCTATCCATATATGGGTAGAAAGCTGAGGACTGGTTTAGAACCGCCCCCCCCCCTGACGGACCCCCCCCCCCCCGACGGACCCCCCCCCCCGACGGAACCCCCCCCCGACGGAACCTCCCCCCCCGACGGAACCCCCCCCCGACGGAACCCCCCCCCCTTTTTGGGTCATGTTCAAGGTCGAGGGAAAAATGTTCTTGGAAGTGCGGGATAAAATCCCGCAACGAAGCAGGATTATCCCTTATCCCGCTTTCCCCTTAATATCCCGATTTCCCATTCTCCGTCTATATAACCCGAGATTTCGAGCGTCTCTTCGCAGTAGCCTGCCGCCCGTTGCGATGAACGTCCCACTGGGTTGCAGTGCCTGCTGCAGCGTAGGTCTGTTAAGTGTGCGTTGGGCCCGACGCGCAATTAAGAGATCCGCGCCCTTGCATGTTTAGTTAGTTTGTTTAAGCATGTTAGATAACGCTTGTAGTTTGCTGCTAGTAAATGTAGTTAGTTTAACTGTAGTTAGTTTGGTGTTGGTTTTAAAGTGTTTTTGAAGTGTTTTTTATTTACTAATGAAATATGTACTTTTCTTTCACGCTCCCATTCAAAAAGGTATGGCACGAAAACCGACCTTATGTCTTTAAATATCTCAGGGGGGATTATGTTTCTCAAATAAACACCTTTCCTAACCCCTTACAAAAAGGTATGGCACGAAAACCGACCTTAAGTCATTACGGCGCGCAAACCGGATGACTTTACCTATCTTAACCCTTACTCACGAGAAACAGATTCAGTCAGTTTGCTTATTTTTGGTTAAATTTAAGGGGACCTTGGTCAGGTAATTATTGTACTTCGGTTCGTAAAACTCTGACGCCTACACAGTGATGAACGTCCTTGCGGTTTCAGAGTGCACGACTGTTGTTAACTGACCATTTTGCTTATCTTGGGGGGATACATCTTCGGGGAAATAAACTTAAGGGGACCTTGGTCAGGTATTATTGTACTTCGGTTCGTAGTACTCTGACGCCTACACAGTGATGAACGTCCTTGCGGTTTCAGAATGCGCGACTGTTGTAAACTGACCATATCGTTTGTTTGTTGGGTGAATAATTTTTCGGGGGAGAGGTTAGTGTTCCGTTATCAGGTTTATTGCCTATAATTGCGAGCTTTAAACTAGTCCTCTTCTCCTAATACAGAGCGGGGAATAGAGCAGTTTGTGGTCCAAGTGAGAATCACTTACTGCTCTATTCCCCGTTTTGGCAACATGTTCAGATGACCTTGACCCACTTCGGGACTTAGAGAAAATTATTGTTTGGTAAAAACATTTACTCTTACAATAATACCCCTTCCCTATCACTACCCCCCCCTTCCTTTCTTCAATTTACCTCCCACCACGGATCGTCGGCTATAAAAGCGGGGGCTGACCGCAGAGGTCTCACAGTCTCAGGCTGACAGCCTAGCTAGCTGTTCGCCTTAGCTGTCTGTAATAGCATCTTTAGTATATAGGTGGTACCCCTGTATACTAAAGATTCTACCTTAGCATGTTTGTATGTTATGCATGTTAGTTTGTTTTTTAGATTATAGCTTGTAGTTTGCTGCTAGAAAATGTAGTTAGTGTTGGTGTTTGTAATTATTTGTGGTGTTGGTCTTTGAAGTGTTTTATTTACTAATGAAATATGTACTTTTCTTTCACGCTTCACGCTCCCATTCAAAAAGGTATGGCACGAAAACCGACCTTATGTCTTTAAATATCTCAGGGGGGATTATGTTTCTCAAATAAACACCTTTCCTAACCCCTTACAAAAAGGTACGGCACGAAAACCGACCTTGAGTCATTACGGCATGAAAACCGGATGACTTTTTTACCTATCTTAGCCCTCACTTACGAGAAACAGATTCAGTTAGTTTGCTTATCTTGGTTAAATCTAAGGGGATCTTGGTCAGGTGATTATTGTACTTCGGTTCGTAGTACTCTGGCGCCTACACAGTGATGAACGTCCTTGCGGTTTCAGAGTGCACGACTGTTGTTAACTGACCATTTTGCTTATCTTGGGGGGATACATCTTCGGGGAAATAAACTTAAGGGGACCTTGGTCAGGTATTATTGTACTTCGGTTCGTAGTACTCTGACGCCTACACAGTGATGAACGTCCTTGCGGTTTCAGAGTGCGCGACTGTTGTAAACTGACCATATCGTTTGTTTGTTGGGTGAATAATTTTTCGGGGGAGAGGTTAGTGTTCCGTTATCAGGTTTATTGCCTATAATTGCGAGCTTTAAACTAGTCCTCTTCTCCTAATACAGAGCGGGGAATAGAGCAGTTTGTGGTCCAAGTGAGAATCACTTACTGCTCTATTCCCCGTTTTGGCAACATGTTCAGATGACCTTGACCCACTTCGGGACTTAGAGAAAATTATTGTTTGGTAAAAACATTTACTCTTACAATAATACCCCTTCCCTATCACTACCCCCCCCTTCCTTTCTTCAATTTACCTCCCACCACGGATCGTCGGCTATAAAAGCGGGGGCTGACCGCAGAGGTCTCACAGTCTCAGGCTGACAGCCTAGCTAGCTGTTCGCCTTAGCTGTCTGTAATAGCATCTTTAGTATATAGGTGGTACCCCTGTATACTAAAGATTCTACCTTAGCATGTTTGTATGTTATGCATGTTAGTTTGTTTTTTAGATTATAGCTTGTAGTTTGCTGCTAGAAAATGTAGTTAGTGTTGGTGTTTGTAATTATTTGTGGTGTTGGTCTTTGAAGTGTTTTATTTACTAATGAAATATGTACTTTTCTTTCACGCTTCACGCTCCCATTCAAAAAGGTATGGCACGAAAACCGACCTTATGTCTTTAAATATCTCAGGGGGGATTATGTTTCTCAAATAAACACCTTTCCTAACCCCTTACAAAAAGGTACGGCACGAAAACCGACCTTGAGTCATTACGGCATGAAAACCGGATGACTTTTTTACCTATCTTAGCCCTCACTTACGAGAAACAGATTCAGTTAGTTTGCTTATCTTGGTTAAATCTAAGGGGATCTTGGTCAGGTGATTATTGTACTTCGGTTCGTAGTACTCTGGCGCCTACACAGTGATGAACGTCCTTGCGGTTTCAGAGTGCACGACTGTTGTTAACTGACCATTTTGCTTATCTTGGGGGGATACATCTTCGGGGAAATAAACTTAAGGGGACCTTGGTCAGGTATTATTGTACTTCGGTTCGTAGTACTCTGACGCCTACACAGTGATGAACGTCCTTGCGGTTTCAGAGTGCGCGACTGTTGTAAACTGACCATATCGTTTGTTTGTTGGGTGAATAATTTTTCGGGGGAGAGGTTAGTGTTCCGTTATCAGGTTTATTGCCTATAATTGCGAGCTTTAAACTAGTCCTCTTCTCCTAATACAGAGCGGGGAATAGAGCAGTTTGTGGTCCAAGTGAGAATCACTTACTGCTCTATTCCCCGTTTTGGCAACATGTTCAGATGACCTTGACCCACTTCGGGACTTAGAGAAAATTATTGTTTGGTAAAAACATTTACTCTTACAATAATACCCCTTCCCTATCACTACCCCCCCCTTCCTTTCTTCAATTTACCTCCCACCACGGATCGTCGGCTATAAAAGCGGGGGCTGACCGCAGAGGTCTCACAGTCTCAGGCTGGCAGCCTAGCTAGCTGTTCGCCTTAGCTGTCTGTAATAGCATCTTTAGTATATAGGTGGTACCCCTGTATACTAAAGATTCTACCTTAGCATGTTTGTATGTTATGCATGTTAGTTTGTTTTTTAGATTATAGCTTGTAGTTTGCTGCTAGAAAATGTAGTTAGTGTTGGTGTTTGTAATTATTTGTGGTGTTGGTCTTTGAAGTGTTTTATTTACTAATGAAATATGTACTTTTCTTTCACGCTTCACGCTCCCATTCAAAAAGGTATGGCACGAAAACCGACCTTATGTCTTTAAATATCTCAGGGGGGATTATGTTTCTCAAATAAACACCTTTCCTAACCCCTTACAAAAAGGTACGGCACGAAAACCGACCTTGAGTCATTACGGCATGAAAACCGGATGACTTTTTTACCTATCTTAGCCCTCACTTACGAGAAACAGATTCAGTTAGTTTGCTTATCTTGGTTAAATCTAAGGGGATCTTGGTCAGGTGATTATTGTACTTCGGTTCGTAGTACTCTGGCGCCTACACAGTGATGAACGTCCTTGCGGTTTCAGAGTGCACGACTGTTGTTAACTGACCATTTTGCTTATCTTGGGGGGATACATCTTCGGGGAAATAAACTTAAGGGGACCTTGGTCAGGTATTATTGTACTTCGGTTCGTAGTACTCTGACGCCTACACAGTGATGAACGTCCTTGCGGTTTCAGAGTGCGCGACTGTTGTAAACTGACCATATCGTTTGTTTGTTGGGTGAATAATTTTTCGGGGGAGAGGTTAGTGTTCCGTTATCAGGTTTATTGCCTATAATTGCGAGCTTTAAACTAGTCCTCTTCTCCTAATACAGAGCGGGGAATAGAGCAGTTTGTGGTCCAAGTGAGAATCACTTACTGCTCTATTCCCCGTTTTGGCAACATGTTCAGATGACCTTGACCCACTTCGGGACTTAGAGAAAATTATTGTTTGGTAAAAACATTTACTCTTACAATAATACCCCTTCCCTATCACTACCCCCCCTTCCTTTCTTCAATTTACCTCCCACCACGGATCGTCGGCTATAAAAGCGGGGGCTGACCGCAGAGGTCTCACAGTCTCAGGCTGACAGCCTAGCTAGCTGTTCGCCTTAGCTGTCTGTAATAGCATCTTTAGTATATAGGTGGTACCCCTGTATACTAAAGATTCTACCTTTGCATGTTTGTATGTTATGCATGTTAGTTTGTTTTTTAGATTATAGCTTGTAGTTTGCTGCTAGAAAATGTAGTTAGTGTTGGTGTTTGTAATTATTTGTGGTGTTGGTCTTTGAAGTGTTTTATTTACTAATGAAATATGTACTTTTCTTTCACGCTTTAAAACTGATCTTGGTCAAAACTTTGGTTCGCAGTTGCCTGGCGCCCGTTACTGACCAACGTCCGACTGGGTTTCAGGATGTTGTTGACCTTTGTAAAACCGACCTTGGTTGGTATGTCCTTTTCTTACACGCTATAACTAACCTTGGTCAAAACTTTGGTTCACAGTTGCCTGGCGCCCGTTACTGACCAACGTCCGACTGGGTTTCAGGATGCTGTTGACCTTTGTAAAACCGACCTTGGTTGGTCTTTGTAAAATTAATTTTAACTGATCAGTATGTTTCTCATCCTTTTCCTAACCCCTTACAAAAAGGTATGGCGCGCAAACCGACCTTATGTCAATACGGCGCGCAAACCGGTTGACATTACCCATCTTACCCTCGAGAAACTTTTGCAAATACTCCCTGCAAACCATTTGTAACTTCCTTTTGTTTGGATAAATTAACAAAAGGTTCTGTTATCAGGTTTATTGCCTATAACTGTGACCTTTCTTCAAAATTCACTTCCCTAATACAGAGCGGGGAATAGAGCAGTTTGTGGTCCAAGTGGGAATCACTTACTGCTCTATTCCCCGTTTTGGCAACATGTTCAGATGACCTTGACCCACTTCGGGACTTAGAAAAAATCTTTGTTTGGTAAGATATTGGAAGATGTCTGAAGAACATCTTCAAGAATTTGGACTAACATCTGCTCCGAAGATTTATCGCGGTGAACAAGCAGTGAAACACTTTGTAGATGATTTGTATTACATTGCCTCTAAGGTGGAAGAACTCTAAAAAATTAAAATACCGATGCAACCTATGGAAGAACACCAACTTCAACATCACAATTTGGCAACAACATGTTATCTGTGTAATAACCTATTTACACCAGATAACGTTAAAGTGCGCGATCACGACCATCTTACAGGAGCCTACAGAGGTGCAGCCTGTAACGCTTGCAACTTAAATTACAAAGTACCATCTTTTATACCCGTTGTTCTACATAACCTTAGCGGATATGACTCTCATTTCATAATCCCGGAGTTAGGAAGAGATGATGGGGCGATAGATGTTTTGGCAACAACAATGGAAAAATTTATAAGCTTCTCTAAAAAGGTTGACAAAATAAAACTTAGGTTTATTGATTCGTTTAGATTTATGCCTTCTAGCCTAATGAAATTAACTGAGAATTTAAAAAGAGAAGATCTGATAGAAACAAGCAAAATTGTAGCCAGTAGTAAAATATATTAAATTTTCCTGTTGGAGAAAATTGTCCTTGTTAAATACAAAGCGGGGAATAGATCAGTTTATGGTTTAAAATGAAATCATTTACTGCTCTATTCCCCGTTTTGACAAATATGTTCAATGACCTTGACCTAAATACAGAACTTTGTAGCCTCCAGCTACAATAGTAAATATAAAATGTAAAAAATAGTAAACTTAACGTAATACGTACCCCCACCACTTTTGCTAGGGTATAAATAGAGGGGCATTTGCAGTGTTTTTTATTATTGCGTTGACCCTTGTGTAGAGATCACACCTACATTATGCATCGCTGCAATATTTGTAAGACTTCATTTAAGGATGAATTTCTTTTAATAATTCATAAGGAACTAAAACATAACAACAACCATGATGAAGAATATGAAGAAGAAGAATTGAAGGAAATAGATCAAATGTTAGCCCAACACCAACATTCCAGACCAAGTGTTATTCAATATGCACAATCAACACCATCAACAACAGCTGCATCGAATTCTACGTTTGCTCTGTCTACACTTCACCGTCCTTCAACATCAATAGCTGCATCGTCTTCTACGCCTGCTATGTCTACACTTCATCATCCTTCAACATCAACACCATCGACTTCTACGCTTGCTATGTCTACACTTCACCATCCTTCAACATCAACACCATCAACATCGACTTCAACGCCTGCTATGTCTACACTTCACCGTCCTTCAACATCAACAGCTGCTATGTCTACTCTTCACCGACCCTCAACATCAACAGCAGTAGATGTGGAACTACACGCTCAAGCACTACCTGGTAAGGTAGTAACACATTTTAAAATTGACAACGTAAAATTACAACTTGAAAACTTTTTACATAACGCCAAAGAATTAGTAACCAAAACACTAAAGAATGAACAAAAAAGATTAAATTTTATCAAATTTGGACTGTTGCTAGATGCCATATTCACTAACATTCAAAACGAAACATCACCAAGAGGTTTCATGACAAAAAACCGAACCATCATGGCTGCGTCAGATATTGAAAAGATCGTAACAGAATGTCTTGAAGAACTTTTGACGAAACTACAAGAGCATGAAGGAAGAGGATCTGGATGGACTTTATTAAGTATAACAAGTCTGGATGTTAGAGTTCATAAACACGGTTATGGAATGAGAGGAAGTAGCTATATCCCTCTACCTCAAAAAATTATGAATACCAAATCCTGTATTAACGTGCAAAATGAAAATAATGAATGTTTTAAATATGTTATGTTGGCCAAATATGTAAAAAACCATCCGGAAAGACCAAGTCAAGCATATGAAGAAGTTCAACACAAGTATAATTTCCAGGGAATGACTTACCCTGTTGCAATTACTGATATATTAAAATTTGAAAAGCAAAATCCGTCGGCTTCAGTCAACATATTTGGTTTGGATTCGTCAAATAATGTGTATCCCTTGCGCATAACATCGAATGAGCGCAACAATCATACTGACCTGTTATTAATCAATAAAGGAGAGATATCACATTACGTGTATATAAAAGATTTTGAAGGGCTCGTATGTAAACAGTTAACAAAACATAAAAGTAAAATCACAACATGTAAGAGATGCTTTTGCCACGTGAGCAAACCATTAAGAAGAGGAGGTACAGAATGGTTAGTAGAACATCAAAGGTTATGTAGTGGAAACTATGAGGTAAGAATTAAATTGCCACATCCCAGCAGAGCGCAGATAAAATTTGATAAAGTAAATCACCAATACCCTGTTCCATTTGTTGTGTACGCGGATTTCGAAGCATCCTTACTTCCAATTGAACAACAAGAAGAGGATATCACAAAAAGAAGCAAATATCAAAAACATGCACCAAACAGTTATTGTATACTAACAAAATCCACGTTGTCTGAAGAACATCTTCAAGAATTTGGACTATCATCTGCTCCGAAGATTTATCGTGGTGAACAAGCAGCGAAAAACTTTGTAGATGAGTTGTATTACATTGCCTCCAAGGTGGAAGAAATCTACAAAATTAAAATACCGATGCAGCCTATGGATGAACACCAACTTCAACATCACAATTTGGCAACAACATGTTATCTGTGTAATAACCTATTTACACCAGAAAACGTTAAAGTGCGTGACCACGACCATCTTACCGGAGCCTACAGAGGTGCAGCCTGTAATGCTTGCAACTTAAATTACAAAGTTCCATCTTTTATACCTGTTGTTCTACATAACCTTAGTGGATATGACTCTCATTTCTTAATCCCGGAGTTAGGAAGAGATGATGGAGCAATAGATGTTTTGGCAACAACAATGGAAAAATTTATAAGCTTCTCTAAAAAGGTTGGCAAAATAAAACTTAGGTTTATTGATTCGTTTAGATTTATGCCTTCTAGCCTAATGAAATTAACTGAGAATTTAAAAAGAGAAGATCTGATAGAAACAAGCAAAATTGTAGCCAGTAGTAAAATGGATCTGGTTCTTAGAAAAGGAGTCTTCCCCTACGATTACATCGATGGACTGCATAGATTTAATGAAACATCACTTCCTCCACCAGAACAATTTAACAACAAACTCAATGAATCGGAAATTTCACTTGAAGACTATCAACATGCATGTCGAGTATGGAACGAGTTGGATATGAAGACTTTGGGAGAATACTCAGACTTTTATGTAAAACTTGACGTGACTCTTCTCTGCGATGTTATGGAAGAATTCCGAAGAACCTGTTTTGCAGCATACGGTTTGGACCCTCTACATTCGTATACATCTCCAGGACTAGCTTGGCAAGCAATGCTAAAAGAAACAAAATGTAAACTCCAGCTGTTAACAGATATAGATATGGTTTTAATGGTTGAGTCGGGTGTTAGAGGTGGATTAACTCAAAGCGTGACTAGACATGTTAAAGCCAACAACAAATATCTACCTGACCATGATCAAGAGAAACCTTCAACGTACTTGGGATATTTCGACGCGAATAATCTGTATGGATGGGCCATGTCGAACCCACTTCCATTTGACAACTTTAAATGGGTTGATCCCGACTGTATTGGCGATATTTCACAAATTCCAAAACATGGAGATACCGGATATATTTTGGATTGCGACTTTGAATATCCAGAACATTTACACGATCTTCATTATGACCTTCCACTCCTTGCAAGAACAGAAATTTCACCAACTGGAAAACACCCCAAATTAATGATGACCCTTAACAATAAACAACGATACGTAGCTCATTATTGGGTTGTTCAACAAGCTATCGAATTAGGTTTACGTCTTACTAAAATTAATAGAGCTGTGGAATTTTCCCAATCGTGCTGGTTGAAACCGTACATAGACTCGAATACTACCAGAAGAGCAGCTGCTACATCAGCCTTTCAAAAAGACTTTTTTAAATTAATGAACAATGCGATATTCGGTAAAACATTAGAAAACAAAAGAAGACATAAAAACGTTAAACTTGTTACAGATCCGAACAAACTACAGAAACTCGTACAACAGCCGAACTTTAATACATCTATAATTATTAATGAAAATCTTGTAGCTGTATCTATGAAGAAAACAAGTGTGAAGATGGATCGTCCTTTGTATATAGGAATGTCAATCCTGGATATCTCCAAGACTCATATGTACGATTTTCATTACAAAAAGATGGTCACCTTTTATGGACGAGAAAACATCGGCATCTCCTACATGGATACAGACGCTTTTATATATTGGATAATTACTAACGATATGTATGAAGACCTTCGGACATTTGATTACAAAAACGACTTTGACTTTTCCGACTATCCAAAAGATCATCCAAACTACGACAATGACAGAAACAAAAAAGTGCTTGGCAAATTTAAAGATGAAGCCAATGGTGTTATACTTCAAGAAATTGTTGCACTAATGTCAAAATTATATTCTTTACAATTAAATGAAAACCAAGTCATTAAGAAAGCTAAAGGAGTAAAAAGTTTGTATTTAAAGAAGAATGTGCATTTTAATCACTATAAGAAATGTTTATTTGAAGATCAAGATATAACAGCAAAATTCAACACAATCAGAAGTTTCAACCATCAGCTGTACAGCGTGACGGAAGTAAAAAAAGCTCTCTCTTCAAATGATGACAAACGCCACATCCTTGCAGACAACATCCACACTCTACCATTCGGCCACTACTCCCTCAACCCTATTGACGAGTAACCCTTTCATCGTCCTACATCCCTTTTCCTTTTCCTTTCCGTATAAAAGGGGGAACACAGCAGTATTTTGCTGTGTTCCCCCTTTTATACATTAGTTTAAAATGACCTTGACCTATATAAGCAGATTTATACAAAAGAATATTTAATACCATATCAGCTGTCTTCGTGAAACCATCATGTCAGACCTGAAGGAGAAGATTATTAATGAACTACACAAACCTGCAAGAATAAAGTTTCCAAGAAGAAATACTGTTATAAAAGGGATAAATGATCTATATCAAGCGGATTTAATTGAAATGCGACCGCATAGCAGAATAAACAAAGGATTTAAAAATATACTCACAATTATTAATTGTTTTACAAAAGTTGCAGACGCTTTGCCTCTAAAGGACAAGACTGGTAAAAGCGTAACAGAAGCCATGGAAATAGCTATAAAAAGAGATAAAAACAAAATTAAACATTTACAAACTGATGATGGAACAGAATACTTTAATACAAACTTTGCACAGTTAATGAATAAATATAAAATAAATCATTATTCTACAAATTCAGAGAAAAAAGCAGCTATTGTAGAAAGATTCAATAGAACCTTAAAAGGAGCACTCTATAAACAATTTTCAAAAAGAGGTTCTTACGTATGGTATGATGTTTTACCACAATTAATAAATGATTATAACAACAGGTTTCATAGAACTATTGGTATGAAACCTAACAAAGTAAATAGAAGAAATGCAAAAGATGTATTAAAACGCATAAAGAAAAATACAAAGCCTAAAGTAGAAAAAATGCAGCCAAGAAAATTTAATGTAAGTGATAAAGTACGGATTAGTAAATATAAGGGAGTGTTTACCAAGAAATACCTTCCCAATTGGACGAATGAAGTTTTTACAGTGTATAAAGTGCAACCGACTGTACCTGAAACGTATATCTTAAAAGATAACAAAGGAGATTTGTTGCAAGGTGCATTTTATGGACATGAAATGTTAAAGTCAACAGTAGGTGATGTATATCTTGTTGAAAAAGTGTTACAAAGAAAAAAGGACGCAGTTAAAGTGCGGTGGTTAGGGTTTAACAAAACTGAGGATTCATGGATACCTATAAAGGACTTGTTGTAATGCAAGCAACTCATTTTATCGTTAACCTTTGAGCAGGATGGAGATTATTCACCATAAAGATCGATTCAATATTAATAACATAGATGATTTAACTGTGGATAACGTTAATATCAACAATGGTAAACACGGTAGTTTATTTCCAAACACTGTTCGATGTATAGTAAGTGGCCCCTCAAACTGTGGAAAGACCAATGTTGTCTTTAATTTGATCACTAATCCGCAGGGATTAAGGTTTAATAACCTATATATTTTTTCAAAGTCCCTACAACAACCAAAGTATCAATTGCTGGATAAAATCCTATCTGATGTGTCCGATGTTAATTTTTACAAATTTAACGCTAGTGATAGCATTATGCAACCAAACGAAGCGAAACCGTATTCTGTATTTATATTTGACGATGTATCTTGTGAAAATCAGGATACTATTAGAAACTACTTTGCCATGGGAAGACATAATAACATCGATAGCATATATATAGGATAAACTTATAGCAAAATCCCAAAACAACTTATCAGAGATAATGCAAATGTTTTAATTGTATTTAAACAAGATGATACTAACCTAAAACATATATATAACGATCATGTAAATGCTGATATGGCATTTGAAAAGTTTAAAGAGCTTTGCGGAAAAGCATGGGCGGAAAAGTATGGATTTCTGGTTATTATGAAAGATCAAGCTATAAAAGACGGCCGTTATAGAATAGGTTTTGATAAATTTGTTTTACTACACTGATTAGCGGTATTACTGTACAAGTCGTCAAGGTGTGAAGATGGTTAACCAGGAAAAGCTACTAAAAGAAATAAAATCACTTAGTGATTCTATTAGACAAAAAAACCGAGCTTTAAAATCAGGTATAAATGAAAGAGAGCAATTTTTAGAAACAACATTTAAACCTGTTACTGAACCTTTAAAGCGATTAGCACAAAATATGGAAAAACCTTCAATTCGCTTCGAAGGAGACAAAATGCTACCAATTTCCAAATATGAAGAAGAATTTCAGAATGATGAAAGTTTTGACCAGTTACAAACATCTGAAGAAAGCGACGAGTATGAAGAAAGCGGAGATATAGGAGATTTAAGGGAAAAGAACATTGCAGGAGATACAAGTACAGAAGATACAAGTGCGGAAGATACAAGAGCAGAAGAAGAGGATATCAACCCATCCAACTTAAGCAAATTAGGCACAGATATTATGTTTAAAGGAACACTTGGAAGAAAATATACATTAAAAATGTTACATGGCACACATGCTAATCGAAATTATCATACATATGGAGCTAGAATAGAGGATAAAGGATTAATGATTGGAGATAGAAAGTTAGATATAAACGAAAATGATGATATAGTTATTGGTGATAAGAAATATAAAGGTACAACAGGTTTGTTTGAACTCATCTTTAAAAATAATCCTGGTAAATATACTAAAAAGGATTTACAATTGTTTAAAAATATACTAGAGTATACAAATGCACATAGAAAAAAATATTCCAAAGACCTACCTATTCATAGAAACAGGTCAATAAAATACACAAACATTATATCTAGTCTTTTCCCCTCGAAATCAAATAAAGCTCCAATTAAAAGAAGAGCTTTATCTTCTGCTGAATTAAATGTTTTGCATAAAAAAAGAAAAACAACTGATCCTACTACATCTGGAAGGGGATTATTAAAAAATTTGTATAAAACCAATATAATATATTACAACGATATAAATAAGTTAGTTGATCGAATGAGGTTATTACATGAAGCTATGGAAGCCGGGCACACTGGTTTAGAAAACGAATGGGTAGCTTTGGTTGATGAACTGCGAAAACGAGAAATAATTGTTCAGTAGACGTATATATATATATATATATATATATATATAGTAAGAACCTAAACGATAGCGATTCAGTTACATCATGAGTGTGGACAAGTTTGGACGGTATTCCGAGTTTGGAGTAAAATCTGGATATAGTGAAAAAAGAGCTGGGTTTCCGTTAACACCTGATGGTAATTATAATTTTGAAGGAAAAGTAATTCAAAATGTTGGTGATCCGCTTTTGTCTTCTGATGCGGTTACGGTACAATACATGGATAAAAGAACCCCAATTGTACACGAAGACCATTGGGGGTTTTCCGGTAAAAGGTTAAGCAATATAAAACATCCCATTTATGATGGTGAAGCAGTAAATTTAGCGACTTTAAAATTGTTAACGATTTACAAAAAGAATGAAACTGATACAAGCTATGATGTAAAAAAATTAAAATTGTCAAATGTAGGTGATTGTGAGCAGGATGGAGACGCTGTAAATAAGAAAATATTTGATATAGTACACAAGAAATGGACTACAGAATATGAAAAACATATGGAAAGGTTTGGTGCAGCTTTATTTAATTATATCCATCGGGCTTCAGGAAGAGCTGTAGCTTCAGATGTTGACAGCCACAACTATTTAGACTGGAAAAAGATACACAATCCAGAAAAACCTAATCAATGAGATAAACCGTCTGAGCCTTCTAAAGCCAAGACATTAGGAAAGGGGGATCAAGTGAATGTGATTAATGAACCAACAGAAAACGATGAAGATTACATAAGAGAAAAAAGAATTTAAATACCCATGATAAGGGATAAAGCATCAGTCATATTCGAGAGATGATACAGAGAGGATGATGGAATCCAATATTACTGCGTGGAGTTTAATATCTCAAGAGCCGAGATTTCCCCAAGGAGTGCTGACAGATGGTTTTGTTCAACGGTTTGATAGATATATGGATTGGGAACAACTTTCCATACACTACCTCTTCACAATGACTATGTTAAGAATTTATTTTCACAGAGTTAACTGGATTCATATTTTACAAAGACAACAGTTTTCAGAAGACTTCCTTGTAGAGATGACATCAAATTTTAATAACTGTTGGGAAGTAATAAGTAAATATCAAAATCTCTCTGAAAATTACATTGACAATTTTAAAGATAAACTAGACTGGAATGTGTTATTTAATTATCAACGATTAAGTGGCAAGTTTCTAAGGGAACATGACAACTATTTAGATTTTATTCATTTTACCGAAAACAACGATACCATCACCAGCGGAGAAACATTTGAAACATCTTCAATTACACCTTATTTCTATTTTTACTACTTTTATTTATTATGTCTACATTTAATTAATTAATCCATTTCTATATAATAAATGGATTTTAAACAGTATATATAATACAAGAAGCCAAGACTAATATTACATTCAGTGTAAAACATTTATAGAGTGTACCTACTGATTGTAAGTTTGGCTATAAATAGTCATGCCGAGGGCTAAACGCATCAGTCATAATCGAGAGAGATTACAGAGAGGAAGGGGAATAGCATCAACAGCATTTTCTCTATTAAGTAAACCGGTTGGAGCTATAGTTAACAAGGCGATTGATTTATTACCTGTGGAATTACATTTACCTGGAGGATATCAATATTGTGGTCCTGGAACCAAATTAGAGAAACGGCTTGCTAGAGGAGATCCTGGAATAAATAAGCTTGATCAGGCTTGTAAACAGCACGATATAGCGTATTCCAAATTTGGTGATACAAAAAATAGATCAATAGCAGATAGAGCACTTTCTGAGAAAGCTTGGCAAAGAGTAAAATCTAGTGACGCGAGTATTGGTGAAAAAGCAGCGTCTTTAGCAGTAACAGCAGCAATGAAAGCAAAAACTACGTTTGGAGGAGGAAAGAGAAGAAGGCGTGGGAAAAGACCCGCTAAGAAACAAGGAGGTAATATCAGAAGAAAACGTCGATCTACTAGTGGTAAAGGTAAAAAGAAACCAACAATATGGTCAATGATAAAAAAGGGAGGAGGACTATACCTAAGACCGTATAGTGTGTATTAAATAAGAAAGAGCAATTAATAATTAAAAACAAAGAATTAACCAATGAAGAACTGATTACATATGCTTCTTGTTTGAAAATCCCATTTTTTAGAGGAGTATTTATGAAAGATGAATTACCGGTTAAAATGTGGAAAAATGAGACTGGTATGGTAAATTTGGATAATAGTGAAGGATTAGGCACTCATTGGGTGTGTTACAAGAAACTTGGTGAAACGATTTATTATTTCGACAGTTTTGGAAACCTTCCACCACCGAAAGAACTTCAACAATACTTTCGTGCGGCAGAAAATGTTTTTTACAATTATACAAGAAAACAACCTGATGATACATCCATTTGCGGTCATTTATGTTTAGACTTTTTAGCTAAAAGTGTTAGTCAACTTTAAGATGTCTTCGTATACAGTGTCATTAACCGGTAACTCATGTACTTTGCGCAGTATTCTGTTTCCAGCGCTACGTTTGCAAAAAGGAAGACTATGGGAAGCCGCATTATTGGATTTAACAACATATAACTCTATTCCAAACGTTAGTGAAGGAATTAATAACAAAATACATTATTACAAGACAAAAGATAATAAAGGAAAATATTCAGCTTTGGAAGAATTCAGTTTACCAACAGGAGCTTATGAAATTGATAATATAAATGAAGTTATACAAAAACATATGGGAAAAGAAAATATAACGATAAAAGGCAATAACAATACAATGAAAGCCGAAATTACTTCTAAGTATTATATTGATTTTGGCCAAGAACGTTCAATTGGTAGTTTATTGGGGTTTTCTAAGGAAACAAAGGTATTAGAACCTAATACAACTCATTCTGGGAATAGAACTGTGACGATCATCAAAGTAAACAGCATAGACATTACATGTAACATTATACAAGGATCCTACAGAGATGGAGAAAATCGGCATATATTACACACATTCTACCTATCAGTCGCACCGGGTTTCAAGATAGTAGAAAAGCCTCAAAACCTTGTGTACCTACCGTTAAACACCAGTTTCATTTCAGACATCGTGCTGAACATAGTGGATCAAGACGGAAACCTTATTGACTTTCGAGGAGAAGCTATTACTGTAAGAATACATATAAAATCATCCGCTTAGATAATGGGGTTATCATTTAAAAAGAGAGAGCCAACCAGCAAAGAGGTCAGTAGCTCATCAGCTGTAGAAGGATTAACAAGTGACAACATTCGTTTTCTAGAAGAAATTGGATTAAAAGTCATTAACAATGGATATACTGGATATAGCGCAGGGCCCAACATTCGACGAGACCTTATGGGAAAAGGAATATCACACGCACAACCCTTACGCTTCGTCCAAATTAAACAATAACGATGAAATTAGGATTCCTATACAAAAACAAGACATTTATACTCTTCCATGCGAAAGTTATTTATATATTGAAGGAAAAGTAACAAAAGCTGACGGTACTGTTGGAACCACTGTTCCGTTCATAAATAATCCTATGGCATTTTTGTTTGACGAGATTAGATATGAAATTTCAGGAGTTACAGTCGATTCAACAAAAAAGGTTGGAATTTCCAGTACATTAAAAGGATTAGCGTCTTTAACACCAAATGAGAAGAATCTGTTAGCTGTTGCAGGATGGGTTGCACCAGACAAAAGTATAATTACTCCTGACGCTTCGGGAAACTTTGATTATTACGTACCTTTAAGATTACTTTTAGGATTTGCTGAAGATTACAGAAGAATAATAATAAATGTAAAACAAGAACTAGTTTTATTAAGGTCATCAAACGATAATGATATTATTAAAGCATCTGCTGGAACAACTGAAGCCAATTTAGACTGGAAACTAACATTAGACAAGATTGTTTGGAGAGTACCACATGTGCGACTAAATGATGAACACAGGATTACATTATTAAGAAAGTTAAAATCCGATCGAGACATTGTAATGCCATTCAGAAGCTGGGAGTTTCATGAATACCCCGTTTTACCTACAACACAACGGCATACATGGACTGTAAAAACTTCTACTCATTTGGAAAAAGCGAGATATGTAATATTTGGATTACAAACAAAGAAGAAAAGTATAATAGCTGAAAATGCTGGTGAATTTGACCATTGTAAATTAACAAACTGTAAAGTGTTCCTGAATTCACAATTCTTTCCCTACGACAACTTTAATATTTCTTTTGATAAAAAAAGGTACAGTGTTTTATACGATATGTACGCTAGGTTCCAAAATTCATATTACGGCAAAACAAATACACCTCTACTATCTCCCGTACAGTTTGAATCGAAAGCTCCGATTGTTGTAATTGATTGTTCCAAACAAAATGAATCTGTAAAATCGTCTAGTGTTGATATAAAAATAGAAATGGAATTTCAAGAAAACGTACCTGCAAATACATCTGCGTATTGTTTAATTTTGCACGATAAAATTGTTACATACACACCGTTGACCGGTATTGTAAAGACAGTATTGTAAAACGTTGTACCACCACCGGCACCGCCACTGTCGCTAACCTATAAATAGCGGAGCAACAATGCAGGTCTTCAGTTGATCGTCTATCGTCGCATGGGTAACATCTTCTACAAAATGAGTTCTCCATCTGTTGTACAAGGTGATGCAGAGGTAGCACCGTTATTGGAACGTGATAATACTAGTGAAGAAGAAATCATCAAGGAAATAACTGCATTTTTAAAGTTTGGTAAAAGAGATAGAGAGGAGGAAATTAATGCAGAACCATCAAAGGTAGTACCAAAGAGGAAGAAGAAAGTTGAAGAAAATATTCCTCCTCACATTTTAACTGAAGTTTTTTTGCGAATCTTTTACCCCATCTCAGCATGCATCAGTAAAAGTGTATCAGTTGGATTGATGAAGTCATTGGATTATTCCCCTACAGTAATACTACACCATGGAACAAAAAAGGTTTTATTTTCGCAAAATGCTTGGGAGTCATTTTTGAAACATGTACATTTAATAGAATGTTATTTAACTAACAGTTTGTGTGGAAGGAAAACACATATTCGACTTTTGGATTGTGACAATGAAATAGATATTGTTAAACATCGTGGACAACTACAAGTGCGAATTAGAGACTTGACTCAACATGAAAATAAGATTCTACTGTCACGTGAAGAATTCTACGTTTTAAACTACGCAACAGAACCTATTACAAGGTACATGAGACAGTTGGTATTTGCAAGCGCTATTATTAAAGAATATTTGGTCGATATTTTGGAAAAACAACCTGATAGCACCATCGTGTACGGACCTGTGGATACATCTATTTTTAATAGAATACCTCATGAAGTTTGCATGTGGAGAAAGTTAAAGGATTTTGAACCACTTGTAGAAATCGCTACAGAAGCTACAGAAGAAACAACACAGGAAGAAGAAACGGAGAAACAAGAAGAAGAAAACGAAACACAAGAAGAAGAAGAAGTTAAAAAAGACTAAAGTTTGACTTAGTAAAGAAGAACACACGTGGGGTAGGCCTATTGGGGACGGTGCCCACGTTAAATATACACCAACGCGCCTGCAACTGTACGGCCTGGTATTTAACCTACCGTGGTGTGGAAAACAGTTTAGTTGATCGCTAGGTGCCATGATGAGCGGAGGGGATGAAGAAGTGAGTGTAAAGCCTTGTGTAATAGAATTTCAAGCATTTCGAAATAATGATGATAGGTTTATTATCAAGGAATTAGTAATTTTAGACTTGCTTACATTTGTAGCCTACCCATTCATGTTTGATGCTCCTTTTTCTTTTAACAAACTTAACACCAAAGCAAAAAGTACAAACAAATGGATAACAAACTACTTTCATCACATACATTGGTATGAAGGATTTATAAGCTACAGTAATCTGCACAGTATTATGTTTAACTTTTGCAAACAATATTCACATATATACACAAGAGGATTAGAAAAAAAGAACTGGATACAAAAGTACACGCACGGTGATGTTTTCGATATAACTATTAGTAAGGACTTTAACATTAATCTCGGTAATATTTGTGTCGCTGCAAAAGATCTTAAACACGGCCAAACAAACTGTGCATTATACAACGCGTATCGTTTGGCTGCTTACTTGAAACAAACGCAGGAATGTGGTGGGGGTAGCGGAGAACAGAAATGTGGTGGGGGTAGCGGGGCCTATAAATACGAGGAGACAGCACCGCTCCAGCACGAGTATTATTCGAGACTCCGAAGAGGCAACATCACAGAAGACACCACAACCACCACTGACGAAGATGGCATCACAACAGTTTCTACAAACACTGGTTGATCAATTCAACACTCATTCAAAATCCGACCTTCTGCTAACTAAAAAGTGTTCAGAACTAAAAGAACAAAAACACTACATTATTCATAACATCAAGAAAGTGGAAACCACACATGGAGAAGCAATTCTAGTTTCATTGAGCGAAGGACCTTTCTCTCCAGGACATGAGCCGAAGTTTCAAGTATTTCTTCCAAAACGATTTGTTCAACTGCTACAAAATGAAGATTTGCGAGATATTCAACCGGGGACGTTGTATTTGGTATCACACGGTGTAAGCGGCAACAACTCGACGGAACTCACTCTGCACATCACGCATCCTTGTACATAATGTCTTTGTTTGTATTTTTCTGTTTGTATTTCTAGTCATCAATGTTAGACTTAAGCTTATTGTATTGTAAGATGTTTGTTTAATAAAAAAAATAAAAAAAAAAAAATAAATAAAAAAAAAAATAAAAAAAAAAATAAAAACAGCAACACAGCAGTATATTATTTTATATACTGCTGTGTTGCTTTTTTTTAAAAATTCAAATGGATGACCTTGAACTTTCATTCAGGGTTAACTTATGAAGAGGTATAAAAGAGAGGGAGCAGTGAAGTTAGTCTCAGTCTTGTCTAACACACGCTGCAGCTAACATGTCGGTGCCACCTATGAACAATTTATTTTTCGATAACAATTTGAAGACATATTGTTGCGAGTTACAATGTTTTAAAATACCAGGCGATCAAGTTGACGGGAAAGCTTGTCGTAAGTGCAAGTGTTTCAGCTATTGCATATGTAGATGTAAAACGTATCAAATGAACCGACAAGATAAAATACAAGAATTACGCCGAAGGATTGCATTACTGTGGCGGCGAATGTAGTAGCAACCATCTGCCTCGCACCAGCTGCCACCTGCCGCCTGCCATCTGCCGTCCGCCATCTGCTCCGCCCCACCACACTTTTACCCCCACCATTTTGTTTGATACCAAAACGCTAGCTAGCGAGTAGTCAGTACACCTCCGGCTCTCGACCGGTGAACATCGAGCTCTCTGTTGAAATGTCCATCAAAATTAGGTGTATTCATTATGACTCTATTCATCTGGCGACTTTCCAAGACCTCGAGGTTTTTAATGAAGAGTTAAGACTTCTCATTGCGTCCGGTTACGATTTATCTTTGGAACTTTACGCATCAAAAAACAACATGGACTCTGCGCAGGAATCGAAGTATATACCGTCTTTCTTCAGAAAGCGAAGTGATGGCCGCAACTCGTCCGGATCAACAACATCGATGACAACCAACAACGGGGAACTATTGTAAACATGAATTATTGTAAACATAACTTATTGTAAATAAAAAGAAAAGTAAAAAGAAATAAAGTAATAAATGAAATAGTACTACCTCGCACTCGTATCATTCGATTGCTTCATTCGATTGTTTTCATTCGATATTTTTATCGAATTAAAACTATCGAATCACAATCGGATTTTACGAGTGCGAGGTAGTACTTTTTTAAAATTACCTCCCAGTGACCTTGAACTTTAAACTTTCCCTCATTACGTCACAAAACCGCCTACGTCACTGACTCAGCCTCAGATGACGTCTTTCATGACTCAGCACTTCCGGTCACGTGACCGGAAGCTGTCAATCACTTGGCCCAGAAGCCCCAAATGCCCACTACTAACGGGGAATAAATTCGACGAATTTAAACACTGATCAGACGCATTACCACAGTCCATAGTAGTTTAAAAGCGTTGGAGGCAGCAGCACAGCACCTGGGCCGATGCGACGCGACAGGGGAAGTTCACATTCTGCCGCCCTATGAATTCTTTCTCTGTGGCCTTATCGTCTCGTTGGTTGCCCAGGCAGATATTACGGCTGATTTTGAGAAATCCAGCCACATGATTGGAGTTGGAAGCGCAGTACAACAGCCTTTGATTATTACTTTTGTAGGGCGGCAGACACCGACATTATCAAACACTTTCGTCTAAGTATTCCCGCTTGAACAAATTATTGTTTATTTTTTAATTTTCAAAAAATTCGCCTGAAAATTTTCCACTTTTGGCTGCAACCCCTATAGCCCTCCCCTATATCTGCCACTGATTATATACGTGATAAACTTCAATATATCTGTAATCAAAATTTCACATATAGAAGTTTGCACATTTACAATATAAACAAACCAAATAAGAATATCTATATATTAATAGGCAAGCACAAAACTGTTCCTCCTTTTTTTTAGGGGTGTGCGAGTAGTGATTTTTTGAATCGAGACAAATTGAGTAGTGACAATTATTTTTGAGTTTCGAGTATTTTCGAGCGAGTATTTGACATCAGTTGGTAGTTTCAAACAGTCTAATGGAATTTGGATACCACTCCAGATTTGATAACCTAAATATGGTTTCTAACTAATACATGATTAGTAATACAAAGTTTTGGCCAGTACAATCAAACTGGATTACATATTGACAAACAAAACAAAGTTTGACATTCGTTTCCAGCCAATAAAACACAGCGTTTCCAGCCAATAAAACACAGTCCGGTTGTCATTTGGACAATACCACCTGGTCCAGACATAGCCTATAATCAATATTAGATGACGAAATCGTTAGTTACGGCCGATATTAAGTGGCCCGGTTGCCACTTTTGCCGATATTATGTAATTTTCGGCCTTTATTACGTGGTCCAGTCATCATTTTTGGCCAATATTATGTTTTCCGTCGTCATTTACGGCCAAAATTACGCGGGCCGATCGTAATTTACGGCCGAAATTTCATGGTTCGATCGTCACTTTCGGCCGATTTTACGTGATGCTATCGCCTTTTGCGGCCGTTACTACGCTATTTGGCGGTCGCAATTGTCCGGAAATCGGTGGGAAATACTCGTTCGAAGTTTCGAGTATTTTTCAAAACTTAGACTCAAGTTCATGTATTAAAATACTCGGCCGAAAACTCGAAGATTCGAGTACTCCTACACCCCGACTTTTTTCTCAGCTTGTGTGCATCGTAGGAGAAATTCACGTATACTGTTAGAAAGGTATTGTCCTGTAGATGAGCAGAAACCCATTATAATTTACATCGGCCCTCAGCGCTACGCCCCACAGGCTTTCAAAGTTTCAATGTTAATCTTATGGAAGAACATTAATTGGTTGAATTATATTTGACAGCTGATAATAACGTAACAAATAAATGCTAGCAAAACAGCAAGAACAGATGTTTCAAAACCAAGGTAAATACTACTAGAATGGTAAAACCCTTATGTTATCCACTTTTACTTTACATTTAAAAAATTAACCTGATAGGGAGTAAGGATGGGGGGTCGTAGTGGAATGGCGAGGGGGAGAGCGGGAGGTTATTCGTCAAGTTCAGCATAATTACCCTGGTTCAAATGTTTTAAATTTAAATGCTCACACAGGATGTGGCAAATAACCATTATTCGTATGAACCGCTTTGGGTTCACAAGAATTATTTTTGGTCAAATGTTGACCTCTGGGTGATCCCTAGTACAAATAAAAACATAATCAAAATACATAATTAGAATCACAAATTAGGATGTTTATACATTTTATGGGTATCAATTTTAATTTTTGAAACATCAAATGTTGGAAATCTTAGTAAGTTGCTTCTTGTGGTAGTGAGGTTTGAAATTCACTGAGTATGCAGGTTTGCTGCGATGGGCGTATTTATAAATTGTATTTACATAATAGTCTCGAGAAATGTTCAGACTAGTGATGGTCAAAACCAGAAATTTCGAATCTCGAAACCGAAACCGAAACTTACAAAATCGAATCTCGAATCTCGAAACTCAAATCGCGAAACACTATTTACTTGCCTAGATATGGTTATGAAAAATAAATCCAGAAAAATTAATTAAAACTAATTATATATTTTGGTTAGAGTTGTTCTTTCAGAAATAAAAAATCAATAATCCAAAAAAGGTGAAGGTAGACGACCGATGACAGTAGGCTTTTGACCTTTGCATTATTGATCGAAACACGGGCGTGATTTCTGTTAAAAAACAACAATAAAGACACAAAAAATCTCAGTAGTTTCGAGTTTTGATTCTCGAAACTCACCGATCGAATCTCGAAACCGAAACTTTTCCAAAGTTTTGGTGGTTTTGAGATTCAAGTTTTGGTTTTGACACATCACTAGTTCAGACTATGTCTCAAATATTTATTGTTTATAAGTTAATTGTGGTAATTTAAACTGACGGTCTGGATAAATAAATAAAGTTATGTATTGCATAAAAACACGTTTTAATGCTTAGAAATTGATTTAAATAATTCATCATAACGTTTATGAATTACAATTCTACATGTTAATGTTAAATAAATTACTATGCATAATATATTTAAAATCAATACAATAAAAATGTTTAAAATATGATTGTCAATATACAATCACAGTATATTTAGAAAGATAACACAATTTCCTATGGTAAAATAGTTTGAGTTTATACAGACAAGATTAACAAAATTCAATACTCTAATAATGAGCCCATTGCTAAAACCAGACATTATCAACAATACAAAAAAATCATCTTACAGAATATTTATCAATATTATCATCTCAACCTCAAGGTCAAACCCTTCCACCAAAGGAAGGTGAGGGACGCAGGAAGGAGGTGGAAGGGTTTAACCTTGGGGCTAGCAATAATTTGGTGTAGAGAATAAAAGTTAAAATTACTATAACTTTTTACATAGTAAAACAACACCTGAAGTCAAATGAATATGAATACTATACAATGCTACAATGACTATGCTGATATAATACAATGATTATAAAAATATAACATTTGAATATTATTTTCTATAATTTCTGACTATAACCATTAAGATGAGGTATCAAGCGTGATAAACAATTTTTACATGGAGGTGGCTTCATAATCACTGAGCATCAGTCTAATTTAAGAGTATATAGCAAATAAAATGGCTATTATGGTTACATTCATTTTAAAATACCTTAAAATTATTTTTAAAATATAAAAATGTCAACAATAGAATGCCTCAATAAAAAGTAAACATTCTGGAATTAATAAAGAGAGAAATCAAAACCCTATTAATGAAGTCAAGAAGAAAAGTGAGTTCGCTTGGATAAGGGTGGAAGACATATTTGTTGCAGGCCCATGGGAATTAAGGAATTGAGTCATTAACATTTTAAAACTACCATTAGATTATTATGTAAGAAAATTGTTTAGGTAAACATGGTAAACCTTTTTTCTGTTTACCATAAAGACCTTTATAATACATCTTCAAAACTATCTTCTCTGGACAAGTCTTCTGTCATTTCATTTACCCACTCTAGCATAAGGACAAACTTGGGCTTTTGTTTGCAAATTGGATCATGTTTGATTTTTTCCAGCACTGATGAAAGGCATGCTCCCATCAAAGTGAGAACCATCTGAAACAAAGGGTAAAACAATAAAAAAGTAAGGGGGTTGAAAAATGCACTTAACATATTCAGTGCGGGTATAGGTTATGAACTCCAAGCTGGCCTTGCCAGTCGATCATGAGCTCCAAAGTCTAATGTTGTTTTCAAAGGAATACTGTGCCTCAGCCACTGCAGTTGGATGAATGAAACTTCGTCTAAAGTTTGTCTATTCCCTTACAATACTCGCACTATGGCTGCACTATGGTCAGTTTTCAGTCCACCCCCCCTCAAAGGTGTGGAGGGGGGACACTTCCCCTGCCCTCTCTTCCAAGTTGTTTACCAACATTCCGGCTCTTATCAGTGTTGGTTTTTTGTTTGTTTACATTTCTAGAAGGAAATAATAGTGCATTCCGGTGAATAGTGTGCTTCAGTTGCTTAGGATTGTGGTGCGTGTTGCGTCGCGGCAGGCGTCTACTACTATTGCGCCGAGCCAAAACTGCGGGTAGAGTTCATGAACTCCAAAAATTTTTTGGCACTAATTACAGGTAAAGACTATCTGAATATTTTTGTTAACACTCAAACATTGTTTCTACATGTATAACCTATATTTTTAGTAGGGGTGAGCGAGTACTCGAAACTTTGAGTTTTCGGCTGAGTATTTTAATACTCGAACTCGACTCGAAGTTTTGAAAACTACTCGAAAGTTTGATTGAGTATTTCCCGCCGATTTCCGAACGATCGCTAACGATTGCGACCGGCCAAAACGCGTAGTATCGGCCACAAAAGGCAATCTCATCACGTAAAATAGGCCGAAAATGACGACCGCAAACGACTGCAACCGGCCAAAACGCCTAGTAACGGCCGCAAAAGGCAATTGCGTCACGTAAAATCGGCCGAAAATGACGACCGCAATCGGTTGGGACCGGCCAAAACGCGTAGTAACGGCCGTAAAAGGCGATCGTATCACATAAAATCGGCCGAAAATGACGATCGGACCGCGCAATTTCGGCCGTGACTAACGATTTCGTCATTTAATATTGATTATAAGCGATGCCTGGACCAGGTGAAATTGGCCAAATGACAATGGGGCCCTGTTTCATCGGCCGGAAACGATTGTCAAACCGTGTTTTGTTTGTCAATACGCAATCTAGTTTGATTGTACTGGCCAAAACTTTGTATTGCTACTCATGTATTAGTTATAAACCATGTTTAATTATGAAATCTAGGGTGGTATCCAAATCCCATTACACTATTTTAAACTACCAACTGATGGCAAATACTCGCTCGAAAATACTTGGCACTACTCGACTCGATAAAAAAAATCCCTACTTGCACACCCCTAATTTTTAGTGAATACAAAATTTGAACTCTTGGGTCAACCTTACATCATCTATACCGCACTGAATGTGTTAAATAATTTACTTTATAACAATCAACAGCATCACAAGCTATTATAAAAAAAAACCTATATCATATATAGCTAAGAGTATGCTCTGTTATCAAGTAAGGGAACAAGCTCACAGCTACCATTAGGAAAAAATGTTTCAACTCACAATATATACCAACACCTTAAGGGAACTCCATTGTTACTCAAGCTTCAAAATGTCTTTCAGATACATATAAATACAGAAATTTGAGAACAGTGAGGTTTAAAACGAGTCAGCCAATCACACCAAGCAGGTATAGAGTAGTTTATTGCCTCCTTGGTCTCATGGGGGGGGGGGGCACTTTAGCCCCTAAAAAAGGGCACAACATTTGGAGGATAATGAGGTACACAATCAGTCAGACCGAGAACCACTTATGTTTTTAATTTCAGCGTTTTATTCAATTAAAACTTTAAAATAAATGGTCACTTGATTTAAGAGTTGTTGGTTTGTTATTGTTGTTATAGATTTATTGCTATGTTTATTTGCTGGAAAAGCTTTTTGACCCTTAAATTAAGTTTCTCGTACGTGGTACGCCGTTAAAACACCTCAGGGTTAAAATACGTTGAAGGGTTAGTTATCATGGTTGCCGTTAGTATAGGCAACCACACACCGTTATGAGCATCATCTGCGGTCTGGGTCTGACATGTGGAGTAGCCTGGCACACAAAACGGATCTACATCAAGGCTTTATTACCACCCGAACCGATACAACTGCTATCCGATCAGGTTGGCTGAGTGGTCTAAGCCACTATCCCCCCGCCAGGGAGTAGTGTTTGGATCGAGAGTTAAAATTCCATCTTAGTGGTTTTTATATGCAACACACACCTTCGGTTGTTGTTGATGACCAATTCATGTTCTCGTAATTTTCGACCGATTTTATGGAGTCTGGCCATCTTTTAAGGGCATTATCATGCAATTCGGCAGTTCAAAATCATTGGCAATTTTCTGAGAATCAGCGGGAAATACTCGTTCAAACTTTTATGTAATTTTTTAAAGTTTGTGGCGAGTTGAGTTTTGAAGTACTCAAATTTTCGAGTACTCACACACCTCTATCCAATAGACAGGTCAGTTAAAAAACTTTAATCTTTATGTAAACAATTAAACTTTGCTACATAAGGTAAATATTTGTACACAAGGTCAAATGTAGCCTAATGTATCAAGGCATGTTTCCGTTGTACTCACAGGAGGCCAGTCGAGGCGGAACAGTGCAACACACTGCGTCTCCAACTGGCTGGGGGTGAGTAGTGGTGGCGAGTGCTTGAGCAGTTCTACCAAAACGAGTGACAGCTGCTGCCACGACTCGCGTGCACGCGCCGCGCCGCCCTGACACAGCAGCAGAGTGTTGCGGGCAGACATGACACGCTCCAGCTGACTGCTGCCATGCACACCACAGATACTCCACAGCTCACACAGCTGGGACACCACGGCAGCGGTCACTGTCGAGGGAGCGTAGGCCACTAAAACATGGACAACAATGAGGGAGGGAGCTAAAAACTCGGGAAATGTCTAAAGCTTTTTATTAATGTTTGCCAGATCAAAGAACATGCTAACATGCAATCATATGTTAAGACTCGGTAATGTTTAAATCAGAGAAGTGTAAGTAATTTAAAGTTTGAGCTGATTGGAAAAGCTCCGTAAAATTAAAGTGAGTCTTGTTGATAAATATTACTAACAATAGCAAACTACCAAACCATATAAATTCAGATGTTAACAATAACCAATTCACATACAAATGGCAGAAATTGCCTCGGATTAGCATACTATTCTAACCTAATGGTCAAACCATGTATTTTTGGCTGAAAACAAAAAGCCTATTGGCATGTTATGAAAGAAAACTGACATTTTCTCCCATTTATGTAAATCAATATATTCCTTAATATTTACTAAATGCGGAAGATAAAGTAAAGTAGCATGTATAAAAAATATTTAGTAAATTGAACATGTTCACTAAATCCCGTTATTGGAGGCACTACAGAGTCATTTGCAACAAACAGTGGTTTTAAGAGAGGAAATGCCACCTCCTCCCATTGGGGTAGGTGGCAACACATTCCGAATAACATCTATTGGTCTTGTTACTTAATGTAGGCCTACATATCCAGTTTAAATTAAATTGATCAGTAAATAATAGATTAACGATAATTATTTTAATTTCCCTTAAGAATAACAGTGGACAATGAATGTGTTTCGCTGAATGAACATTTCAATTCCGCAACCATTAGTTGTAGAATCATAGTTTTGGATAATAATTTGCTGAATTTCTTGAGCTCTTTTTAATGGTGATGAATCAATTTTATTTAAAGTTTATGGATTTATAAAAAAAATAGTTTCCGTCATACTGCTTGGAAAACGGCTGTTTTCAATACATGCGTTGCGGGGCGAAAGTAGTTCTTTTCAGTCCTAGGACGGAAAAGAATCAGCTGGTGTCGAGGTCATCAGCTGTTCCGTTTCTGTCATTTATAAATATCAATGCAGTGAACCTGAAAACTTGTGTACGTCGATTGTAAGTAATCGATTGTATCGAGAGTTGTAATCAATTATTTTATTTCATTGTTGCATTGTTGTCGGTTTAAGTGTATTTTTTGCGTTTCAGTCCGACAAGATGAGTGACACGGGAAATAAATATATATTACAATTTAATTTTGCCTCAGGGAGAAGATAAGCTCTAAGCGATAACGCTGTTCGCAGCTAGTCTGATTCCTGATATAGCTCGAAACAGTTGACTAAAGTATTCCTTCTTGTAATCGATAGTCCACAGCATTCAGTCTAACCTAACACTAACACAGACGTAACAGGCAATAGATGAATAAATCTGTAGTAACAGCTGTTTGTTTTAAATAGCAAGAACAAGGTGGAAGCCATGTTGGGAGCAAGCTTTTAAAGGTAAACAAGTTGCAAAATATTAGTTTTGAGAAAGCACTTATATTGTGCAGTACGATGAAAAATATAGTTCATCATATCCCAAGTAGTATAAAAATTGTTGAAAACGGTTCTAAAATTGTTTTAAAACAATTTCAATATATTTTGATATAAGTTTTATATTAAAACAACTTTAATACAAACTCAAAACAACTTTAAAATAGTTTTGATATCAGTTGTAATGTCTGATATTAAAATAATTTTAATATTAGTTTATAACAGTTCTAATGTGGTTTTGAAACAATTTTAATATCAGTTAAAAGACTTATATTAAACTTGTTTTAATACAACTTTATAATAATTTTAAAGTTGTTTTGAAACAATTTCAAAAACAGTTAAAAGACTTATATTAAACTTGTTTTAATACAACTTTATAATAATTTTAAAGTTTTTTTGATACAATTTCAAATCAGTTAAAAGACTTATATTAAACTTGTTTTAATACAACTTTATAATAATTTTAAAGTTTTTTTGATACAATTTCAAAAACAGTTAAAAGACTTATATTAAACTTGTTTTAATACAACTTTATAATAATTTTAAAGTTGTTTTGAAACAATTTCAAAAACAGCCAAAAGACTTTTATTAAACTTTTTTTAATACAACTTTATAATAATTTTAAAGTTGTTTTGAAACAATTTCAATAACAGTTAAAAGACTTATATTAAACTTGTTTCAATACGAGTTTATAACAATTGTAAAGTTGATTTGAAACAATTTCTGTAATAGTTAGAAGACTCATATTAAACTTTTTTTAATAAGAGTTTATAACAATTGTAAAGTTTAATTGAAAAAAATTTCTTTAACAATTGAAATACTTGTATTAAACTTGTTTTAAAACGTGTTTATATCAATTATAAAAAGTTGTTTTGAAACAATTTCAATAAACAGTTAAACGACTTATATTACCCTTATTTTAATACGAGTTAATTGCGATTTTAAACTTGATTATATATACATTACGATAAAAGTTAAAAAATATTAAACAAGTTTGAATAGGAGTGTGTTATAATTGAAAAGCTTATTTATAATTGTGTTTATTGAAGTTGATGTAATACAATGGAACTTATTGGACAATTCGAACCTCACGGAATTGGTACCGAATTCAAAATATCCAAAAGTTTAAATTACATAAGCTGTTCTCAAAAGGCTTAAACGATACATTATTTATATTTTCAGAGAAAAATCTGTATTGATAATTAAAAAGTTAATTGCATGTAAATCTACATTTGGCACAGTTTTAGAATTATTCTAGAATGGTATGATAGACCTACATTATCATGGGAACAAACGTATTGTATATTTATAGTTTACTAGCTGTTTCCGCAGGCTTCGCCCCGCAAATAATCTATAAAAACGATGACAGTTGTGTGTGCTGCATTCTGTGGTTAACCCGTGGAACTACTACGAATCAAGACCAGCTGTTTGTATTTTCATTAGCTCAAACAAAAATGAATGTCCATAAGAAATACTTGGGAACTTCGTCGGGATCTCTGGTGGAGCCCTAAGGTCAGATCAGAATGAAAACCATTTAGTTTTCCTATTTTATGCCTAAAGAATCAGTGTACAAAATTTCAGCTCTCTACCTACATGGGAAGGTGGAGAATTAGTGATGAGTGAGTGAGTCAGTCAGCCAGGGCTTTGACTTTTACTTTCTCCCCCTTATAAGTAGTATATGGAGAAAGTATTGTTTTCGTCAAAATTTTCGAATTTAAATTGTTAGTGGAAATATTCGTTTTGGTGCTCCCTGAACCCAAAAAAGTGATTTTTACGGGAAGTCTGTCTGTCTGTATGGATGTGTACATCCAATCCAATGTGAACCAATGGTCCGATTTATACATATGAAATTTGGTATGTAGGTAGCCCAGACAGCACATAATATTCTAGGGACATTCTCAGAAAGTTCGGAATGTGCCCTCTATGTGCCGGAATTATGTGAATATTCTACGCACATTCCCAGAACAAACATTTAGAATATTCTTTTCAAATAGCCCAGAGAATATTCTTAGAATATCCTTTTTAGCGAATTTCCCCTATAGGGAAGAAGCTATTACCATAGGTCTCATGGTAAGACTTAAGCCCGAGACCATGATAACTTTTCATTTTGAGGTCCCCAGATGCCAAAAACACCATTCGTTCAAATTTTTATATATGTGTCCGTAAGCACGATAACTCTCGTAAAAAGGGTCCGATCTAAATGAAATTTGGTACAAATGTGTAAAGTACCATTTATTTGAACGAGTTTGAAAACCAGATGAATCGCACCATCCGAAGGGGGGTTTTTGGGGGGTTTTGTACCCCAAAAATGTGTTTTTGGGGTTTTCACATGTAATTTTAATTTAAATCAAATTTGAATTTATACCATTGAATTCAGCTTAAAAAAACAAACAATTTGGTACTTTGATCATTGTTCTACGTCAATTGGTTACCGAGATATTGAAAGTGCTAAACACAGTACGTTGTCTAATGTTATTCTTATGGAGAAAAATAAAAATTGTATATCTCGCTTATTTATGAACATAAACTGGCGAAATTTGGTACATGGCTTGATCTGGTTGTGGTTTATTGTTGTTTGCATAAACAAATTTTTTTGCCTATGGTTCCTGTAGCAGCAAACCTAGGTACTTGGTCCCCATGTTATTCTTAAGGAAAATACTTAAGATGTTATATATCGCTTATTTATGAATGTATATGGATGAAACTTGGTATGTGACTTCACTAAGATGAGTTCTATTGATATTTGCATAAAAACCCATTATTTTGTGTGCCTTGTTGCAGCAAACCTGCGTACTCATCCCCAATGTTATTCTTATGGAGAATAATTAATATTTGAAATATCGCTTGTTTGTGAATACATTTCTTATGAATCCTGTTAAGTTTTTTAATGTGTTATGTTATATATTCATTGGAAATTCGCTAAGTATGCAGGTTTGCTGCGACGGGGGTATTTTACACTTTATGGAATGTTCATAACTAATAAATTTCAAATGTGCTGAGAACATTCTCAGAATGTTCTGAAACGAATATTCTCCGAATAAACAGGCAGCACTTTCAGTTAAACAGCGCTCGTCGCGCTCCCCACAGATCACGTGACAGCGGACGTTTATGAAACTATTGTTCAACTGTCAACTGTCAACTAACTCGCCGCCATTTGCCTTTATTTTCTAGATTTGTTGTTTATGTTCTTTCGGCTGATATGAAAGTACTCAGGAAAACTGTTTTGGAAGTGTTCATAACAATGGATAAAGGTAAATACAGTAAACAGTTTTATAATACCGGTAGTTATAATTAGTTTTAATACTTATTTTTATTATCAATATTCAACTGGACCCTACATTAGTTCACTTTTCTTTGGCAAACCATGGCTAGGTTATGGTTAATTAACTTTACAACTTTTTTAAAGCTTTCCAACTTGTTCTTATTTCCTAATTTCACACGGCAGTCACAAACTTAATTGAATAAAGTTATTTGAAGCTAAATATGCCCATATTCATTCATAATTAAGAATCAAATAACTTGGCCTATTTACTACAAGTCAGAGATATTTGTAAAATTGTATATAGGCCTAAGTTACCTTAAAACTCAAAGAACATGCAGGTAGCAATTAATTTTGGTTAACCCATAATCAGTCCATGCTTTGAAGTGCAATTATTCAGGTTTCTTTCACAACCTTAACAGTTAAGTTACTAACTTACAACTAGGACTACCTACCAGTACGTAGTTAAAATAGGTTACTAGTTACATATCATTTTTGTGTGGTTACAACAGTTATGAATGAATACATCGAAGGGTTAATTATGGTAAGGTTTTTAATTGGTATTAATTAAGCGGTTACATTATTTTCAACACTTTTTTTATTCTGTATTAAAACTACATTAGAATGAGTTTCAAGCCACTATTTTTTCTATAGCCCTACCTATTTCTTATGTATCGATGTTTTTTCCTAAGAGTAAAAGGTAAGAGTACAGCAAATGATAAAATATTATTGATTTGTGTGGGCTACCACTTGTTGTACAGGGTGCTGAGGTGGTTAGGTTAAAAGTGTTGAATGTTACATGACTAACATAACCATATTTTAACAGCACAGCGTGCTGTTGCATATATTTCTGTTAAAACTATAGGCCTAACAGCTTTTAACTGCTAAAAATTCATTATTGATAAAGGCTAACTAATGTAGCAATTGCCATTTTTAAACATTGTTTTGATAGTAACGTCGTATTCGGATAAAATATTTATAGTACCGGTACCAAAAAATATGGGTTGAAAATAATCGAACCACTTATGAATCCATACCCGTTATTCAAATACTAATAATATCTAAGTTTAATACATAAATAGAGTGTTATAAATACAGTAACTTACTTTATATTTATACACCTAAAACACAACTATTTCGCGAAATAACTTTTAAAACTTCAAACTATTTTTTAAAGATAAGCTTTTTTGTTGAGGAATTCTTAAGTTACACATAGTACGGTACTAACAATATGTATATATATGTATGTGTACCTAATAACTATGTATAATGTAGGCTTAGGCACATTTGAATCTACCAACAGAAACCTAAACATTTTAAACATCCGGATAAATGTACAGTTAATTACCACTTGTTAATCTATTTCAGATGAAACTTATATCGGAACACTTTCACTCGTCACAACAAGTAAGCCTGACAGACCCAGGAGCTTACCGTTGGATAATGACTGTCCAGCATCGATCAATTTGAAAGGTACCGTATTTTGAGAAGGGGTTTAAATTTTAAGTCATGGCAGTGGGGGAGTCAGGATTATAAAAGTATCCTATATGTTTATTTTGAGTAGGCCTAATAGTCTTACCACTGTGCAATGATGATAATTTTATTTTTTAAAATTTGTTTAATACTAAAATTTTACTGAATGTTCTTCACACAAATAGGAATACCTCATAAAAAAATTAGGACTGAGACCTAACCATAGTTTGAGAAATAAAGCAATGAATTTCAGTAAAAACGCTGCATTTGTACACGACAGTGCACTGACAAGTTAGCACACAACGGCTTGATTATATCATGAGTAAAATATATTTGAGTCTCAGTCATAATTTCTTTATGGGGTATTCCTATTTGTGTAAAGAACATTCAGTAACATTTTCACTTTATTTCATTCAGCCCCTTTTCAGATACCGGTACCGGTATTGTAAGAAAACTTACATTTTTTGTTTTGTCCATTTTTGAAGAGCTACAGTAAAAAGGAGTGCATCTCAGGACTAAAATTTATACTGCACGTAGTCCTAAAAGTATTCAACACAGAAATAAAGAATTATCAGTGAGTCCCTTTTCCTTCATAAAATTTTATGGTTTTAAAAAGTAACGGTTGAAGACTTTTTTCAAATCTTTTACAGAGAGAGTTTGACTAACTCTCTAGTATTAAAGAATAATTAAAGTAATGTGTACTGGAAGTCCATTGTATGCTGAACAGAGTGGTTTTTGAATTATTCTGATATCTTTTAAAATGGCTTGGCAATTAAACTTTCCGCAAACCATGTTTTATATGAAAATTTGCTCAACCACCATTTTAAAAGTGGCTGCCAAACAAAATTATGGTATATACATTTTTTCATAGGTACTGTGTTTTGTGTTTATCTACCTATAAGAACTCTTGATAGAAAAATCAGGAAAATAAAAAATGTTGAGCGACAAATTTTATTTATATTGGGTGATTTGAAATGGCCTGAATTACAGTGAAAAATATGTAAATCAATCAACTCCTTTTAAACAATTCGGGTACAGTATATATAAAAGTCACCTGGAGACAAGCAGAAATTAAGCTATTAAGGTGTTTTCCGACTTCTCTGGTGTATGAACCATCAAAATAACTAAAAATACCAAAACATCTAATTAAAATAGGCCTACAGACAATTCTCTTGTTTTGTTTACATTTTTTGCGATTCATGTGGATTAAATGTTATGATTAGGTCAGTATTATCATAGATTAAACATATTCCTTAGTATTTATGAAGTTCACTTCCTGGTTGGTCCGTGTAGATGTCGACGAAGTTTTTGGCCAACGTTTCGGATATATTACAATATACATCTTCAGGGCGACGTGAATTATTAGCGAAAACGTACTAAACGCTCACTCATTGACTGGTGCGCTCGTCCGACTATCCTGCTTATATAGTCCCGCTTACGTGCCACGGCCGTAGGTTGTAAACAGACCTAACGTATTTTTCGTTTATAGTTGTCTTCAATTGCTGCTAGTACTTTAATATTCTCAGAGTTTATTAGGCCTAGATGTTTAATCTCATACGAATGTTTAGCTACGGCTGACATCTCGGTATCTCCATTCTTGGTGTTCCTTATGTGTTCTTTTAGTCTAGTAGAAATTACTCTGCGGCTTTCTGTAATGTAACTCATTCCACAGCTGCACTCTATATGGTAAACCCCTGGTGTCTGAAAATGAATTTTATCCTTGACAGGCCGAAGAAACTGTTTTGTTTTCTTGTAAGGTTTGAATATTGTTGTGATTTATTTTTTTTAAGTACTGTGCCAATTCTATCAGTTGTACCTCTTAAATATGCTAAAACAGCGTTTTTAATATTTTTGTTGTTTTCTATTCCTATCATTTCTAGTATCAATTTGAGTTTTAAATTAATTCTTGTTTCTTAAAGGCATGTAAAATAGTCGGTAGTCGACGACCGAGATCAGGTCTGTTTACAACCTACGGCCGCGGCACCTATATAAGCGGAAGAGTCGGACGAGTGTGCCAGTCAATTAGTGAGTGTTTAGTACACTTTCGCTACTAATTCACGTCGCCAGTGATATTGTAATTATATCCGAAACATCGGCCACCAACTTCTTCGACATCTACCGGACTAACCCGGAAATTAACTTCATGACTGTATCTTCGGGCCGTGGAAGCCTACACGATAAAAAATACTCCTTAGTAGCTTATCCAATGGTTGCTAAAGACTATACTATAAAGAGCTACTATATTTTGTACTTAAGCACCATATTTCAGCCGCCATCATTTTTAATGGAATTTTAAGTGTTCCTATTGTCTTGTTCTGTCTGAGTTTGGGTATGTTATAGAGAAATTTCTCATTCACAAACTCTTCCATATGCTTCTGTTGTGGTTGTGCCCAGGTTGAAGGTATATTTACCGAGAATAAGGAGAAACATCCAAAAAGCCTTGTCGCTGGTAATTTCTACAGCTTGTAAAGCCTATAAGTTTTTAACAGTTAATCATATGACAAAATAGGAAATTTAATTATCTCCAATTATTTATCTAGGACAATTGGCGAAAACTAATAAATAAGGAAATGTGAACAAAAATCATGGAATTTCCAAATTTCACCATAAAATTTCCCCATAAGAGGCTTCCCCACCACCCGCTCACCATCCTCGCTCGTGGACTTTAAGTATGATGTGCAGAAGGGGGTAATAAACAATCCTACTAATTTTCAAAACTCTGGGATAATACATAATACGTACAGCTCAGGGGCTAAAACAGTGGATGATTATGATATTATTCCATTACTGGATATACAATGCTCCCTAAAGGGATTTACTCCCCCCTTCCCCCCCAATAATGGATATTATTCATAAAAAGTTTAGGATCTAACAGCCATCACCATTTTTATTATCCGGGTGAATGTGTTTCAACTTAACATTTTTTTATACTCTGATATAGTAGCTTTTCGATGAAAGAAAGCCAAAAATGGACGTCGCAAACGATAATTGATATTGCGGCAAGCAGTAAGAGATTCAAAGTCCATATGCCCCTGTATTTTCTGTGACTAGTTTTTCCAAATATATTAATACGTAGAATGTACAGGCTTAAAGTTAGAAATTAAAGTACAAACATTGTTATTCTTTGGTTATGGGTTTTCATTAGTTCATGGGTCATTGATGTAAGCATTGAATTACAGATAGTTACGATGCTTGGTTGAGATGTGCGGACAAAAACCATTGTTAAAAACTGTGATTGTCGTTATATTTTAGATTTATTTACTATACCACACAGTTTTGTTGCAGAACAATCCATGCTGAACACATCAGTGGCGAGGAAGAAACCTAATTAGTGGAAGATAATTTTGAAAGAGGATTAAGACTGATATTATAGATTTAATAATTGTTACAATTTATATTTTTCAATAAAACGTTTGAAATTTTAATTGGATATATTTTTTATCCAGAATTCTTAATGTATAAATATTTTACAAACAAGTTTTAATGAATTAAAATATATAAGAAAAACAGTTTAAATTTAAATTTTGTAAACTAATTTTAAACTATTTTTAAAAGTCAGCTTGTTAATTTTGCACAGATAATTTAAGAATAAATCATCATTTTGAAATAATTTAAAATTGTTTTAATATTGAAAACAATACCAGGTTTGACTTCTATTAAAACAGTTTCACAACAATTTTGAAATATTTAAAAACAATTTCTTTAACATTTTAAAATTGTTTTAAAACTTGTTTTAATATTGGGAAAAATACCAAGTTTGACTTCTATTAAAACAATTTCACAACAATTTTGAAACATTTTAAAATTGTTTTAAAACTTGTTTTAATATTGGGAAAAATACCAAGTTAGACTTATATAAAAACAATTTCACAACAATTTTGAAATATTTTAAAATGATTTCTTTAACATTTTAAAGTTGTTTGAAACTTGTTTTAATAATGGAAAAAATACCAAGTTTGACTAATATTAAAACAATTTTTAAACAATTTTAAAATATTTTGAAATTGTTTTTAAACAAGTTTTATGCTACTTGGGATGGGCCAAAAGTGGCTTTGCGATCCTCGCTCATTTTCTGACGTCGGCTTCGCCTCGGTCGTTAAACTTGAGCTCGTATCGAAAAGCGCCACTTTCGGCCCTAGTGATGAAATATACTATTTTGATCCTCTTAAGCCTTACGATTTCTTAACCAAAATTTTTCCAGAAATGTGAATGGTGCGATTTTGTTAAATATCTTACTATAAACTACCAAATGTTAATAAAAACGGTTACAGCGCTCTTTTTGTTTTAAAAAAAGGATATTTAAAGATTTTTAGCGGTTTTAGGGGATACTTACGAATTAAAATAAAAAATTTAATCAGACTATGTAACAAGAAACCATGAAATTACAATGACTATATGGCTAATGAATACTCAGAACTCAAAATGTAATGTAGCCTACTATGGTAGTTACATATAAACATAATACTTACACAAAACAATACACAGATCTACAGTAAGAGTGAATATTGCATGTTCTGCGATGAAGATAAGATCACTTCTGTGTTTGATAGTCTCCATGGCTCGACTTACGAGGTCCATTACTTGTTCTTCACTCATAACTGAGCTTCTATTTTCTATAAATTCACACAGTTTATTCTGAAAAAAAATATATATATATATATATATAAAAGTAGGAAACATTTTATAATAACTAGCCAACTTTCATACCTGAAACTAAATTCATAGTTTTTCATTGTTTAACATATACCATTCAAAAGTACTTCAATGAACTATGGGTAGGCGAGTAGTGTTTTTTTAAAATCAAGTCGAGTCGTGTATTGAACCAAACTACTCAAGTATCAAGTCGAGTCGAGTTGTTCTTTAAAAATTAAAAAAAATAATTTAATTTTTTTTATTGAAAAAAATGTCTTTTACATATTAAACTTTAAGTATAAACATAACATTTTATTGAATTATTAATGTTATTTATTTTAAACTTTATTTTACTATGAATGAATAATGATTTAAATGAAAGAAACAAAAAAAATATACAGTTAACTACCGATATCCGGGAGCGGGTTAATCAGGTTACGGTTTAACCGGGGTCATGAAAGGTTTATTTACATCTCATAGCAATCACCCTTCCCGCCGCTGTTCACCCTCACGGGGTTTTCCCCCAGTGCGGAATTAATTAGCATACTGTTCGGTGTAGTTTAGAGAGTCCTGTATTTAGAGATCTTTAACCTATTAAATATCATTCGGCGTTTTGGATAGTATTTACTGCTATCAGCCACTGCTAGTATTAACTATTGTTATCGTGATTGTTTGTATATTTTATCATAATTTAAAGATTTTCACAAGTATTTAATTTAGATAAATATATCTTAAATGACACTAAAACACAATATTGTAGTATACAAATGTTAATACACCTTTATTATAATTGTAATATTCAACTTATTGAATCCTTTTGTTTCAACCGTGGTTTTGGGTTATCCGTGACCTTCCAACTGGTCACTACCCCGGATAAGCGGGAGTTGACTGTATACTGTTTCAACAACCATAACAAACTAAAGACAAGAATTACAAATATATATATCCACACAAAGATTTTGGGTTAGTTTATCAAAACCAGAACATTTTAACAAGAAAGTGATTTCAAATGTTTAACTTCTAGTCAGATAAACACAAACAGTTAGTTGTGGGTCAATAAAGAAATAATGTTGGTCAGCTGACTGATTTATTGCTTTCAACAGGACCCCTCCGCGCCCACCCATCTAGTCTTCCTTCCTTATCTCCAAGGTTAGATCTTTTGCCCTTAAACACTCCACGTGCCTCTCTCTTACTTATCTTTAGAGATGTGCGAGTACTCGAAATATTGAGTTCCGAGCCAAGTTCGGCACTGAAACTCGAGGTTTTACTGAAACTCAAAAGTTTCGAGCGAGTTTACTCCCGCCGTTTACCCGTGCTACCAAGGGTCGTCCGCAGACGCGCGTCGTCTGTAAATTCAAATTGAGTGTGAACGTATTTGAGGTGTTAAAGAGTTGTGATGTGGATTTTAGTGTTTTATTAATAAATAAGTAAGTTGTGGCTTATACATTTGTGTTACTCTTTACACCAAAATGGAGGATTTACCAGGACCTTCAGATTGAGTTGTATGAACACTATCTGTATAGTCAACTTTTAGGTTAACCTAACCTTGTAATTTTTAAAGTAAAATATCAAAAACATATCTGTAATGAAATCTAATAGGTAATAGGCATAAGAAGTTTGTGCTTATTTTTTTGTTCAATAATAATTGAAATTGAGTCAATCTATTAATTTTAGGCTCAACTGTCCTTTGGGATTGAGCTGTTTTTAAAGACAAGTGATTTGTTTTGGCCTTGTTTAAGTTTCATTCATGATTTTTTAAATAATTTGTAATATTTTAAAACACTATTTAAGACATGGCTTCAATTTCATCAATTGATTTGCCAGGCACTTTCAAACATATCTTCATGTTGTTACTAACTGATTGTTCTTATTAGGACTATTAGTGTTAAAATTAATGCTAAGATATGTTAATGATTAAATAAATTTTGTGTGGTAAGTAAGTAGGCTAATGTTTTACCATGTAACAGGCCTTTTAAATATTAAAATAAAGTTTATTTTAACTTATAGGCTTAAATGTAATTTTATTTTCACCATTCGTAGAAAGATGTGCTTAGGCCTAAACATAATATACAAAACATAGGATAAATAAAAAGGAGGAAATAAAATAAAAAACTGAGATTATTTTTTAATGAAACTGTTAATACCATATAGGTAGGCTATAACAACTTTCAGGGTGTCTAGTGATATTTGATATCAAAATTCAAGACTTTTTCCAGACTTTTTAAGACTTTTTCCAAAATTTTCCAGACTTTCGCAAGATAGTACAAATATACTACAAACGTCATAAGAGTAAAAATATCATGTTTTTACCACTTTTTGGATTTTTACTTTCTCCCCCTTATACATAGTATAAGGAGAAAGTATTGTTTTCGTCAAAATTTTTGAATTTAGTTGATAGTGGAAATATTTGTTTTGGTGCTCCCTGAACCCAAAAAAGTGATTTTTACGTGATGTCTGTGTGTCTGTCTGTCTGTATGTATGTGTACAGAGCTAGATCCCTAACCAATGGTTTGATTTTTATGAAATTTGGTATGTAGGTACTAATACACGATATCTCCAGGTATTTTTTAATTTTTTTAATTTTTTGATTTTTAAGGGTAATTATCCCCAAAAAAACATGAAAAACCTAGATATCTCAAAAACGGCTCTAACGTTTTGATTAAACTTTAGTCGTTAATAGAACTTTAATTATCCAACAAAATGAGACCACCCGCATTTCTGTAAAAATTCGGGTTCAGAAATTACAAGACTTAAAATATCAAAAATTTAGTTTTTTTGATTTTCATAAAAAAAACATAAATGTGAAAAATATTACTATCCACCATTAAAAAAAGCTCAAAAAACTAAATAATTTGGTATCTTGAATTACTATTCTACGATTACTGGTTGCGGAGAAAATTTAAATTTCCATTTTTCAGTAAACACAGTACTTTGTCCAATGTTATTCTTATGGGGAATACAAAAATTACTATTTCTCTCTTATTTGTTGATCAATTTCGTTCAAACTTGATATGCTTGTCAAGTTAGCATTGACCATCAGAAGAAATTTGAAATATGTTGCCCCTTAATAACTCTGAGGGGGGGGGGTAATAGGGGGAATTTTCCCTCTTAAAACCACGTGTGTAGCGATGGATTCTGTAGTGCCTCCTCAACAGGGATTTTGGTAGATATTTTTGAAAACAACTTGTTTACAATATTTTCTGTACATTCAACCGTGCTTTGTATTTTATATTTAGTAAATAAAAAGTAATTTATTCATTAAAGATGGGCTAAAAGGGAGAAAGTATGTGTCAGTCTTCTGATACCGTTTATTTAAACTATGGTAAACAAATTTAAATAGTGAAAAAGAATGACACTTAGAAGAAAAATCACTAACAAAACCAAAACTCAATATAATATTTTGTATTAAAAACTCAAATACTGCATAATATATGAACATAAATATTTATATATATAAATATATATATTTTCCCAATTAAACTTAAAATACAAATGAAATAAACATTACCGGTTAGCTATATACAAAATAATTTAATTAAAAAAACAAAACTAAAAACGTCAACAAATTTAAAAGGGCATAAAATATCAGCATGTTAAAAGTATATTTTCCAGAGTTTTCCACCCTAATTCTAAATAAGTATTCACATAGAGATGGTTGGCGATGTGCTCGGAACGCATTCCTAAAAAAGTTTGTTATCTGGACAAATTTCAAGACGATAAGTATCTTCCACCTCTTTAGACTGAACGTAACTGTAACCTAAATAATCCATATGAACAATTACTTTTGGTTTTTTACATCGTTCCGCTTATGAAAGTGTACCCTCTTTATACATTGGAAAGCAATGAAGATTAAAATAAAATACAGTATCGGTAATTTAGTAGCCTGTTCATGTACAGCAACAAATACAAAATTTCGAATAGGTTGGCATATGAAAATAAAAGGCTAAAGTAAAACTAATTTTTACTCATAACTTAGAAAACATATTTAGGCATAAATCTAGGCCTGTCGATCTCATCACTGGCCAAAAAAAAATATTTAAGAAGTCACCTAACTTATATATTTTTTTATATCAGTACCTAAATTAATTTTAATTAAGTTCAGTTTTAAAAAACTAGGCCTAACTTAAATTTTTACAATTTCTCCCATGTTGACATAATTTGGCGATTAAATCAAAGTTTAAAATTACCCAGACGATAGTAAGCTTTGGCCTAGTTAAAATGCTTTCAAAGGTAAGTTAAAACATTACATTGACTAGGCTTATTTGATATTTAGGCCTATATAGCCTATCTGTATAGAGAACCACTTTATTACATGTTATAAACAGTTAATTAGTAAACATGTTCAGACCACAGTTTAATATTTCCAAGGGTAGAAGTAAAGTAACTTAATTAGTCCAGCTTAACAGCCTAACATGGGCATAGGCTTATTATCAAACTTCGGAAAAAGTTCACTAAATTTTGTTAAAATATAGGCATAATACGTTATAGAGCCTAGGGTAACTATTTTACAGATTTAAAAAATGTTGTAATTTGAAATAATATTAGTAGAGGGTAAAACATGTCTTATTATTCGCGAAAATATAGGTGTTCCAAGATATAAATGCCCATTTTATAGGAGCTTCGATTGCTACAAATACCTTCACATTAGTTTAGTGAGTAGGCTATATTATTTACGAAATTGTTCAAATGTCACTAAGCCACTGTTTAATGGTCTTCTGATGATCTGAGAAATAGTTAACAACTGCAATTAAAACTATAAAATTGTATAACTTAATACTACTTAACAACTGTCGGGCGAGTTACTTCGCCCCGTTCCGTGGAAACCAGGCCACAGTGCAAGCGGTGCAGACGACGAAATTCGGCCGTGTTCGAAGTAAATTGCAACGTAAACTTAAAAGTTTTAACACGTAAAATATTAACTTAAGTGTGTATTGCTCACGCTCACCGTTGAACAAAATTTGAAGCATTGTTGGAATGTAAAGGGAAATAAGAATAGATCATAGTTAAGTTGTAACCTGTACCGCCAATAATCTGCAGGCATTATTCAATATTTACGGACAAACCTCGGTTTAAACTCACTTCACTCGTCAATATAATCTTAACCTCAGGTTTAATTGCTCCACTATGCGTCAATGCGCGCAACTGCGCAGGTTCGGAGGTACTACGACGACGCGACGTGTGCGTCTGAGAATCAGAGTCGGAGTCTAGGGACGTTCCGATACGATACTACTGGGCTACTGGCTTGGACCCGATATTTGGTATCGCTACGAATCGAAACCAAAGTATTGATACCCATTACAGTACTCTAAGAGGAACGCGGGAGATAGCTTGGAGTCGATTCTCTCTATCATAAGTTACAAGAACTATATTTGAAGTTATTATTTGTGTTTATTTTGCTAGAAAGTATATTAAACAAAAACTAATCTATATGTTTTAACAACGTAAAAATTTACTATTTTTCCGATACCGATACTCCAACTTTTCTTTCGATACCACGATATTATCGGTTAACCGATGCCCAGAGTTCCGAAAACAAAGTTTCGATACCTACTCGGATCGATCGGAACTTGTCTATCAGAGTCCACTAGCCGAGAGCCGAGGGATGGCGAACGACGCGGGCGAGTGTAGAGGTACCTTCAAGGTCACCGCTCTCCCTCCCCCTCGTGACTCATCTTCCTTTTCGCGTTGCCATAGTAACGGCATGTACTTGACTGGCTTTCTTAATTTCTCCGAAAAACTATGGGCCAAGCGCTTGCTTGGGTTATTCCACAACGTACATCTTGTTGCAATTGCCATTGATTATATATACTAGTACCTTGATATCACTGCTTATAAGTTTTATCCATTTTCCCGACTTAATAACAATTTTATATATTAATTCCCGCCTTTCCCGACATTTTATTAATTTCTATACAAATTCCCGACTTCCCCGACTTTCCCGACTGCTAGACACCCTGAACTTTAATACCAACAGATTAAAAGTATTTTACCTTCATGGCAAAATGTTATGCAATTTACTTTGGTATGATTTATTTTCAGATAAATGTACTTAACCTTTTTCCAATGAAGCAAGAATCCATTTATTTTACTTACTATTGTTATTTTCAGGTCATGGTGACTAGAAAAGTATATTTTAATAACAACATATACAAATGGAACCCTATACACTGTTTTGATCCAATTCAAGTCGACCTATGTGTTTTTTTTATTATTTGTACACTGGAATCGAACTCGAGATTCGAATCTTTTGCCATTTACTCGACTCAAACTCGACTTAAAAAACCTGTACGCCCATATCTCTACTTATCTTAACTCACAGGTATCCATAAATAACCCACCTGTCATTGTGTCCTTTCATATGAGCTAAAAATAGATTTTAGGCTTATTTTTCTTTATTTCAGTCACTTATTTTGTTAAACATTGGTTATCGGCGTAAACTTTGGTAAACGGCGGGAGTGTATATGTCTTTTCAACAACTCGGGGTAAACGGCGGAAGTTTTCGACTCTACTTGAATTTTCGAGTCGTCTCTAATACTCGCTCGGCCTTCGAGTATTAGAAAATACTTGACAGGTACTCGAAAACTCGAGTACTCGCCCACCTCTACAATGAACTAAGAAATTTTAAAATTTATCATTACAATATGTTTTACTTCGGGGTGTGCGAGTAGTGATTTTTTGAGTCGAGTCGAGAAATGCTAATTATTTTAGAGTTTTGGGTATTTTCGAGCAAGTATTTGCTATCAGTTGGAAGTTTCTAACTAATACATGAGTAGCAATAAACAATTTTTGTTCAGTAAAATCAAATTGGATTACGTATTGACAAACAAAACACGGTTTGAAATTTGTTTTCCACCGATAAAACGCAGTCCGTTTGTCATTTGACCAATATCACCTGGTCCGGACATCGCTTACAATCAATATTAGATGACGAAATCGTTAGTTACGGCCGAAATTACGCGATCCGATTGTCATTTTCGGCCGATTTTAAGTGATGTGATCGCCTTTTGCGGCCGTTACTACACGATTTGGCCGCTCCCAATTGTTAGCTATCATCCGGAAATCAGCAGGAAATACTCGATCGAACTTTCAAGCACTTTATTGAAGTATATATTGAGTATTGAAATACGTGGCCTAGAACTTGATGTTTTGAGTACTCGTACACCCCTATTTACTGAATTATTACCAAATAAGATATAAAATGTAATACTAAACATTTTACTGTGATAGTAAAACATGACATTTTACAAATATTTAAAATTACAATAAAACATACTGTACGGTATATTGTTGGGCCGATTAAAAAAGTGACCTTTTGGTGAGCTTTAGGAAGAGATATGCGAAAATCAGTATGAATTAAGACATATAATTACTAGCCCCGCCATTCTTTGGCGTTTCCTGACCCATTAAAAGAGAGATAAAATTATACCTTACTTTTACCAACATAAAGATTAATAATACTCAATGAACAAAGCAAATAATTCCTCTCTCCAGTGGTGTGGAGCTATACTAGACACAGAGTGAAACATAGCCTAATATAATATTGAAATATAGGCATAAATTAAATAAATATATAAATTAGATTTTGGTAATTTTAACTTCAATGAGCCAGCAATATCTCACCTGCAGCTCGATGATCATGTCAGCGGGGGCTGTTGCTGAATCTTTGTGTTCCACTGATTGCCTGGCCTTTGATGGCTTCATTAAATCAGTAGCTGGTTTACTTTCAGGGCCAGGGATTAATTTTGAGAACATTTCTGAAATTAATACAAACATCTTGTACAACTTTGTTATTATAATGGTCAAATCAAATCACTTTATTCCAAAAATATAATGTTGAATACAAATTTTACAAACAACAACTTTGTTATTTTAGAAAATCCTTAAAGTTTATGACAATGAGCACAAAACAAACAGACTGCAATGAATAATACCCCCGTCGCAGCAAACCTGCATACTCAGCGAATATCCAATGCATGCATATGTTTTTCATTACCACATAAAGCCACTTACCAAGTTTCATAAAAATACATAAATAAATAAGTGATCTATAGCCTTTTAGTGAATTTGCCCTTTAGGGAAGAAGCTATTACCGTAGTCGGCATGGTAAGACCTAGGCCCGGGACCATGATAACTGGATGAGGGGATCTTATAATTTGCTAAGATTAGACTGATTAGACTGTAGGATGAACAACCACACAAGGTTAATTTGGTACCTTGTGAAACCAATAGTAATAGTTGAACAAAAGAAAGACTAGAGTTAAAAATTATTTGAATACTGCATTTTACAAAGGTTAAATAATAATTTTACATATCAATGTCACAAAAGGTTTATGGTTGAATAGTTTGTTAATGGATAATTCAAGTCACTCACGAAAGGATGAGCAGCAGATTTATGCAGCTAATAAAGTAAGAAACATAGAAAAAAACAGGGAAAAGGAAAACGTGATGTACCCATGTCTAGTGAGTACAAGGAACACATCATATTTTTATCTTGACCTTTCTTCTTTGTATTTAAAACTGAACAATAACTTTTTGTTTTGAGGTCCCCAGATGCCAAAAACACCATCCATTCAAAACTGTATAGTATATATGTATATATATATATATATATGTGTGTTCTTGGGTGCGTTGTCACGTAAAAAAGGTCCGATTTTGATGAAATTTGGTACAAACATGGAAAGCAACATTTATGACTTTAAGTTCGAAAACCAGCCAGATCCCTCCATCCTGACCAATATTTTACTTTTTCAAAAATTATATGTAAAAAATAAAAAAAAAGCATTTTTGGAGTACAAAACCCCCCCATAATACCCCTTCGGATGGAGCGATATGGCTGGTTTTTAAACTTAAAGTCATAAATGTTGCTTTACACGTTTATACCAAATTTCATCAAAATCGGATCATTTTTACGAGAGTTATCGTGCTCACGGACACACACACACACACACACACACACACACACACACATATATATATTATTTTTAAAAACATTATTAGTCCAAATAAAAATGTTTCAAAAAAAAGGGTACTTGTTAATAATGTTTTTAAAAATAATAATATTAGTAGCCCTAATATACAAGACAAGCAATATATATATATATATATACAGTTTCGAACGAATGGTGTTTTTGGGGTCTGGGGACCTCAAAACGAAAAGTTATCATGGTCCCGGGCCTAGGTCTTACCATGCCGACTACGGTAATAGCTTCTTCCCTAAAGGGGAAATTTGCTAAAAAGAAGAAATATGATTTGTGCAATTATCAATATAACTCAACCAGGTGAAGCTACATACTAAGTTTTAGCGAATTTCCCTTATAGGGGAGAAGCTATTACCGTAGGCCTCATGGTAAGACTTAAGCCCGAGACCATGATAACTTTTCATTTTGAGGTCCCCAGATGCCAAAAACACCATTTTTATATATGTATATATATATATATATATATATATATATATATGTGTGTCCGTAAGCACGATAACTCTCATAAAAAAGGTCCGATCTTAATGAAATTTGGTACAAATGTGTAAAGTACCATTTATTTGAACGAGTTCGAAAACCAGATGAATCGCACCATTCGAAAGGGGGTTTTTGGGTGGTTTTGTACCCCAAAAATGTGTTTTTTGGGGTTTTCACATATAATTTTAATTTAAATCAAATTTTAATTTATACCATTGAATTCAGCTTAAAAAAACAAACAATTTGGTATTTTGATTATTGCTCTACGTCAATTGGTTACCAAGATATTGAAAGTGCTGAACACAGTACGGTTGTCTAATGTTATTCTTATAGAGAAAAAGAAAAATTGTATATCTCGCTTATTTATGAACATAAACTGGCAAAATTTGGTATATGGCTTGATCTGGTTATGGTTTATTGTTGTTTGCACAAAAAAAACAATTTTTCGCCTATGGCTCCTGTAGCAGCAAACCTAGGTACTTGGTCCCCATGTTATTCTTATGGAAAATACTTAAAATGTTATATATCGCTTATTTATGAATGTATATGGATGAAACTTGGTATGTGACTTCACTAAGATGAGTTCTATTGATATTTGCATAAAAACCCATTATTTTGTGTGCCTTGTTGCAGCAAACCTGCGTACTCATTCCCAATGTTATTCTTATGGAGAATAATTAATATTTTAAATACTGCTTGTTTGTGAATACATTTCTTATGAATCCTGTTAAGTGTTATAATGTGTCATATTATATATTCATTGGAAATTCGCTGAGTATGCAGGTTTGCTGCTACGGGGGTATTATTAATTTATGTTCAAAATTAAGGCAGATATAAAACTTTACTTATTCTCCATAAGAATAACATTAGGCAGAATATTAGTATGCAGGTTTGCTGCTACGGGGATAATCAATAAAAAATATATTTTATGTGCAATAATAAATATCAATATACCATTAATACGTGAAGCCACATAATACTGGAAGCCACATACAAAGTTTCATCAATATACATTCATAAATAATCGAGATATCAAATTTTATTTATTCTCCATAAGGATAACATTGGACAACGTACTGTGTTTAGCACTTTGTATATCTCTGCAACGGTTGGACGTAGAATCAAAATTTAAACACCAAAATTATTGTTTTGTAGAACTGATTGGTAAAAGCAAATGTGAAGTTTACATTAAAATTAACTGAGGAAAAGCCAAAAACCTTTTTCCCAAACTATTAACATACCGGTAGGAGATTTTATGAGCAAGTTTTTTGGATTTTCTCCACACCCACTTAACCTAGGTTAATTATTTAAAATACTATGCTATTTGTTTTTTAAGCTCTATAAAATGTTTGAAACCAAAATTAAATTTTAAAAAAATTTTAGGGTGAAAAGTGCAAAAACTGATTTTTGGAAAATTTAAAACGCCCATAAATACCCCTTCCCATGGTCCGATTTTTCTGGTTTTCGAACTTAAAGTAATGAATGTCACTTTAAATATTTGAGCCAAATTTCATCGAAATCGGACGTATTTTACTCAAGTTATCGTGTTAACGGTCACACGTATATATATATATATATATATATATATATATATAAAACAATTTGAACGAATAGTGTTTCTGGCATCTGGGGACCTCAAAACAAAAAGTCATCATGTCTCGGGCTTGAGATCTACCATGAGACCTACGGTAATAGCTTCTTCTCTATAGGCGAAATTCGCTAAAAATTAACAATAAAAATAATCAGTAAAATATAGTGAAATATAAATAATTTTACCTTCCATCAAAATATATTCAGCCTTTTACTCAGGTGTCTAGGACATAAAGATAACTGAAGACAAGCTTTTTTCATGTAATGGTTGAATTAGTGCCTCCCCCCAGCCCAAACTGCCAGTCCCTCACCGCTTGTTTGAACGGGGCAACACTGCCAGCTTCTGCTACTATTATGTGGGATGAGTTTTGGATAAAGACTGTGAGCAATATAGAAAGCATTTTTTTTTTAAGAAGATAGTCAGACAAAAGCTAAAATTTGATTTTTGTTTGGTATTAGTGTACTAAGTGTGAAAAACTATTTATTCTTTTATTACGGGGAAATATAATTAAAGTATTAACATACAACTGACGAGTGAAGACAGGGAATTCTGATTTCAAAAGATCAGTGGGATATCAAGTGTTTATTATCCGGTGTTCTAGCCTGTGGCCTACTGTGCTATTTTATGATAGTATTGTGGAGTTTTACTCCGAGTCCAAGTGAAGATGATAATCCAACAGAGGCCCCCGACCAACAAGAAACAAATTAAATTGAGATAATAGATAAGTTAAATACTCCCGTCGCAGCAAACCTGCGTACTCAACGAATTTCCAATGCTATGGGTATCACTACTACCTGGAGCCACTTACCAAGTTCCACAAAAATACATTCATTAATAAGTGATATATAGCATTTTATTTATTCTCCATAAGAATAACATTATAATTGAGTAAGCAGGTTTGCTGCAGTAAGGAAGATAAGAAATGTGTTTTTTTTGCAATTATCAATATAACTTAACCAGGTGAAGCTACATACCAAGTTTTATTAATTTAGGTTCATAACTAAGGGAGGTATAAAACTTTACTTATTCTCCATACGAATAACATGGGGGCCGAGTATGCAGGTTTGCTGCTACCGGGAAAAATCAACAAAAACCATTTCTTTTGTGCTAATATCAATATACCACAACTAGTTGAAGCCACATACCAAGTTTTATTAATATACATACATAAATAATCAAAATATAACATTTGATTTATTCTCCATAAGAATAACATTGAACAACGTACTGTGTTTAGCACTTTGAACATCACTGCAACGGTTGAACGTAAAACAACAATTAAAATGCCAAAATGATTGTTTTGTAGAGCTAAACTGATTGGTAGAATCAAATGTGGAGTTTTTAGTGAAATTATCTGAGGAAAATCTAAAAACCGTATTCCCATAATATTCACATGGGAAATTTTATGGACACATTTGTTGACTTTTCTCCACAACCACAAAATCTAGCTTAATGATCAAAAATACAAAATTGTTTGTTTTTTCAAGCTCTATAAATTGGCTATAACCAAAATCTAGTGTTATAGACAGATCAACCTGGTTTTCGAACTTAAAAGTCATAAATGTTACTCTCCACATTTGTGCCAAATTTCATCAAAATCGGGTGCTTCTGTCAACGGTTATCGCGGTAACGGACACACACACATATACATAATATATATATATATATATATATATATATATGTACACATATATATAAATTTGAATAAATAGTGTTTTTGGAACCTGGGACCTCAAAACAAAAAATTATCATGGTCTCGGGCTTAAGTCTTACCATGCCATTAGGGGTGTGCGAGTAGTGATTTTTTTAATCGAGTCGAGTAGTGCCAATTATTTTCGAGTTTTGAGTATTTTCGAGCAAGTATTTGCCGTCAGTTGGTAGTTTAAAATAGTGTAATGGGATTTGGTTACCATCTTAGATTTGATAATCTGAACATGGTTTCTAACTAATACATGAGAAGCAATACAAAGTTTTGGCCAGTACAATCAAACTGGATTACGTATTGACAAACAAAACACGGTTTGACATTCGTTTCCGGCCGATGAAACAGGGCGCGGTTGTCATTTGGCCAATTTCACCTGGTCCAGACATCGCTTATAATGAATATTAAATGACAAAATCGTTAGTTACAGCTGAAATTACGCGGTCCGATCGTCATTTTCGGCCGATTTTACGGGATGCGATTGCCTTTTGCGGTCGTTACTACGTGTTTTGGCTGGTCGCAATCGTTCGCAGTCGTCATTTTCGGCCGTTTTACGTGATACGATTGCCTTTTGTGGCCGATACTACGCGTTTTGGCCGGTCGCAGTCGTTTGCGGTCGTCATTTTTGGCCGATTTTACGTGATTCGATCGCCTTTTTGGGCCGTTACTACGCGTTTTGGCCGGTCGCAATTGTTCGCGGTCGTCATTTTCGGCCGATTTTTTGTGTGATGCGACTGCCTGTTGCGGGCGTTGCTATGCGTTTTGGCCGGTCGCGATCGTTAGCGATTGTCCGAAAACCGGCGGGAAATACTCGCTCGAACTTTCGAGTAGTTTTCAAAGTTTTGAGTCGATCATAAAAATACTCGGCCGAAAACTCGAAGTTTCGAGTACTCGCACACCCCTACATGCCACCTACGGTAATAGCTTCTTCCCTATAGGGGAAATTCCCTGAAAACATTGCGCATTAGACTTGATAGGTTACTTAACTTTCCAGGTTACAATTATACATTATACATTTTTACAGAGAATAGATTTTACTAGGCTACTGCCCTCTGTGTGACTACCCGTGCCTTTAAAGTTGCAGCTGATAACGCAAAATGCCATACTAGAGAACCGATCGCATGCAAGCATGGTGCACGATCCTATAGTGGTCTACAGATAGGACTCTGTTCAGTTCCCTGAACGCATATATTAGCTTTAGAAGCCTCTGATTGATACACTGGCCATATGGGACCCACCTCATTTTACTATCTAATATAACCCCTAAATATTTATACTGACTCACATGCCCAATAATGCCACAGTCGTAAGTCCCAGGCTATTTGCCACCGCATGTGTACAGCCTAAGCATCTTCGGTTCGAGTGATTGTGGGAAATTGTGATAAGAAAGAATAGCTTTACTGTCATTGATTAAACGACAGTGTACTGTTATTTAATCACTACTACTACTGTTATTTAATCAGGCACTTGGTACTGGTTAGAGTTGTTATAAACACAGGATGTAAATAAAATACCCCCGTCGCAGCAAACCTGCGTACTCAGCAAATTTCCAATGAAAATAAATAATATGTCTTAATCAAGCCACTTACAAGGATTCATAAGAAATATACTCACAAAACAAGATATTTAAAATATTAATTATTCTCTATAAGAATAGCATTGGGGATGAGTATGCAGGTTTGCTGCAACAAGGAATGCAAAATAATGGGTTTTTATGCAAATATCAATAGAACTCAACTATGTGAAGCCAAATACTAAGTTTCATCCATAGACATTCATAAATAAGCGATTTATAAGATTTTAACTATCCTCCATAAGAATAACATGGGGACCAAGTACCTAGGTTTGCTGCCATGGGATTCATCGGCAAAAAAATTGGTTTTCTAAACAAACAACAATAAATCACAACCAGATGAAGCCATGTACCAATTTTCGTCAGTGTATGTTCATAAATAAGCGAGATATAACATTTTGTCATTTTCTCCATAAGAATAACATTAGACAACGTACTGTGTTTAGCACTTTCAATATCTCGGTAACCAATTAATGTAGAGCGTTGATAAAAACACCAAATTTTTGTTTGTTTGAGGTGAATCCAATGGTGAAAATTAAAATTTAATTTCAATGCAAAATTACATATGAAAAACCCCAAAAAGTTTTTAGGGTACAAAACCCCCCTCAAAATACCCCTTCGGATGGTCCGATCCGTCTGGATTTCAAACTTGTTCAAATAAATGCTACTTTTCACCTCTGTACCAAATTTCATCAAGATCGAACCTTTTTCACGAGAGTTATCGTGCTTACGGACATATATATATATATATACACATGGACACATATATATATATATATATATATATATATATATATATATATATATATACACAGTTTTGAACGAATGGTGTTTTTGGGGTCTGGGGACCTCAAAACGAAAAGTTATCATGGTCCCGGGCCTAGGTCTTACCATGCCGACTGCGGTAATAGCTTCTTCCCTATAGAGGAAATTCGCTAATAAATACGTTTGAACCATTGCTAAACGCTTTGACTCTGACGACGTCGTTCAAGATAACGTGACACAATGCCTGTCGCTTTGTTTTTCGGTGTCTGTAATCGGTACATACCAATGCATCGATACATTATTTGTGTAGATTCGCGATGTATAGTTTAGCGATACACGGCCGAATCGTACATCATTGTAGCAAACAAAGAATGACTACGGTCTATAAAGAGAAATGCGTGATAGCGAACATTTTTGATGTAAACAATCGCAAATTTAAACAACATTGCACCTCGATGATTCACGGGATGGAAACAGACAACGAGACAACAGAAGTGGATTACTGGTGAAGTGGCGAATAAGTCGATAATTTACAGTCGATATTCAATATCCGATTGTATCAACATCTCACGATTCAAGATCTCATAGAGTAACTTCAAAGTTCCATTATGCAAACAGAAATGTTAGTGTATGAAATTTAAAATTGCTGCTACTGATATTTGTTTCCATTCAATATCTTTAAAACACTGAGTAAAATATTGTTGACTTGCGCCAAACGAGTTACATAGCTTTCTCTACGGGGAAGTTTCCCGGTATGATCAACGAGCTTAATCCATCTAGCGCTTTCATACTCCAAAAAAATACTTTAATTTTTTATCCCTGGACGAGACCTCTAGATATGTTAAACTCGTGTTTTACGACGACGCGAAGCAGCGACGACGGATTCACGAAACCATCGCTTGGGTATCTATTATTTATTTACACAGGTTTCATCGTTCGGTTATTATTTGATTTTGTTAAATTGATTTCTTTAAAATGGAACCGAAAAAGAATAGCATTATATGGGCATTCTTTAAAAAGAACGAAGCCGATAGTGAAGTCGCTGAATGTCTGAAATGCAAGCTTTAAGGTTATGTTGTATGTTTACATTTGGTGACAAACTAAACAAGGTTTCTATTTTTTAGTAAACAAAAAATAAGTTTTTAGTAATAAGGTAATAGTGTTTCATTGCCTATAAGTCGTGCTAGGCCTAATAGTATGTTGTGAATTGTGATGTCTGCTACTTTTATCATTGGTGATTCCAGACTGTAACAGGTGGCTCAGTTCATTGCTAAATTAAATACATTTTAATAACAATAAATGACAAAATGACATGCCACAAACTTTTGAGTTAGTAAAAATGAAATATCTTAAAAATTATGAGTCCAACTGAAATAAAAATCATACAGGAACAAACTATATGAAATTCTCTAGCTTGTGTGAAAAAACTATAAAATTCTATCAAGAAATAAAAAAGTCAATTTTTAACAGTTGAGACCAACAGTTTAACTATTGTGTAATAATTAACTTCTTAGTAAAACGGGAATATCTTTGAAACTAAGTGTCCAATCAAAATTAAACCTACATAGGAATAAACCATATGAGATTCCCTAGCAGGCCTGAGAAAATTATCAAATTCGGTTAGAAAATAGCAAAGTCGATTTTTTAATGAGTAAATATGTCAAAATTAATAAAGAGAGAAACCGACCATATTGGCGAGGTCTACCGCGCAGAAACGCGGGGCAGTTTAGCCCAAAACCTGGTGGCGTGATCTCGACAGCCAATCAGATTGCTTGGTACGAGTGAGTCATCCTCTCACATAAATAGAAGGAGAACGCGCAATTCTTGGTCTTTTGTCATTTTCATCGGTGCGTGAAGGTTCTGTTAGAGGCATTCTGAATCTAGCTGATAGACGCTAAGATGGCGTCTCCGGTGTGTTGTGAAATCCGTTAAAAAGGGCATTTGTGAACGGTGTATTATCTGTGACAGTGTAATTAGTGTCTAGGCCTTGTGGAAAAACATCGAATTGATAAGTATTTAACTTAATCAAAATGATTTATTGTTGATACTTCTGACAAATTTACTTAAATTATTTGAAACCTAGGGCTGGGGATAACCTATTTTGGGTTATAAAAAGACATAGCCTAGCTCGTTGTGTCAACTGAAACTATTTGGAACTCAGAATAGGTATAACCTATCCTGAACACTGAATTTATCAGAGGCTAGGGATCGGTCAGGACCATGCTAGGGCTGATTAATACAGAGAGGCATAGCCTATCCCTACTAAAAGAAGGACTATAATTAAAATCCAGTTAGTCAATATCTAACTGAAAACAAATATTATCTAGACAACGGCATAATATTTAATGGAACTTAAACAACAGTAAAAACATAAACAAAACTCTACAAGAACTTTTATAAATAAATTGTTTTATTCTCAGTGACATTATTTTGTTTCACAAATAAATTCACAGGTACAAGATAGTTATTAAATTGTCTGATGTGATTAGGGTGTATTAGTTTTATCTGTATTTAAGGACTAATTGAACTTTTTTACAACCTTTGTTAAGTTAAGATGTTTATAAATAAATAGATGTGTGTTCAGAATCATATACTTTTTTATTATCAAGGCCTAATTTCCAACAAGCTCCACACGAACTCACAGGATTTCACATGTGGATAAGATTCAACATGGGTCCACCCTGTCGTTAAGAATATTATGTTTTGCCGGCTGAGTTAGTAATTAAAAAAATCAATGAACCCTGAGATAAATTAAATGGAACCCTGAAATAGCTTAATTGAATATCATTGATTTTTGTTGTTTGAGATATTAATTAAAATTAAAAAATAATAATTAATTAAAGAAAAAAGAGATTAATTAAATAATTAATAAGTAAAATAAATTAAAAGGTATAGAGGTTACAAAGTGGCGCGCCAAGTAGTGGGGCTTGTTGTTGAAGATGGCTAATGATGATTGAAAGAGTATGAACTAGTTATTGTGAATTTTATTATTAATCGGGTGTTAGTTTATAACTTGATTACAAAATGTCATCTGAAGATTTGAGTAAAATGGAGGAGGTAGCAGATCACAATGTACTAGAAAATAATAATCAGAGCCCATCTAATGTGTCTTCATTGTCTGGAGAAGATTGGCCTGGTTGGGATTTAAATGGACTAGGTGTAGGCTCAATAACAAAACAAAATGTTGTAGGCCCTGTAACAATGCAAAATGAAGTAGGCCCAGTACCAAGCCAAAGTAATGTAGACCCTATCCCAGACCAAAATAAGGAATTTCAAAGCCAGTTAATTAAAATGTTGCAATCAATGAGTGACAATATGAATACTAAATTACAAACAATGAGTGATGGTATAAATGATAGGTTTGAAAAAGTTGAGGCTAATTTTAACGCTAGGTTTGACAGTATGGATCAGAAGTTTAGTGCTAGGTTTGACAGTATGGACCGTAAGTTTGAGAGCATTGATGTAAAACTAAACGAACATAGTAACAGACTGGACGAGATTGACATTAGAATAGGTGCGGAATGTAAAAAGCTTGATTGTAAAATGAGTAAAGAGTTAGGTGAGGTAGAAGATAGGGTTAATAAAATGCAGTCCAAAATCCTAGAATCTGATGGCACATTTCAACAGGTAAGTGAACGCACTGTTGCGTTGGAACATAGAGTTAACACTAATGATGGAGAGTTAAGGAAAATTGAACGACAGTTTAATGAAGGTGAGTCAGATAGTAAAATTAGAGTTGAGGAATGCGTTAAAAAGCAAGACAGATTTGAAGAAAGATATGATAATGAGGCTGTTGTTGTAACAAATAGAATAAAGTCAGTTGAGGTTAAGTTAAATGATATGGAATGTGAGGTAAATGACCTTAGACAAAAAATTCAGCCTACATATGTGGTAAGCCAGGAAGTCAAATCAACTAAGCCTAGCACCATAAGTGCTAATGCAGAGTTGTTTTTAACAAAATTTAGTATTGAGCCTAACTCGGTACATCCTATGATTTATTTAAAGTTTGCAAGGAAGTTTGTACAAGTATCAGGTGATAACTGGGAAGTGCAGTTATTACATTTGATTAAATACTTGAAGGGTGAACCAGAGACTTGGGCTAGACAACAGGTAGATAAATTTGATAATTTTCAATATTTTGAAAATGAGTTTAAGAGGAAATACTGGGGTAACACTAGGCAGCGGGAATTTGAATGTGACTTAATGAGCAGTGGTAATTTTAAAATTGGTAAGATGGATTTGCAGACCTATGTAATGAATTACTATGAAATCAATAAAGTATTAGACAAACCTATCAGTATGGAAATGTTCTTAAAACATATTTGTAGGCACTTATCAGAAAGTTCAGCCGCAGCTGTTCAAATGATTATGACAGTATAAGAGATTACGACAGAGGGTGAACTAGAAAATATGTGTAGAAACCTGGGAACGATACATGATAGGGAAAGTTTACCGATAAGCTACGGTAACTATAATAACAGGAACAGAGATAACTTGGGATTCAGACAAAATAGTCCTAGGGCAAATGTAGGCCAACACAATCAGAACTCGGAGGTTAGGAACCAGGCAGATAATGTGGGGGGTGGAGCTAGATTAGATGACAACAATGATGGTGGTAATGGAGGGTCTGGTAGGTATGTTGAGAACAATAGAAGCAACTATAGGGGAAATTACAGAGGCAATAACAGGGGTAACTATAGGGGTGGAATAAATAAAGATTGACTAGTTGAACCACATGTTAACTGTATTACTTTGGATAAGCCAGAAGTAATAACAAAACCAGTCTATAATGGTTATGAACTATTGGGGGATTCTCAATTAGTTAGATTTTCAAAACAATGTATGAATTTTCAATCCCAGTTAATATGTGGAAAATGGACAGCAGGCTTATGTAGGGGTGGACAAACGATTAAGGAATTAAATGGACTAGTGAACCAAAATATTAAAAAAATAAATGAACAGGTAATGGTATTAATAGGGACGAATGATTTTTTGAAATGTAGGTCAACTAACGAAATAATAAGTGATTATAAATTACTCATTGAAACATTAGTGAGGGCAAACAAAAACATAGTAGTGTTAACTATCCCGCCTATTCCTAAGTTAGCTTTGAGTGATGTTGACCATTTTAAAAAATTAGAACAAGTAAATGCTTTTATTCATAGCCTAGCCTACATAAACAAAATCAAAATCATAGATGTAACAAACCCATTAATTGATAGTAGAGATGAATCCAGGTGTAAGAGAAGCCTATATGAGGAAGTGATTTTTCTAGGCAATAAACAAGTTTTAGACCTGGTACATTTAAATAAGAAAGGATTTTTTGAAATTAAGAGCGTTATAGATAGCTATACCCAAGTCAATAGGACAGAGCAGATAAAATCAGATAGGCCTAAAGGTCAAATAGACAAAGAAATGGGGGGTAGAGAAAAGGGAGTTTGATAAATTATTAAAAAAAGTAGGGGAACAACAGAGGCAGGATGAGAGATTAAGGGAAATTTTATTTAGATTAAACAGAGAGGAAGATCACAAGGTAAAGAATAACTTCATGATACATAACGATATATTATTTCAAAAAAAGAGAGGGAATGATGAACAGTTTAGAGTTTGCATACCAGAAGGGATTAAAAGTAAATTAATTGAGTTGTCACATTTAAAGTATGGGCATATGGGAGGTAACAAGATATACTTGTGCTTGAAAGAATTTTGTGTATTTCCTGCTATGGAAAAAACTATTAAGGATCAGCTGAAAAAATGTATACTATGTCAAAAAGCAAAACAAGTCACTGTTAAACAGATAGGTAAATTAAGGCCTATAGTTCCAGAAAGAGTAAGGCAGCTAGTGTCAGTTGATCTCATAGGCGAGTTACCCACAGGAGTAGGAGGAGTAAAATATATCTTTGTACTAGTTGATGTTTTTTCAAAATATGTAAAACTGTATGCAATCAAGAGAGCATGTACGAAAACATTGTTAAATAAAATATTTGATAGGTATATCCCTGAAGTAGGCCCAATCGAAGCTATTTTAAGTGATCATGGTACACAATTTACCAGTGACATGTGGTATAGTAAATTAGAAGAGGCAAATATAAGGGCAGTTCACACCTCCGTGTATCACCCACAGTCAAATCCAACAGAAAGAGTCAATAAGGAAATAAATAAAATGATTAGAATATATTGTCATAAAAAACACACCAATTGGCCAGCAGCATTGGAGTTTGTTGAGGAATGTTTGAATAATTCAGTTCATGGAGTAACAGAACATTTACCGTCAGAGGTTATGTTAGGTAGAGTAAATAAACATTTCTTAGAAAGTGTGATTGAGTTTCCTTATAATAGACAGTTGGATTACCCTGAGTGTATCAAATTAGTTAAAGATAAACTTAAAAGTAAAGCTGAAAAGAGGAAAATTAAGTTTGATAATAAAATCAATCCAGTAAAGTTTGAAGTGGGAGATAAAGTATTAGTAAAAACGCATCCTTTGTCAAGTAAGCTAAAAAAGAAAATTAAAAAGTTCTTTTTATTGTTTGTGGGTCCGTTTGAAATAATTCAAATCAAAATGGACAATGCATATGTAGTCAAGGATACAAAAACAAATGAAATCATAGGAACTTACAATGTTACACAGCTTAAGAAATTTTTTGAATAATTTGGAAAATACAATGGGTTAGTGATATATCTGTCATGCTTTTTTCTGGTACAAAGTAAAAAAGGATATTACTATAGTATGGGCCGTTTGTGTTTATGTTACGATTTCTGTTTTTGGGCCCTAATAATACAAAAATCAAGAAAAGATACAAATATTATTTTGGTCAAATATGATCAAAATAATAGGACAAAATGTAAAGTATGTTATTCCAATACAAATTATATAAAAAATAATTGTTCAAGGAGTCATATAGTAAAATCATCTAAAACCATACAATTTTATTGTAAGTTAATTTAAATTCTGTCTTGTAACAAAATAGTAATGTTGTTTGATTATATCTCATCAAGTATAAGTAACTGTTAAATTTAATAGAGGAATTTATTATTAAAATGTGAAAATTGGAAAAACATAATTTATAATAAATTACCTGAATTTGTCGATAAAAGTATGTATACCTGAAAGTTGATGAATGAGAAAAGAAGAATGCGCTGATCACTCAACGGAAGGCCGAGAATGTATGTGTTTTTATATTTTAGGGTTAAGGATATGTAACGGTGGGTTGATTCAGTCTAGGCAGAATACCTAGCTGAATCGACGATAATGTTTTTGAACTTTTTTGACCATATTGAACAGTGAAGCGAACGTGCCGTTAGGTAACGATTGGCGTAGGGCCTTTGAAGAAAAGGTAACCTATTGCCTACGGCGTGGAGTGATCAGTCAGTCCCCAAAAATAAAATATGCTCTGTAACCCGTCCCAAACTTTTTCTAAAAATGGAGCATAGTAGTCAGTGTAAAAACTGACTAACAATTAAATTCACCAATATAACCTCTGTGTCTATGGTGCACATGTTAACAATTTTCAGCCATAGGAAACTCTTCATTCTTTCCACTACCTCTGTGCTTGTGTGGCAGCACATGTTAAGGTTCTAGCCACTAATATTAATTATCATCCATTCATTATCATCTATTTATATTTTAAGTGTGTTCAAAATAAATAAGTTGTTTATGTTAGAATATAAATACATCAATGCGGTTGTACCACACGTTTTAAGGTAAGTGTACATAAGAAACTAGGTATCACATTTGACATAGTATGTTTGATAAAAATAAAAATAATAATAAAATATATAAAAAAATATAAAGTAATAGAAAATAATAAATAAAAATAAAATGTTATAAATAAAAGGTATAATGAATATGGGGTAATGTTGCTGCTTCTTGCTCAGCTGCTCTACTTTATCAAAAGTCAATAAAGAAGTCTCATCCCAATTCACATCTGATATAACGTGAGTCTTGTTATTGTTATCAGTCAATTCGACTGATACAATAAACAAGTCTTATGTTGTAATCAGCCAAAACGACTGTTTCAACAGACATCAAGTGAATGCATTCTAAATTTGTGGTAATTTTAAGATTTATGGTTTATTAAAATTGAATAATTAGTGCATTGTATTGTAAAAAATGTAAGTAGTGATATTGATTATGTTAAAATTTTTTTTTAGTGATGTTTAAATATTAATTAATTGTAATAATGTCTAAAAATGTCTTAATATCACATCATGAAAAACATTAGTTCCCCTTCGAACAGTATATCTTGTACCTGTGGGTTAAATGGTGTTAGTGAAACGTGTGTGTGCATGGATGAAGGAACAGCATAGTACAACACAGTAATAAACAAACCGGAATCCAACAATGTACCTAAGACGAGAAGGAAGAAGTTAAAAATACCATATCCAAATAAATACTGTATTCAAAAAAGATGTTTAAGAAGAGGAATCCAGTAATTTACAGAGGTAAACTACAAACATCTTGGAAGGTATGTGGAATCATCAGTGATATATGAACTATAAAGAACATTTTGTACATGAACTTTTACCATGATGTAAATTTTTAGATTTTAAGATATCAATTTAAAGTGTGTCTTTTATTTCAGTGATGATATATATAAGAATTGTTAGATTTAAGATTTTGTAATAACTTGAACACATTTAAAACGTAAGGTTTTATAATAATTTGAACAAATTAGGGTATTAAAAGTTTTATTTCATAAAAGTCAAAAAAGTAAATAGTAGGCCTATACAATAGCATTCACTGTGCCATTAGGTGGTGAATTTTGCAACACGATGCAATCGGGTAGCAAAAATCAAGGGGGTTTTGTAACAGGTGGCTCAGTTCATTGCTAAATTAAATACATTTTAATAACAATAAATGACAAAATGACATGCCACAAACTTTTGAGTTAGTAAAAATGAAATATCTTAAAAATTATGAGTCCAACTGAAATAAAAATCATACAGGAACAAACTATATGAAATTCTCTAGCTTGTGTGAAAAAACTATAAAATTCTATAAAGAAATAAAAAAGTCAATTTTTAACAGTTGAGACCAACAGTTTAACTATTGTGTAATAATTAACTTCTTAGTAAAACGGGAATATCTTTGAAACTAAGTGTCCAATCAAAATTAAACCTACATAGGAATAAACCATATGAGATTCCCTAGCAGGCCTGAGAAAATTATCAAATTCGGTTAGAAAATAGCAAAGTCGATTTTTTAATGAGTAAATATGTCAAAATTAATAAAGAGAGAAACCGACCATATTGGCGAGGTCTACCGCGCAGAAACGCGGGGCAGTTTAGCCCAAAACCTGGTGGCGTGATCTCGACAGCCAATCAGATTGCTTGGTACGAGTGAGTCATCCTCTCACATAAATAGAAGGAGAACGCGCAATTCTTGGTCTTTTGTCATTTTCATCGGTGCGTGAAGGTTCTGTTAGAGGCATTCTGAATCTAGCTGATAGACGCTAAGATGGCGTCTCCGGTGTGTTGTGAAATCCGTTAAAAAGGGCATTTGTGAACGGTGTATTATCTGTGACAGTGTAATTAGTGTCTAGGCCTTGTGGAAAAACATCGAATTGATAAGTATTTAACTTAATCAAAATGATTTATTGTTGATACTTCTGACAAATTTACTTAAATTATTTGAAACCTAGGGCTGGGGATAACCTATTTTGGGTTATAAAAAGACATAGCCTAGCTCGTTGTGTCAACTGAAACTATTTGGAACTCAGAATAGGTATAACCTATCCTGAACACTGAATTTATCAGAGGCTAGGGCTCGGTCAGGACCATGCTAGGGCTGATTAATACAGAGAGGCATAGCCTATCCCTACTAAAAGAAGGACTATAATTAAAATCCAGTTAGTCAATATCTAACTGAAAACAAATATTATCTAGACAACGGCATAATATTTAATGGAACTTAAACAACAGTAAAAACATAAACAAAACTCTACAAGAACTTTTATAAATAAATTGTTTTATTCTCAGTGACATTATTTTGTTTCACAAATAAATTCACAGGTACAAGATAGTTATTAAATTGTCTGATGTGATTAGGGTGTATTAGTTTTATCTGTATTTAAGGACTAATTGAACTTTTTTACAACCTTTGTTAAGTTAAGATGTTTATAAATAAATAGATGTGTGTTCAGAATCATATACTTTTTTATTATCAAGGCCTAATTTCCTAGAAGCTCCACACGAACTCACAGGATTTCACATGTGGATAAGATTCAACATGGGTCCACCCTGTCGTTAAGAATATTATGTTTTGCCGGCTGAGTTAGTAATTAAAAAAATCAATGAACCCTGAGATAAATTAAATGGAACCCTGAGATAGCTTAATTGAATATCATTGATTTTTGTTGTTTGAGATATTAATTAAAATTAAAAAATAATAATTAATTAAAGAAAAAAGAGATTAATTAAATAATTAATAAGTAAAATAAATTAAAAGGTATAGAGGTTACAAGACTTTTAATAATTAGACTTTTAATAATCATATTAAAATGTTTCCTTGTTTTTTTTATCTTGTCTGACCATATGTATATGTTTGTTTTCTTATGAGATCCAGATAGGTTAAGGAGTTATATCATAATGACAAGGATGATAGTCAATGTGACATTAAATGCTTGAAGTTGAGTAGCTTAATATAGGCCTACTTTTATAAAATTATGTATAACTTTATCAAAATTATTATTTTTAACTTGTAGTTTTTTGTTATCACTAAATTCACGTAGTTTGTTATTTGACCTTTATTACCAAGTTTTACAATCACAGTTTGGGAGCTGATATTGGCAAAAATATTATTAAATTTGGTTTATTCATAAACTTTGATTCTTATATCATCCAGTCTCCAAAATAAATAATTTAATGTTGTTTGTTTACAACCAGTTCAATTATTTATATTAGCCTACCAGTTTATTTTTTATAAGACTATTTAAATTAGAGTAAGAACAATGGCTATTCAAATAAAACATCATAGACAGTGGGTTTTATTCACTGATTTAACAACAAATGTAATGTTGCCAAATTACAAAGGTTTAGTACATCCAAAAATTCAAAAAGGTTTAAAACATCCAGTAAACATATTTCTTGTATTTTTCACTGCAGATAATATAGTATTCTTGAGTATATTCACAGGTTGGTATATTGCTCCTTCAATTAGACATATGCTGTTTTCTGGTGAGGTCATGTGTAGTCTTCAATTACTCAGAAAGATACGGTTGTAAAAATAATAACCACTTGTTGTATAGCCATTGAATAAAATTCCCTAGCTGAAATATAGTAGGCTATATTCATTCATATCTTGTAAGGGAAATGAAAATGTTAAATATCAACTTAAATATGGTAATTCTTAGAGATCGATGTAATGTGCGGTACTGGCAAAGTAAATATCCGAATCCGAAAATTATCTGATCCGAAACCTTTACTATTTGATCCGTATCCGATCCGAACCGAAACCGATCCGACCCTAAAAATTCACTATCCGCACACCTCTACTCATAGGTAATGTTACCACTCACAAAACCTTAATGCCAGAAGGGATCCCAACCTTAGCTTGTAACAGAAGTGAAAGTTCACCTGGCAGCTTGATGTGCGAGTTGAGCCAATTGACAATGCGCTCCCGGCAGCGGCGGGCACAGATGGCGTGTGTGGTCCTACACAGGGCTGGATCTGCCAAGTCCAGTCCCAGCAACACACTCAGGGCCGTTTCGACCCTCGCCCCACAGTGCTCGGCCACTGCAGCCTCCACCTCGCCCTCTGTCGTCCGGCAGAGCTCTGCTATCCAATCCTGCACCTGGCCACCAATACACATGCATATTTGAAAATCAACAGCTCAACCTGTCTTAATCACATAACAAACTAGACACTTTTAGAACCTAGTTTCACCCAAAAGTTGTATGTGCTGCATTATGACGTTAATTTTACAAGGGTGGATCTAGAGAGAATTTTTTTGGGGGGAGAAACATAGGGGGGGGCATTCTCAAGAACAATTTTGAAGATTTAAACAGAGAAGGTGGTTTTTGAAGAACTCTTGAGTTAAATTTATGAGTGAAAAAGTGGAAATTAAAAATTGTAGATGAATTTTTAATACTTCAACTACACATTCAACTTTTGTTATTTTATATAGACTTTTTTTTGGGGGGGGGATGCAGGGGGTCTGAAGGGTCCTCTCCTGGAAATTTGTTTGAAGATTTAAACTCAGAGGGTGATTTAAAGAAAAACTATTATTCAAATTTGTAGATGAATTTTTAATATTTCAGTTACATTAAAGTTTTTTTGTATGTTGGATTATAATGTAACCTTGTAAAATGACAGCTTTTGGTTGGGCAGCCAGTAACAAGCTACCGTTACATTTTTTTACAGAAGATTATAAGATAAATACTGATAAATAAATTTTAATTTAATTCATACTATGATGTATGGATCACAAATAATTTATAATAAAAAATTAGCATAAAAACTGTTTAACCTACAACAAATTGCAGCAGAAAGTTTCTTGAATGATTCTTAGTGAAAAAGATGTTTGATAAAAAAGATGGACAAAATCTACCCATGTCTGAATCTAATATATATACAGCCGCATGTGTAACTGACTCACTGAGGTATACGAATTCTAGACCACTTCTAGACGAGCTAGAAACCTGAAATTTGGCACGCAGGTAGCTTTTACCTTGTAAACCCCAGGAAAATTACCAAATTTGACCATTTTTTATTTTAACCCCCCTAAAAAAATATATTTAAATTCTCCCAAAAAAGGCTTATTTTAAAATTCCAGTTTTTGAGCTCTAGAGGTTAAACGGATTGTCCTATCAAAAAACGGACACCACCACGTGCAACGGGTTTTGCAAGATCTACAACTTTGGTTCTATGACTTTTTGTCGTATCTCGTCTCCTTCACCCTTAGGTAGCGCTAGATTTTTCAAATTTCGGCATATAATCGAAATATTTTGGCCCTTTTTTATTTCCTATCACGTTAATATACTTGATCGAGGCCTAATATTGGGCACGCAGTATCTCTACATCACACTTAGTAAATAGCATCAGAAATATGACCAGTTTTTATTAAATAAACCTGTCGAAAAATGAAAAACTCTAAATATCTTTAGATATGACCGTTTTCTTAGTATAAGTAGTGGTGTATTGGGGATTCTGTGCCATTTTATATTATTGCACATACACTTGACACCAATAATACTTGAGCTAGAGACGTGAGATTTGGCTTGCATGTGCCTTGCACCTTTTCTTCCCAAATACTACTATTTTTAGATTGAACTATCTCAAAAAATAAATAACTGTGAATACAAAAATCAAAATGTAGTATTTTTTATTTGAGCTCTAGTGGCCAAACGGGTTGTCCTATCGAAAAACGAAGACCACCACATGCCACGGACGTTGGACAAACTACAACTTTAGTCCTATGACATTTTGCCGTATCTCACCCCCTTCACCCTTAGATAGCGCTAGATTTTTTAAATTTAAACTTTTTTCATAGATTTATTTGTGGTTTTTAATGGTTTGTCGCTGTAATATAGAACTTAGAGGCCTAATACTTATCACACAGTATTCCTACATTACAATTAGTACTAGGCAATACTACCACGCCTAGATTAAGTATCTTAAACACCCAAAAAATCAAAGTTTTTGAGCTTTTGTAGACTTTTCGTATTTTTCGGGTACATTTTTTATGTTGCGCTCTGTCGAGGGTAAAATCCCTTACAAATCATGTCATATTTGTTTCAGAAGGCTTTTAGTTACCCAAAGTCATAGTATTTCAGGTTGTTAACGGTGGTCATATCCCTTATAAGGTTCAAAATACGCCTTTTAAAGGCTACATTATATATCAGTTAAGGGTATAATTTTTTTCAAGCTCTTAGGTTATACATGGAGACTTAAAATTGAACATACTACGTCTCCATACCAAGTAGTATTCATCAACAGGCATATGGCCAGATTGTATAGGTTAAACCCTTAAAAATAATCAAAGCCTTGGAATAGTTGTAGATTTTAGGTCTAAAATAGAATTTGGGACAATTTACATTAAACTGTGGCCAAACAGCGACCTGGGGGCGAAGCCCCCCACAGGGGCCTGGGGGGGAGGTGGAGCGATTTTTAAATTGTTATATACTCTAATATACTGCTAGGCCTAAATTTGTTCACTCATTAAGTCTATTTTATATTTTGAGTATACATAGAACCTCGGATTATTAGCGTAACTAAACCATGTGCCATAGGTACTACGACAGGGACCTGGGGGCGAAGCCCCCCACAGGGGTCTGGGGGCGGAGCCTCCAGCGAGCGAAGCGAGTTTCTGTATATATACAATTATATTACTTTGAATGATAATGTTTTGATATTAAATTATTGATATACTAAAATATTAAATATACTTAAAATACTTAAAATATTGATATATTAAATTATTATATTATTGATATTATTGATATTAAATATATGAATCATGCCTCTGTTTATTTTGTATAGTGCTCATATTATATTTAATACTTGTATTATGTAGTACTTATTGTATATAGTTCTACTTGTTGTTGACACAATTCTATGTATACAAAAGTATCATTATGAATAAAGAAATCTGAATTGAATTGAATTGAATATTACAATTTATGTCTATTTTGTGGATGTGTTTTGTGAAAACCGACCCTCGTCATTATTCATTACTCATAGGGTTTAGTATACCGATTAAATTAAAGTAGATTTTAACTCATTCTAGGTTTTGTATTTATCTTTTTAAACACATTATAAATGGCTAAACAGTGTTTAACCATTTTAGACGTATTTCAGGCGTTCAGTTGTCAAAGTAATGCAAGAAAATATTAAAAAAACTCAAGATTCATAATTACTTAATTACCGTATATAAAATCAACAGTTACAATGCATTCTTAACAATATCAAGCAGAGCACAAGTTAGGGTTCTGGTAAGGTAATGACTATTGGTCAAGTGAGAGATGTCTCAGAGTAAGGGAAAGCATGAGATAAGTGATACAGAACCTGAGAATAAACTATTAGACTTTCAGAAATAAGTAAAAAATATATGATTGATTCGACTTCTGCCTCCACTGTTAACGTCAATCAAGGTATCCTTACAAATTTTACAGAGATCTATTGAGAAGCGGACATTGAGAAATGTTTTAAAAAACTTATAATTTATGTTGAAAGGAGTTTTAATTTAAGGACTGCACTGTAATCAAATTATAAATCAGACTTACTTCTTGCTTGTTAGTGCTCTTGAGCTCTTCTTTGCGCTGTTTAATTTCTTCTGTGGCTTTTTCTTTTGCTGGTGCAATAATATTGCTGCAGACGAGTTTAATGCAAGAAGAGGAAACTCTGTCAACAATTGTTTCAACTGTAGAGCGGAACGATGTTGATTGGCCATTAAGAAAACACTCTTCCAACTGCAACTGTGCCAAATTAAAAATAAACTTTTGTTACAAATTCTATAATAGAGTCCCGCTATTACAAACTAATAAGTAGTGGATCTGGTTTAAACTGCCAACTTATCAGGGTTGTGCAACAAAATTACTTTTTGACAGTGAAAATCCATTTAGATGATTTGATTAGGGGTGGGCGAGTAGTGCTTTTTAAAATCGAGTCGAGCATTGAACTAAACTACTCAAGAATCGAGTTGAGTAGTTCTTTAAAAAGTAAAAAAAAACTCATTTAATTTTTTTATGGAAACAATGCTTTTTACATATTAAACTTTAATTATAAACATAAAATGTTATTGAATTATTAATGACATTATTTAATTTATTTTAACCTTTATTTTACCATGAATGAATAATGATTTAAATGAAAAATAATAAATATATACTGTTTTAACAACAATAACAAAAGAAAACAAGTATTACAAATATATATCCATACAAAGATTTTGGGTTAGTTTATCAAAACCAGAACATTTGAACAAGAAAGTGAATTTTTGCCCCCGACCCAAACACTCCCTGTGCCCCCTCTCTTACTTACCTTAACTCACAGGTATCCAACAATAACCCACCTGTCGTCTCCTTTCATACGAGCTAAAAATAGATTTTAAGCTTATTTTTCTTTATTTCAGTCACTTATTTTGTTCAACATTGGTTAGCGGCGTAAACGTGGGTAAACGGCGGGAGTAAATATATTTTTCAACTATTTGGGGTAAATGGCGGGAGTAGTCAACTACTCGACTCGATAGTTTTGAGTATTTTTACTACTCGACTCGGCCTTCGAGTAGTCGTTAGTACTCGAACAAATACTCAAAACTCCAGTACTCTCCCACTCCTAAATTTTATTTTGTGAGTTGGTACAGTGCACAGTGCTGTAATGGTTCATAGTCATAAGTTACAACATCTAAATAAATAACAGTGCAGTGCTGAAGTTTTATGCACAGTGTAACTTACTTCATTGTTACCACTTCAGTGGAGGGTGACTGGTCAAGTCCCTAATTACTTTCCTCTACCACTAAATTTAATTTCAGAAAAATATTAAATACCCTTTCAAGTAAACCAAAATTATGACTTTAAGGAGAGGTTGCCTTCATTACGCTGTGGGGGTTTTTAATGAGCCTCACTTAAGGGGCTTATTCTTTCCTCCGATGCTGTTATCAACCTTGTCTATCAGTGAAAAATGCACACAACCTAAGCATGTATGTGACTTTTAGGTCCACTTTATATTTGATTTATAAAGGCAGGGTGTGTATAATAGCAGCTAAATAAATTGCCAGTTGAGGGCGTGGTTTACTGGGCTATCAACTGAGATCAGCCACTAATAGACGTGCTGCATTGCCAAAACTCCAAACCAGCTGATCAAAATAACATTCGAGTGATATTTTTCCATGGCAAAGTGGCAATATTAACAGCGTACAGCCCTGCTATTGGCTACAGCCCAACTGTCAATTTATATGGCCGCTATTATAGATATCTTTGTTACATTAAATTATCCTTACCACAGGGGACTGGTTGTTTCTGTTTTTGAGAGAAGCACCCTTTTGTCTCTAGCAGGCCTTGTGAGTAATTTATTTTTTGATTTATTTGGACTTTACCTATCGCTTCTAGTGTTTAAAACTACACTACGTTTCGGGAGGTAAGGAAACTCCTCCCGTTATCAAGTGAACCCTACTTACATCTAATTATCAAACTCTTACACCTAACTAACCTACATTTTTTTGGATTTTTTTGATTTTTCTTTTACATTCTAATTTACACTAACACAAAGATAACAAAAAATCAAATACAATACACTAACACAAAATTTATATACACACCTAACTAACCTACATTTTTTTAATATTTTCCTTTACAATTTAATTTGACTAACAGAAAGATAACAAATATATATACAAAAAATCGAATACAATACACTAACACAACATTTATATATACGAACAAATGAAAAACTGACAATACATTACCTGTTCTGCATCGTGGCCTCCAAGCTGACGGGCAAACACGGGAAACAGGCTCAAGTTTCCCGTGTTTGCCCGTCAGCTTGGAGGCCACGATGCAGAACAGGTAATGTATTGTCAGTTTTTCATTTGTTCGTATATATAAATGTTGTGTTAGTGTATTGTATTCGATTTTTTGTATATATATTTGTTATCTTTCTGTTAGTCAAATTAAATTGTAAAGGAAAATATTAAAAAAGTGTAGGTTAGTTAGGTGTGTATATAAATTTTGTGTTAGTGTATTGTATTTGATTTTTTGTTATCTTTGTGTTAGTGTAAATTAGAATGTAAAAGAAAAATCAAAAAAATCCAAAAAAATGTAGGTTAGTTAGGTGTAAGAGTTTGATATTTAGATGTAAGTAGGGTTCACTTGATAACGGGAGGAGTTTCCTTACCTCCCGAAACGTAGTGTAGTTTTAAACACTAGAAGCGATAGGTAAAGTCCAAATAAATCAAAAAATAAATTCAAATCCATCATAATTATGAGTTTCAAAAATACACTTGTGAGTAATGTTTTGAAGTGCTAAAGCACAATACGATGTCTGCATTATATATTTTGATCTTTGGGATATTGATGTTTTGCTAACAGAGACTTTGTACAATAAAAATACCCTTGTTAAATCAAGTTATAATGTGTGGTTTTGCTAAGATTACCTCCATAGTTTGGACGAGAGATGTCTGAGTGACAGGGGTGAGTTGCGCTGGTACAGGGGTGATGTGCCTGGCTGCCCCTTGTCTCGCGCCAGCACTAGGGGCCAGCAGCTGGCGCAAGTGGCCCAGGTACGGACACACCTCAGACAGCAGAGTCTGGTCCACCACATCCCTCACGTCTGCATCTGGTGACTCCACACTTCTAACTAACACAAAATAAATATATATTTGGTGTTGATTTCCTATTGTATCTATATTGATCATAGTTTTTATAATGAAAGTAAGATGCAACCCGACCCATAGCTTGGCTCAAAACGGACTACAAACAATAAAGAAAAATCAACTTTACTCAAATTAGATCCATCAGATTATTATTTACACACATCTCAAACACTGCTAATACTAAAATAGAGGTTTCAGTGGTGTGCTTACTGTTTTAATGAATATACCAAGTGTCCAAAAAATAACTGAACAACTTTTTTGATTGTAAATAAATACCATAACCCATTCGCATCAGATGATGTATGAGTATGTCAGGCCTTAAGTGTATACTATAGTTGGTGATGTACTGGTATGTCCATGGACTGCAGCCAGGGGTTCCTTTTGCACATATCAATCACCTGCTTACAAAATTGTTCCCCCCTAAAGTCACGTTTTTACTCTTTTTCGCCACCACCCATATGTTTTCCAATATTAAATACACCCGTAGCAGCAAACCTGCATACTCAGCGAATTTCCAATGCATATAATATTATCTTAATACCACATAAAGCCACATACCAAGTTTCATCAATATACATTCATAAATAAACGATTTATGACATTTTAATTATTCTCCATAAGAATAACATGGTGGCTGAGTATGCAGGTTTGCTGCTACAGGAACTATCGGCCAAAAAATGGGTTTTTGTGCAAATATCAATAGACCACAATGAAATGAAGCAATGTACCAAGTTTCATCAGGATAAGTTGATAAATAAGCGAGATATACAATTTTTCTTATCCTCCATAAGAACAGCATTGGATACTGTGTTTAGCACTTTCAATATCTCAGTAACCAATTGACGTAGAGCAATGATTAAAACACCAAATTGTGCGTCTTTTTAAGCTGATTCCAATGTAAAAAAATAAAATTTCACTTTTTCAAAAATTATGTGTAAAAAACTCAAAAAACCCAGTTTTGGGGTACAAAACCCCCCAAAATACCGCTTTGGATAGGTCAATCTGTCAGGTTTTCGAACTTAAAGTCATAAATGCTGCTTTACACGTTTGTACCAAATTTCATCAAAATCGGACCTTTTTTACGAGAGTTTACAAATACACACACACACATATATATATATATATATATATATATATATATATATATATATATATATATATATATATATATACAGTTTCAAACGAATGATGTTTTTGGGGTCTGGGGACCTCAAAACGAAAAGTTATCATGGTCCCGGGCCTAGGTCTTACCATAGGGGAAATCATACCATAGGGGGCTTCTTCCCTATAGGGGAAATTCGCTAAAATGTTTAACTTTACTACTAAAACCAAGTTAAATTTTGTAACTGTGCTTACCTCTTCTTTAATTTACTCTATCAAACTGGCTCTAAGATAAAGCAGATATTGCTGTGTACAAAAAGAAAATAGGTTATCTTTTTTTTATGTACCAAACATTCTCTACAATTATGATACATGTTTAATCCTCCTATGATTCCAACAGCTTCCTTTTGCATAATAAATACTTCTTTTGCTTGAGAAGATGACATCATAACTAAAACGATTAAACCATAGCTTCAATGTCAATAGAAAAGTCCAAAATATGCCTGTTCATGAGCTCAAATTCACCACATAAATGTGTTAATGTAAATGTACTTGAACTAAGCTTGCTTTTCCCCCCAGTAACATGTTAGTGCCAGTTTACAGTAGTGTCAAAAGTTAGACCTTCAATTTTTGAGTATAGGTCTTCTTTAGCATATTAGAATATTCTCTAAGGCTAAATACTTTAGTAGTTGTCTTATCATTGTTTGTAAATTGTTTGCATCAAGAACTTCTCACCGATTTAACTAGGAATCTTCTAAAAGTGTATTGTAGTCTGTATTTAAAATTGATTTTTTCAATGAAAAGAGGATGACAGCATATTTTTGCCTTACTTTGCCCATCCAAATAAACTATAGATCTGTGCGTGGAATGTATCCAGCAAAGCAAGGAATGAGCTGTAACTGTACAAGTTGTACAATTCTGATAAAATTTACATGCCAAGTCTTGGATTCAAACCGACAACAGGGGGCCTTTTTTTGAATTGGGTGAGTGGTGAGTAGGTGAGTGGGTCACTCAAACCACTATTTTTTATTTTCAGACCAAAAGATAAAAGTACAGGTCTTATTTAGGTAACCGTTCAGTTAATGACATCTAACCACACAAAATTTATAATTGTATTTTCAATTAACATTAATATTTCACATTGATAGATTTAATATAGATAGATATTTTTACTGTATCAGTCACCAAATAACCCATTTCTACTCACCAGGCAAAACGCTGGTGACTGAAAATGAGTGAGTTGACCAGAAATAACCTTCTTCTTCTTCATGTTAGAAGGAAATGACAGAAGTAATCAATAGCAAACTGCAAATAGGTTATGTTTACTTGCCAATACAAAATTTGTAAATACAATAGAACAACCTATGGTTTATTATTAAAATGCTCAAAAGTAAGTAAATGTTTACAAATAGACCAATTGATTTAGCTAAACCAATAGAATAGGTTTATAAATTTGTATATTAGTCAATTTTTACGTTTGGATATTTGATTTGACAGATAAACTATCCGTCAATTGTCGTGGTGAATTTAAACAATGCAACAATCAGCTGGTAGGTGAGTTAACTGACTCACCACTCACCTGTTTCAAAAATGGGCCCCTCAGCCACTGCCATGGTTCCGGAGTCCTTCGCCTTGAAAGCTACAAGAATCCCTCTCTATTACAGTGTAAACATCTGTGTATATGAAAATATTTTATGGGACATTAGACATTAACACTTAACTCACTGACCACCACCAAAAAACAACAAAGACCCGAGAGCGAAACCTCGCAGGACTCCATAGTTTACAGGTTTATAATGAGTGTTTTATTTTTCTAATAATGAGACCTATTTTGCAGATAAGAGCTAAATAAAGTTAAAGGCACTCACTTAATACTCAAAAGATCTAGTTTTTGTTAACAATGTTTACACAGATAATCGAGCTAAGATCATGGAAGGTTATTGCAGCATAACAGACTAGAACCTTATCAACTAAAGGAACAATAACTGAGTTGTAGACAATCCTTTTCAGAATCTAAATTGTTCTCTGCAGAGTAAACCTTTCATTTATAAATACCAATAACTATTAATACTACTCAAGACAGAAGCGGCACAATGGCAACAGGTCTGTGGTTTCCTATTTAATCTGTTAAAATTTTTGTTATAAATATTAGTCAACTCCCGATTATCCAGGGTAATGACCGGTTGGAGGGTCACAGATAACCCAAAACCACGGTTAAAACAAAGGGAATAAAAAATTGAACATTACGAATATAATAAAGGTTTAACAACATTTTTATACTACAATACGGTAATAGGTTAAAAATCCCTAAACACCGAACAGTATGCTAATTAATTCTGCACTGGTGGAAAACCCCATGAGGGTGAACGAAGGCGGGAAGGGTGATTGTTTTGAGATGTTTCTATTTTTAGACGTCCGCGTTCGTCCGTCCGTCCTTCGCTCTGCCCAACCAGGTGCAGTGGCTATAGCAGTATCAAGGTCATCGCTCCCCATCATGCGCCCACAGCTCATTAGCGAGATGACAGACTCTCAGATATGTTGATTTTACTAAATTGTTTGTATAGTATTTATTCTGATAAACAAAGTAAATTAAATACGATTCTGGAGATAATTTAGCAAAATAAATTGTTATTATTGCTCTATTTTTGTTTAGAAGAGGATAAATAAAAATAAACCTTTCGTTACCCCGGTTAATCTGCTCCCGGATAATCGGGAGTTGACTGTAGAGTATTTTTTCAAAGATTTAGTTTTCTTTGTGTAAATACAAATTTATATTTTTGTTTACAACCGGTTTCTTCCCAAACTCCATTATAAACTGGAAACATCAAATCACTAGATTTATAATTTAATTACAGAAAACATTTAAATAAAAAAACTTACCATCCAATCCATTACTGTTGGATAATAGAGAGAAGAAAACATGTTGGGGGAAAAATGACACATCAAAGAGCCATCCTAATGAGCATCGAAGCAACAGATTGGATGTGCAGGACAAATGAGGTAGAGGGAGAGCCTTGTAAATTGAAACCAGCAATTGCAGCAGAGAGCGGTAGCCGGCAAGGTATGGAGCAACCGAGTCCATCATACCAAGGAAAGCCACCACCCATGGCACGGTAACCACCAAGCGGTTAGTGGCCAGCGCTCTCTGAAGCTGAGGCAACAGGTCCACTGGGGGCACCACCTGTACACAAGCAACATTCACATGAAGTAGGGGCAACCGAGTCCATCATAGCAAGGAAGTCCACCACCTACGGCACGGTAACCACCAAGCGGTTGGTGGCCAGCGCTCTCTGAAGCTGATGCAACAGGTCCACTGGGGGCACCACCTGTACACGAGCAACATTCACATGAAGTAGGGGCAACCCCATCATAGCAAGGAAGGCCACCACCCACGGCACGGTAACCACCAAGCGGTTGGTGACCAGCGCTCTCTGAAGCTGAGGCAACAGGTCCACTGGGGGCACCACCTGTGCACGAGCAACATTCACAGGAAGTAGGGGCAACCGAGTCCATCATAGCAAGGAAGGCCACCACCCACGGCACGGTAACCACCAAGCGGTTGGTGGCCAGCGCTCTCTGAAGCTGAGGCAACAGGTCCACTGGGGGCACCACCTGTACACGAGCAACATTCACATGAAGTAGGGGCAACCGAGTCCATCATAGCAAGGAAGGCCACCACCTACGGCACGGTAACCACCAAGCGGTTGGTGGCCAGCGCTCTCTGAATCTGAGGCAACAGGTCCACTGGGGGCACCACCTGTACACGAGCAACATTCACATGAAGTAGGGGCAACCCCATCATAGCAAGGAAGGCCACCACCTACGGCATGGTAACCACCACGCGGTTGGTGACCAGCGCTCTCTGAAGCTGAGGTAACAGGTCCACCGGGGGCACCACCTGTACACGAGCAACATTCACATGAAGTAGGGGCAACCCCATCATAGCAAGGAAGGCCACCACCCACGGCACGGTAACCACCAAGCGGTTGGTGACCAGCGCTCTCTGAAGCTGAGGCAACAGGTCCACTGGGGGCACCACCTGTACACGAGCAACATTCACATGAAGTAGGGGCAACCGAGTCCATCATAGCAAGGAAGGCCACCACCCACGGCACGGTAACCACCAAGCGGTTGGTGACCAGCGCTCTCTGAAGCTGAGGCAACAGGTCCACTGGGGGCACCACCTGTACACGAGCAACATTCACATGAAGTAGGGGCAACCGAGTCCATCATAGCAAGGAAGGCCACCACCTATGGCACGGTAACCACCAAGCAGTTGGTGTCCTGCGCTCTCTGGAGCTAAGGCCGGTTCTGCTACAAGGTTATACTACATGTAGGAATCAGACTTTATACACTACTTCTATAGGTAAGATTGCTTTTATCCTAGCTAAACATGTTTTTAGGTATCAGATTCAAATGTCGATATCGGCACTTGGCTCTCAAAGGGTTAACTTATATACCATTACATTAATAAATAGGTCAAGAATATTTAATTACATGATGGGTATTACAAATATGGGAAATTTAATTAAAATAATGTGTGCTTATGTAAATCAGAAACTGACTAAGGCACATTTTCTGTAAAAGGGGTTCAAGTAAAATAATACTGGACTATTAATTGGTAGTTAGTTAATATGTTTGGACTCAGAAATAAAAAGACATAAACAAAACATAATCAGGAATCATCACAATAAAATCTAATGGGGGATAGACACTTGAAATAGTCCCGCCCATAATAACCATATTCCAAGTTGTTTACTGTAATTACTTTCCAGGTAAATTGTTCACTCACCTGTTCTCTGACCATTATCTGAGCCTGCAACGTGTCGGGTGCTAGCGGGGTGTTGGACCTGTACGGCAGGAAGGTGACAAGCCCCAGGAACTTGGCTATCAAACAGCTGCTGCTGACACATGCCTGGATATGAGACTTGCTTTCTTCTATAGCTGAAAAGTAAGTAATCCACAGTACAATCACCAGTGGCGAATCTAGAAACAAATTATGGGGAAGGGCTTATCCCAGAATGGGTATAAACATTTTTTAGTGTGGTTTATTGTACTTGGAGTGCAGTATAGTTGATGTTATGTTAATACTATTTTAGGTTCTAAAAATATTATAATAACTAATTTACTCTAAATAAAGTGTAAATTATAATTTTGTCAGTGAATGTAAAATATAATTCAATTAAAGCTCAACTTTAAAAACTTCTTGAATTTGGACATATTAAACAAAAATGTCATTAGATTAGGGGCCATGCATAAATTACATCACGCTATCTTCAGCCCTTTTTGACCCCCTCCTCACCCAATCATGCTGCTCATACCTCCCCCCTCCCCCCTGGCAAGTCACACTAATTAATTAAGGTCTATTTTGCTTGGAGCGGCTGTTGCGACTATTGTTCAGTGATCGACGCTCTGCGATCATCGCGCGCTACTGCTCTTACCTGAGTTCCATTGTTCTGTATTCCTCCAAGCGGCTGACGCCAGCGGTTCTAGCGTATTCAGCATCAGATTCAGGCCTGGCTGCTCTCGGACCAGTTGGAGCACTGCAGTTGGGTCTGTTGTGCTGCTGAACGTGAGTTCAGCGCAAAAAATAAGTACTCCCAAAGTAGAATTGTTTTCTTTTTTTATCAATCAAATGATAAATTGCTCGAGGCATTAGTACCTCACACTGCAGTTTATATTTTTTTAATTTTCTGTACAAGGATTAACGACACATGGATATTATTTGGGTACCAGAGTCTCATAAAAACGGGATGGTCCGTTTTTGCGATATGTCCTATTCTCCCGAAAAACTCCTTCGGAATTGATAAATGACGATTTCACCTAAGTATTCACTAAAACGATTAAATTGATAGTTGGAGTGATACAGAGAAATCGAAAATCGTTTTAATAAGTTAAATGTCTATTTTTGACATAGGATATAGGATAAGAAGTAAGAGTTCAAAATAACATTGCGTTCATAATCTGATTTAGTATTTTTTAACTATTTATTCGTATTTATTAATTTTTATTCTTTAACAAATTTTTTTGTATTTATGACAGTTACTAGCTAGCCCAACAGATGTTGTTCTGTCCTAATGTCAGTGAATTTGTTTTATGTCAAATACGCGTTCATTTTCAAGATGAGCTCGTTCACTACGCTCACTCGTCTATTTTTATATAGTGCTAACTTCCGCATCGAAAAAAGAGTTTGAGTTGCCATTCAAGTAGATTTATTATTTCCATAATAAACAAGTTTAAGCCTTTCAAATATGTCCAGATATAATCCTTGTTAACAGCTGTTTGGTGTAACCAACTGAACTTTGATAAAATCAATGGGAACTTTGAAGGCCAGTGGGACAGAGCCCTTAGGGCGGATTACAAATTTCCTTTTATAAAAACCTTGTCCTGACATTAACGAACACAAAAAAATTATTCATTTTGGTGCACTCATTCTCCTCAAGTTATGGCGTGACCAAGGAAAATAGGGATTCATTTTTAAAATTTGTTACGTTCAGCTGGTTTAGTTTATTGTCTTGTCTGAATCAAAAAAATGCTAAAAGAAAAAAGGTAGAGTAAATGTTACTTCTTGGTTGTTGTTTACATCAAACCATATCATTGTCGTTATGAGATTTTTTTATAAGAGTTTATCATAGTATAATCTTTTTTGTTAGTTTAAAGAATATGTTGTTATTTTTGTATTAATTTGTTATGAATGGTTTAAAAATGATAAACAATACCTCATTGACATTTTTGCAAAATTGTTATGTTTAAACGATTGCAGCGTTTTAACATTTACTATGATTACGTTATATAACATGTGAGGGTGGAGGGGGTAAGCTCAGGTGTTACGGTGTGTTATGTGGGGGAGGGAGGGGGCTTGAGATGACGAAAAATGTTTTACGTAATATGTATATGGCCCCAATCTCACACAAGACCGCACTATCAGTGATAGCACAACTGCCGAAGCGGACGCTGTCGATTGGAGTGGAGGAAAACAACACAACGATCATCGCCCGCCATCTGTCTCTCAGCGTTTGACGCTTCAGTGTCGATCGCTGAGCGATTATCGCAACAGCCGCTCCGAGCAAAATAGACCTTTACTAAGTATTTTATTGTTGGTACAGTATTTTATCACTCTGTAACTGACGATTTCTCAGGCTTTAACTCCATTAATCGTGACGAGTCACGCAGCCCTTAACCCTCCCCGTGTCACTGTCTGTCACGATGTGCTGTACCCCCTCCCCACCCGGGCAGGCGTGATGTGCTCTTTAGTGTTTCAATCTAGGACAATATAATTTCCTTAACAAGTGCCAAGAATTCAAAAAAGTATATATACAAAATGGGTGTATAGTTATAAGTTAAGGCCCAATTTCCGATCTCCAACCTGCCAGAGCTAAAGTGAAAATATTATCACTTCTTTATGAATCTGAATGGTTAATATTAAAAAATTTTTTAGGTATAAAAAATCATACTTTAAAAGCTGAAAAAGAACATCTACAGATGTATATGTATTGTATGAAAAGTTGTTTAATGGTCAAACTAAATAATAAGGATAATTATCAGTAACTATGAGAGTAGCGTTTAGTATCAAAATTGTTAACGGCACTTGTAATTAATCTCTGTTGCTTACTAAGGCCATCTATAAAGAAGTCTGTGTGGTCCAGAAGGCGCAGACGGTAGACAAGGCAGTCAGTCACGTGTTGTAGGAACGTGGACCCCACGGCCAAGTGTAGGAACTGTTGGTAGAACTGCTGCTCGGCGGGGAAGGCTGGGGGGGGACGGGGAGACCCTGCCCCCTCCGCTGGCTTGCTGAACCTCGCTTGCAGACGGGTCAGCTTGTCCCTCGATACCCCAGCCAGTTCAAACTCCTCATGAGACTCACACTGCAAATGAATTAGCGGGTGTGTATTTAGTTTTGTAAACCAAATGTTACTCTAGAAAACTGTTGGTATTCTGCATCTTGTGAGTACAATTCCTATATGGTTTTAGCCTGCTGCCACACTGAATATAACTACTTAACTTATAAGGTTTCAGTCTTGTCAATGTTGGACAAAACTTCCTTCCACTCTATCAAATCTCGCTGTAAAATATGTGGATTACAACCACAGAATGAAAAGTAACGAAGAAAACTAAGCAAATTATGAAGGGAAATATACTGAGAACATTTGATTTCACTAGTCAATTTAAAAAAAATCATGTAAATAGTTAGTTAATAAATTAGGGAAATTTTGACTTTTTGCTGACACATAAACTTGCACGCTTTTCAAATCATATTCAAAGGCATTTTTGGTTCTTATGTTTTTTGTTTTCTGTTTAACTCCTAAAATATTTGAAATATCAATATTTAATTCTAGTAAAATATGTGTATTGCACTAGCTGGCCCGACAGACGTTGTCCTGACCTAATGTCATTGAATTTTTTTATGTGAAATACTCGTTCATTTTCAATATGAGCTCGTTTGCTTCACTCACTTGCCTATCGAAAAAAGAGTTTGAGTTGCCATTCAAGTAGTTTTTTATTTCAATTATAAGAGTTGCCATTCAAGTAGGTTTTTTATTTCCATAATGAACATATATTCAAGTATGTTTAGATATACTCCTAATAAACACGTTCCCATAAGGAATAACATGTAAACTTTAACAGTTTTTGACAAAAACAGCTGTTTTATTGAAACATTATCTGTTTATTAATTAAAAGCAGAAAATGATAAACACATGTTCCCATAAGGAATAACATGTAAACTTTAAAAGTCAAAGGGGCTTCAGATTTTCCCTTCAGATTTTCCAAGGTAAAACATATCCAATACGTTAATCCAGGTAATAAACTATCCATGTGCAAAATTTCATTTAAATCCGTTCAGCCGTTCTTGAGTAACTAACACCACTTTGTTTTATATATTAAGATTAATAAGGTAAAAAAATTAATTCTAATTTTTTAAATGAAAACTGACGATACCTTTTGATACCATGAGCCTCTTGATACAATTTAACGACAAATAATTGTGTTTGATAGAACAGTTTAAATATAAATTGTCTATACAAACACAAAAAAATATTTAGGGCCTAAATAATAAGGGCCAGCGTCCAAGGAATAACATAAGACTGGCAATCCCTATCCACTATATTACTGTAGTTGAAGCCGGTCCCCCACCACTCAGAGGCTTAAACGGCTCAGCCACTGGCTGCTACTGGCACAAATGTTAATTCACCGCGTCTCATTACAACCGTCTAAACGTACAATTAGAGCTAAGATAAAATTTTGTTTTTTTTGTGAAATTGAATAAAACAGTAAGTATGTAAAAAGCCATGAGTTAAGTTGGAGTAAAAAATAAAATATTTTAATGACTTAAAAAATTAAAAACTAAGGAGGTTAATTTTTTAAAATTTAGACATGACAAAGTTGATCTGTGAGGATTTTTTATATTTTTTGGTCAGGCAAGTTTTGTCAGCACGAAAGATTTCGGAAAAGACATGGTAAACAAATTTGTATTCTTCATATTTTTCTCAAAATTCTTAGTTTAGTCTGTAGGCAGCCTCAAAGTTAGAAATAATCTCAATCAAACTTCATAGTCGAATATTTCGTATGAGAAATGTTATTTGTTCGAGAAAGGCAATAAGTTATCAAACAATTGTTATTCACTGAGGGTAATGAGGTAAATAATAAGAATTAAACTAAATCTGTTTGTACAGGGATAATCTTGAATCAAATACAGCACCGGGAAAGCGCCAGCGGCGGCAACACTCAGTAGTGGACGATTCGCGTGGACTCATCCCCACCACTCAGAGGTTGCGCGGCTTCAAACCCAGCACGCAATTGCCAGTCGATGTTATTCTTTGGTCGCTGATAAGGGCTGTCAATAATTTAAATTTAATTTAAAATTGTTACAATATTTTATGTCATTTTCAAATAAGGCTTATTGCCTTACCTTAGAACTTGTCATTTGAGCACAAAACAGTCTTGCTAAGTGCATCATGTTTACGGGATCACTGGAAAGTGACAAGAGGGTTTGCACTCTTTGGGGGAATCGTCTTGAAACCCAAAGATTATCAGAGTTCTTTGTTCTCCACTCATGAAGTATTTCATAAAATCCATCTCGCTGCTTCTTGAAAAAGTTAAAGTTCTCTTGAGAGGAAAAGTTGTCTTTGTTGTCAGTTTCATTGTGATAGAGCACTGGTCCATTTTCAGTTGAAAAAGACGCCTTGGTTGAAGCACAACCAGCTTCCTTTGACTCCTAAAAAAAAGAAGATACAACCAAATTTCTATAATTTTTTAATTCAGAAGTATAGGACTACTAATCCCTAACTACAAATATTTTTATATCTAGCCTACATGTAACAGAACAATGATTGAGAACAACACATATTTACTCACATATATTTAGTTTATTATTTATAAACTTCAGATTTCAAAAAAGTGTACCATTTTAAATTTTCATTTTCAACTATGTTAACAAAACCTGATGAACTGAGTTAATAATAAAATGAAATAACCACCTCTCAAAGTTAGGCAATTTTACACACGTTTTATACTTCTCTGAAACCAGTTTAAACTCTCATTACAATTAAAAAAAAACTTATTGGTTAGGGAAAACACCATATATTTACAACTAAGAGTCAGAAGAATCCCCCTTTTAACAAAAAGCATATTGTTAAATCACATATATAAAGTTTTGTAGTTACTAGGCCTGACTATGAAAGTTACACCAGGAGATTCATGAGGGGTGTGGAGAGACTGATAAACTTTGATGACTAACATAAACATGTTTATATAATCATCCGACCAAATAAAATTATCTTCTGCAACAGAGAAACATTGCAACAAAAAGAAACATTGGCAACAGGGCGAAAACCTAAAGGATTTTTAGAATATTTCATGAATTTTGACACAAATAGGCATAATTAATTTGAAATTAGTTATGAATCCAATATTACAGCTCCTCACAGAAGACATATGTTCCTCAATCTATGTTAACGCTTCAACGTTAATCCATATATAATATACATATACAGGGTGTCTCACGGAAGGTGTCTCAAACCGATTGCAGATGAACCAGTTGACCTAGAAGGATGAAATACAATTATTTCTCTCTAAATTGAACCCTAGGAGTAACATAAAAACAGTTTTAATTTTTTTTTAAATAGGAAAATCCGCAACCAATTTAAACATAATCTATATCCATAAATATAAGTAGGAAAACGACTTACCAAAAACTGAGGGTCGCTAGTTTGAGAATCTCAGAGTTTTCAAATGTAAACATAGGTCATGTTATAACCATTTTAAAGCCCTTTAACAGACAAACATTTTGATAAAAACAGAACTCACTTATCTCTAACCGTTTTAAAATGGCGGCCATTTTTGCAAAAAATATTAGCATTTATGGAATAACCTGTGTCTGCTAAATCACAAGACATAATTGTATTCTGATTCAAATTTCTTACTCGTATTAAACTCAGCTTTACCTTGATATGCTACATGCTAGTGTTCAAAACATAGTAAAAAATAATACAAAATTATTTTTTTGAAAATGTTTATGTACCCAAAATTCAAAAAAGACAAATAGTATATCAAAAAGTATATAGTTTTAAAGGTCTTAGAAATCCTAACAACTTTATAATTTACATCAACCTTGTATCTGTCTTTGTTTTTTAGCAATCAACAAAACTCATAATTTTTCCATATAAAATGCATGTTATTTCTACATAACACTTCCAAATACTCTGAGGGTTCTTTTATACATGAGTTATGTAGAAATAACATGTATTTTATATGGAGAAATGATGAGTTTTGATGACTGCTAAAAAATAAAGACATATACGAGGTTGATGTAAATTAGAAAGTTATAAGGATTTCTAAGACCTTTAAAATGATATACATTTGATATACGTTACTACAGGTTTTGAACACTAGCATGTAGCATATCAGGGTAAAGCTGAGTTTAATACGAGTAAGAAATTTGAATCAGAATAAAATTATGCCTCGTGGTTTAGCAGATACAGGGTATTCCGTAAATGTTAATATTTTTTTACAAAAATGGCCGCCATTTTGAAACGGTTAGAGATACGTGAGTTCTGTTTTGATCTAAATGTTTCTCTGTTAAAGGGCTTTGAAACTGTGTATAACATGACCTATGTTTACATTTGAAAACGCTAAGATTCAAACTAGTGACCCTCAGTTTTTGGTACACCATATATTTTAAATAAATTAAAACAATTTTATGTTGCTCCTTGGGGTCGATTTAGTGGGAAATAATTTTATTTCATCCTTCTACGTCAAGTGGTTCGTCTGCAATCGGTTTGAGACACCTTATATGAGACACTCTGTATATATAAGTAAGTTAATTAACCATCATGGTAACAGTAAACACAATGTAAGATTCTTTTAAATCTTCTGGCTTTATGACCGCAAGATACACTGGTATCTAGCATGTGATGAGCAGCTAGTTTATATAACTTAAGTTTGAAAAAATCTCTCTACAACACTTGATGCAACAAATTATGTATGTAACATGCCCTTCAAGGTGGCCTTTTTGTAGAGTTTGTGACCCTTTTTTATGAACCATTGTGAATTAATTTTCATGATCTTTCGACCAAAATACTCATTAACTGCTGTTCTATTATAGAATTGAAACATTTACAAAAGTAGTAATACAAATAATTATTATATGGTTGACATATATTTATGTCAAATCAGTGTTGCGGGGCTCAATACCGCTTCGGCATACATCTAAGTCGAGCCGTCATGAAGGGTTAAAATCCTTTGCTATATATCAGTAAAGCTTTGTTAGTTTTTATTCTGGGGCCTACATAGGATTTTATAATATCAGACCATACAAATATTGTAAATAAATATTTAGTCAGCGACAGTTTGTTAAAAACTAATACAATCTTAAACCTATAAAAGGGCAAACATTTATACAAAGGTTATTGACAAAACCAAATTGAAACCGTGTCATTGATATGTCTCCTTGTAGGAGAAGGTGAGAGAAGAAAAAGGAGCCCCAAGATCGAGCAGGGTTGTAAAGGTCAAACATTTATTAGACTCATAAAAGGTCAAGCTATGGATTAAAAACTATTTTCACCCGAGTAACAAGCCACATTTATTAGGTGAGGTAACGTTACTCTGCATATCAAATGTTATTACAATTAAAACCACAAATAAATAAGTAAAACATTATTTTTGCTGCAATCTTTTCCATTTTCTGTGCAGCCAACTACCAAAGAGTAAGATTGAAATGTGCTAAATTGATTTTGTATATGATTTAAATGTTTATAAACAATTTGATACAATGAATTATACACATTTTAATGGGAAGCAACACCTCAAAACCCTTCCTTTGCAGACAAACATTTTTGGTTTTTAACTTGATAGTCCAGTAGAAATGTATCCTTGCCATCAAAAGGTGGAGTAATTTTGATTTTCAGGTACCTATATTATATGTATCGACCCCATGATGAAAAATCTAAGTTTTCGACCTCGTAGCCCTTGTGCGTTTTCCGCCATCTTTAAAAGATCGTCTAAAAACTGTTCCTGTTTTAATATATCCTTAATAACTTGCTTATAGTGTGGAGTAGGCAAAAACACTTTCTTGTCATATTTAAAGACCGTAAGATTCTATATAAAATTCATATATGATATTGGGAAACACGATTAATAGGAATGAAGAATCATAGGTATTAAATCAGTAAAATAATTGGAAAATATATTAAAAAAACTGGACTATCTAATTTCAGCTCAACTAACTAATTTTCCATAAGGTGTATAGTAAAATGTGTAAGGTGATAATTTGTAGTAAACAAAATTTACAACAAGTTACATATAAAGTAATATACCATATGTCCAACAGATGCATAGAAACTAAAGGTCAAAATTTAAATAAGTTAAAAAGTATCATTTAAGCCCGGCTTTCTTAAATATACCTTATTTTTGGTTACGTTTAAGGTTGAATATGTGTTATTTATGCTTCTTAGATGAAATTATGTTGCATACTGCATTGGAAAATTAAGTTATGTGAAATGATCGTGCATTTAATCTTAAAAATTAAATTGTTGTCTCCAGCGACATTCAGTTTCATTAGTTTTAGTCCTTGTTTTTAAGGCATTTCCGATGTAAACTAAAGCCAGCAATACTACTATAGAAATATGTGAATTACTAATAAAACATTCTAAAAAGATATTACAAAATATATACATCAAATTGTTTAACATTAAAGGCAAACCCAAACCAACGCAAACTACGGGACGTGGGATCGATGCAAAAATAGAGTGCGGAAATAGGACTTGTTTCATTTACAAGTTCCAACTTAATTTATATTTATATACACCTTTAGTTTATTAGGAATTGCATAACACTGTTGTCAAGCAAGAGTTTTCACTTAATCTTTGACAAATTTAACTATACATTAAGGTATTAAAATTGAGAAATTTTAACTGTTTGTATTGAATAAACATTCTGATTATTGAAAGAGATGCTTTAACATTTTTAATGAGATTAAGTTTTACTGTTCATATATGAAACATTATACATTTTATGTTATTATTTATCTAATATTCATTTGTATACAAATTAAGGACCTGCCTGTCTGCTTCACAACTCATAAGTATATATAAAGTAAAACAAAAATGAATGTGCTGAAGTTTGTGGGTATAGTTAATTTGTTTTAAAAGTAATACATTTTAACTTTTATGAATGTTTTCCATTAACTTGGCTTCTTTGGTTTATCGCATCATTTAACTATTGCTTACATTATTATGTATGTAGATGGTAGAAAATATTTGTTCAATATAATGACTTATTTAGTATACATAAATTAAAATTTTCAAAGATCTGGTTACGGGATTGCTGAATTCACTATTTTTAATGTTGGACTTACATCAGGCTGTAAGTACACCATTAAAAGTATATAAGTTAAGAACAATCCCGAAATATATTTACTTGAATGAATTTACTAAATATGATATCAAAGAACCAAGGTAAAATCACTACATATTATTGACATTCACCAAATATTTGTTTAGAGAAATTATCTGCATAGCTATAGCTTCTAAAAATGTGGATTTCTGAACATTAAGAACATTAAAATACCTGACAATTTTTACTCTAAAATTAGTTTAAAGTTTAAAGAGATACCCTTATGTTTGGTTTTAATACCCTTTTTCTACGTGCTGTAAGTGGATGCAGCACAATTATCGCTTTCTTCAGTTAGGGTTAAAGTTTTGCACTACTCTCATGAAGCACCCTATGTCGAAGAGAATTTTCTTATACTGTTGCTGAATCAGTAATAGGTAGTTTTGAAAAATTGAGAAATATCTTTTTCCAAATCTACGAAAAGCTCAAAATTTAATTTTGCAAGACTACCTGCTACAAGAGAGATGACCTTGTAAAGCATTCAAACAGAACACATTTATAAGTGTAACTCTGGTTGCACGTTGCATTAAATTTTGAATACGATAATCTAGGCAACATTGGCTTTAGTTTATACCGCAGATTAAATAAAAACTATGACCAAAACGACAGAAACTGACTGTCACTGAAGAAGACAATCTATTATTTTAATTATCATTAAAATGTACGATAGTTTTACAATGTTTGATTGATATTTAAAATATTTCTAAAGTAGTATCATTGCCTTTGCCGAATATCGACGAGCAAAGATGAACGGGATGGGTTGGTGATAGTGTGTATGGGTGTATTTCTCTGCCATTCATTTTATTGCGGCTGATTATTTGAGTTGTAAAATTAATTCAACAAGGTAGTTGCTGGATTCGGCTAAGTTTGAAGGAAGCTCAAAGAATAAGACAACGTGTTTTAATGTTTTTAACAGCTTAACTTACACTATATAGTAATTGCGTAGTAGTACAGGCTGATAATATTATCCTAACTTAATTTTAACATTGACTATTTTACTTAACATACTTTAACATACTTTTTCTTAATATTTCCAAGCAGAAATAACTTTTTACAGTGCAGTATGTACAATGCAGTATAATTTCACCTAAGAAGCATAAATAACACATATTCAACCTTAACCCTCGAGTGCCACGCAACGATATATCGTTGTGCACGGAACATCCGAAAAATACTTCACAACGATATATCGTCGTCGGTGGTCTTACTGAAAAATACATATCAACGATATATCGTTGTTATAGACAATTTTAACGTTGGACAATGATAACAGCGGCGGTGATGGTCCACGACCTGCCTTAGGTCTTAGAAA